>OZ057398.1:105629697-106054697 GCA_964056695.1 Melieria picta | reverse complement strand
AAACAAGCAATAACGAGCCAGAAGCCAATAACACACCAGTACTCGTAATTTAACTATTAAATGTCGAGTCGAATGTAACAAAAGTAATGAACAAATACAGGAAAAAGCCAACAAATACCACAGCCAACAGTTGCCGACGAATTGACAATTCAGCACAAAATGCGAGCGCAATGCGGAGAGACGACGGACTAACATGAAATAAAAGAAATCGCCAATGTGCCCATAGGTTATTTATGTTAATATGAAATTCATAGCGGCAGAGCGGGGAAGCCTTGTGGCATATTTGATATTTGCAAAATAATAACCGAGGCCGCACATGTGGATGCATAAAAGCAGCCATGAGGTGGGGTCGTGATGAGAACGCATGCATATGAAGAAATAATAAGACACAGATATTTTGTTGTTTTTATTTTTGGTTTATTTTCTTGTATTTTGCAACATTGATGCGCTTGTGCGCTTGGAAAACAGGAAACATGATTGGCAAAAATATGAAAATGCAAAAGTCAGCAAGAACAAACGACTTTAGGTAGAATTGAAGCTCTGCTTTATTTTAGTATTAGATTTATATATATAGTTATTTTTTTAAATTTTAATTTTGCGTTTTAATGTGAAAAAGGTTAACTGGTAGCAAATTTCAACTTAAACAGAATTCATTTAAATACCGCATTTGGTTTTAATCGGTCAAAGTGTGTGTTGCGTGTAGCTGAAATATTGAATAAATTAATTTCTAGTTTTTTTCGTTTCATTTGAAAGGCCAATAAATAGAAAATACATGTTTTTCATGGCTCATTTAATATTTTTAATTATTGCTAATAAAATTATTAAATATGCAATTGCAATAAATATTATTGCCAATTAGTTTATTAATTTACAGTGGCAATTCGATGCGATTCATTGTGTACAACATGTTGGCGTTGCCACTAAAGCGGAAATTAATTTGATGGCGTTTTTATTCAAACGTTTAAGCAAATTTATTAGACACTAGTAGAGTGTGATGGGCAGCGTGAGCTGAAGATTTAGCTGTACACGAGTTTGTTGAACGCGCGAAAAATGCTTTTGTGTAGAAGGACCTGATCAAGCAGCGAGTTTTTATTGAGATTATATAATGTAAGACTTATATTGTCAAAGCTTTGTAGTAGGAGAACATAGAAAAAGAATATATAGTTGCAATAGCGCTTGCAATCTTCTGCATCAACTACAACCTAGCGAGGTCTCCAACCATTCACAGCATGCACCTTCATTTAGCATCAACTGAGGGCACAGGTACTTACTTCGATTAGCTTCTGCATTTGGTCATACCAAGAGATCATAGAGCGTCCTCGGGCCTATGATAAAACTTCAAAGTAACAGCAGCAACATACAGAAATCTGTAGTTGGCAGCCCCATTGCCTGCATATGATAGCTTGTGTTGAGTTAATCACACAGGCCATCAAGCATTGTTTGAAACATTGCTGATTGATGTGAAACATTTTTGGAAAATCGACAAACATTTTTGTTATAATGTCAATGTTGAGAGTCTTGAGTACCTATTCAGAGTGTCAAAAGCGATGGTCGTTTATCTGAGTCGCACCAGACTTTAATTAACTTTTTCCCAAAACACTTGTTTCGTCAACAGTTGCCGTTCTCGATTGCGAGAGCGATTGATTGATCGATTGTATTTGTTGTTTAGCCACGGAGCAGAGTTGGTTTCAGTTTAATCATGTATTTTCCAGGATGTGACAACCTGTTGCAGCGTAAACAAATTTTGTTTTCCGAACTGCTGACTTTGAACGTGAGTCATTTGAGAATTGATGAAAAATTTTTATTTACTCCGACCATCTACCGGGCCATAGCCACTTTAAGCAATTAACCAACCAATCTAATGCCTTACTTCAGTTTGACTCATTACAACTTAATTGGATTTCTTTAAACAAAATTTACAAAAATTTAAAAAAAAATTCTATCCGCTGCCACGCCACCGATTGTTCAGAAGGCAAATGAAAAGCCATTCCTAAGCCAGTGAGAAATGTCAAGTTGAAGATGGTACCAATCAATTGAAAACAAACAGTTCAATATGTTTTGTTGCTTACTTCTGAGTCTCCTTCTGAGTCTCCAAAAGAAGCCCGTTTCTCCGTTTTCGTACCTAAATACCGACCGGTTTCTTACCTAAAGAAGACCTCCCCCGCAGCGAAGAACTTATTCTTGCTCACTGAGTTGTAAGTCTCAAGATCTGATAAATTTGTATAACGCCCAAAAAAACAGTATCCTGTCATGATTCCCTCGACTGGTACACTTTGATGGGAAACAAAGTGAAATTGAACTCTAGTTTGTAACTAAGTATTTATGTATTTATATAATGATTTTTTTCATATTTGCTGATATAGTTATTTGTAGAAATATTTCAACCTACATACATAACTTCTACCGATACCACATAGTCAAACGCACATTTAATATGCCAATGATTTTGTCCTTTTTTTATTCATTGCTGTTAACCGCAGTGTTGCATTTCAGTTCATATTAGTGTGAAGTGCAAGCGGTCTGCTTTTTGAAACCGAATCCGTTGACTTAAATGGGGTTTGACATTTTTTAATTGCATTGACGCATTTGTTGCTACTTATGCCCTGCATTGAAATGTTAAGGTATACTCACTTTCATTGTTAGAAATATCAGTAGATAGTAGCTAGTTGTAGTAAGTTAGTTAGTTAGTTTTTTTAGTTAGTGATTTTAGTTTAATTAGTTTAGTTAGTTAGTTATTTTAGTTAGTGATTTTAGATTAATTAGTTTAGTTAGTTAGTTATTTTAGTTAGTGATTTTAGTTTAATTAGTTTAGTTAGTTAACTTATTTAGTTAGTTTAGATAGTTTAATTGGTTTAGTTAGTTAAGTTAGTTAAATTAGCTTAGTTAGGTAGTTAGTAGTTTAGTTAGTTTAGTTACTTTAGTTAGTTCAGTTAGTTAGTTATTTTAGTTAGTGATTTTAGTTTAATTAGTTTAGTTAGTTAATTTAATTAGTTTAGTTAGTTAATTTATTTAGTTAGTTTAGATAGTTTAATTAGTTTAGTTAGTTAGTTTAATTAATTTAGTTAGTTAATTTATTTAGTTAGTTTAGTTAGTTGAGTTAGTTTAGTTAAATTAGTTAGTTTAGTTAGTTGATTTAGTTTAGTTAGTTAATTTATTTAGTTAGTTTAATTAGTTTAGTTAGTTTAGTTAGTTAGTTCGATTACTTAGTTTAGTTAGTTTAGTTAATTTAGTTAGTTTAGTTAATTTAGTTAGTTTAGTTAGTTTAGTTAGTTGATTTAGTTTAGTTAGTTAATTTATTTAGTTAGTTTAATTAGTTTAGTTTAGCTTAGTTAGTTTAGTTAGCTTAGTTAGTTTAGTTAGTTAAATTAGTTTAGTTAGTTCGTTTAGTTCCATTAGTTAGTTTAGTTAGTTTAGTTAATTTATTTAGTTTAGTTAGTTTAGTTAGTTTGGTTACTTTAGTTAGTTTAGTTAGTTTAGTTAGTTCATTTAGTTCAGTTAGTTTAGTTAGTTAGTTATTTTAGTAAGTGATTTTTGTTTAATTTGTTTAGTTAGTTAGTTATTTTAGTTAGAGATTTTAGTTTAATTAGTTTAGTTAGTTAGTTTAGTTAGTTGATTTAGTTTAGTTAGTTTAGTTAAATTAGTTAGTTTAGTTAGTTTAGTTAATTTAGTTAGTTGATTTAGTTTAGTTTAGTTAGTTAATTTAGTTAGTTAGTTTAGTTAGTTTAGTTAGTTAGTTATTTTAGTTAGTGATTTGAGTTTAATTTGCTTAGTTAGTTAGTTAGTTAGTTAGTTATTTTAGTTAAGTATTTTAGTTTATTTAGTTTAGTTAGTTAGTTAGCTTACTTAGTTAATTTATTTAGTTACTTTAGTTAGTTAAGTTAGTGTAGTTAGTTTAGTTAGTTAATTTATTTATTTAGTTTAGATAGTTTAATTGGTTTAGTTAGTTTAGTTAGTTATATTAGTTTAGTTAGTTAGTTCGTTTAGTTCCATTAGTTAATTTAGTTGGTTTAGTTAATTTAGTTAGTTTAGTTAATTTTAGTTTAGTTTAGTTTAGTTTTAAGTTTAGTTAGTTTAGTTAGCTTGTAAATAGCATCAACAGAAGATTAAGTCTAATACGTTTCACCACACTGACTGAATTACCAAAAAAATATCTGTAGAATAGGGCTACACAAACATATAATTCAATACACATTTTAATGCAAAGCAAATTATTCAATTATTCAATTCAATTATTCAATTATTCATTATTCAAAGGATGTAAAGATTATGAGACATATTCCATTGAATCGTAATAGATTTTCAATCTGTAAAGTAATTGGAATTATTGAAATATCCGTAACATTGCTATGGAGTAGCATATTAAATAAGTCACTCAACACCGACTAATCGAATCTGACTTGTTTTTGTTATGTTTTTTGTCAAACAATTTGTGCTCTGATTTCATTTTCAGATACAACAAACAAACCTTGCAACATCTCGAAAATGTTTCATGTGAATAATTTACATTCATGCAATATGAATTTTATATTTGAAATTTTTTTTTGTTGAAAATTGAAAAAACCACAGAAATTAACATCAAATGCAAATGGCAAATGAAATGAAATAAAATGAAATATCGAATTGTTAAAGCATCCAACAGACAGACAGACAGTGCAGCAATGCTGCTGTTGAAGTTTGATGCCAACGTTACACAAACGGCATTTAAATTGGGTGCAGCGCTATTTGAATTGTATATGTGCATGTAATTATATATGTGTGCGTATTTGAGGTTATGGCATGTAAGTGTGGTTTTTGAAAAATCGCTAATTTAAAATGACACATTATGCCGCCAACCGCAAGCGAACAAGTTTTGAACTTTTACGCCGATACTAATCGAATGCGATTTCGGTCATATGTGTGTGTGTGTGTGTGTGTGTGTGTGAGTGGGTGAGTAGCAAAAAAATCATAGAGTGCAAACGATTTATTTGACATTGCAAAAACAGCACAAAATGACAGCAAATGTAGACTTGTTACTACGTTTGTGTGTATTTGTGTGAGTGAGTGAACGTGTGTGCAATTTAATGGAAATGCTGTCAGATTTTTTTTTTTTTTAATTTTACCCATAATTAGTAAACTTTTAATTACACCTTAATCCACTGTAGATGTGTTATTTGCACATTAAAAAATTGCCAATATGTGGAATTGCCAACCAATCAACTCTACTCAGTCAACTGAAGTTAGACTATAATCCGCTCAACTTTATATTCCATTTTGTTTTTTTAGATTTCATCTTTTAAGAACAAACAAAAGTAAATTTTTGGATATATCTAAAATTCCATTTCAATATTATTGACATGTAGGTTTGCAATGATTTTGCATGGCAAACATTTCACTTTCTACTATCGTGAAATCACTTTCATGTGTGTTCACAGCTGCCACCAAAGCAGAAAAAACTTGGTGCCACCGAAGATGGCAGCTTGCAGGATGTGTATTAACATATATTGCAGCTTTCACTGATATTAATGGAAGTCATTTACAGTGGAACAAGGAAAAATATTCATAAATCAGGACGAGAGTGGCTGATTGGTTGGCTCCAAGTGGTTGTTGGTATGAACAAAACTAATTAACTTTTAAGGCAACTGTGGACAGGCAGTAGATCGTAGATCTCAATATACGATTTTTTTAGTTTACATGTAGAGTCTCAGCATATCTTAGACGTTCGGCGTATCTGAGCGCTGCAATTAGTATTTAAATAGTCAAACGCCTAATCTGAGTTTTCATGCAAATCAAATTTTTTGGAGTTGGTAATTTTTTATCACAAAATGGCATCTAGTATTACCTTGTCTGTGCAATCCTTATTCAGTCTTTATAAAAATTGGGTTATCTAGGCTAATCTGAGCATTTTATACAGCTTAAATTTTTGTCAAATGGGAACCTCAGTTACGGCAAGACATGGCAATGCTTGATATCTCTACATCCCTCTTTCAACTTGTTAACTTCATACTCTTACAAGAAACTAACCTAAAATGGACTGAAGGCAACACAGGATTTACTGTGCCTTCAACTTTCGTCATTGTAGAGAACTTCTCTCACTAAAAAGGGAACAGATGAGAACAGTTATTGGTTTTCTGACGAGTCACCAGGCAATTGGCACCTACACACGAATGTTTGGTTTTCTTTCTAATGATTTCTGTTGAAGCTGTATGGACCAGAAAGAAAACGCACTTCACTTTCTATGCACTTGTCCTGTATTATTTAGAAGAAGAAACACTAACCTGGGCAACTTATTCTTCGACAATCTACGTGATCTAGCCGATAACACTATTCACAGTCTTTTAGACTTCTTGAAAGGCTCAAACTGGTTCAATAAATGAGTGAACCTAAGTTTAATTTATTTTACTATTGCAATGTGCTTTTATGGCCTTAGGTAGGTTAGGTGAATGAAAGGGAGTGTGCGGCATGCACTTCCTATCGGAGACCCCATTGGGTCCATTGTGAATCCCTTCATTCTTAAATCTGGTGTCCTTCCATATCTGTTAAGTTGTGCCTTTGTGGCCTGATGCGTTCCGCTCTTATTTACCTATCCACCTTACTCTGCTTTAAATTACTTAAGCCAATAATGCCTGGTTTTTAGTTGAAGTAAGACAGCAATTCGTAGAAAATGTTCAGTTTTGGCTTAATTCTGGCGTTCAAGTTAATTTATGAGCTTTGATGTATTCAGAGACCTATAGTAGAATTTTATGGCGAATATTTTCGTGGTACATTTTGTCCTTAAAAAGTCCTATTTTACAGGACATTTTTGGCATTTTAGAAAAAAGGGGCAAATTTACCCATACAAATAGGAGCTACAGGGTTAAAATGCTCCACAAAATTGTTCTTCGTAGTGTTTTACATCAAATTGCTGAACACATCATATACCTAAAATGTAAGGTTACATGGTTTTCGTATGCCGATTCACCATAAGAATGTGTAAAAAGGGGAAAACTTTGACCTCCCCTAAAAAAAAATTCAGACGTAAACTTTCAAAACGCCTATATACGTATATTTTTTTTGGCGCCCTCTACCAAAATCCGTTGTCAGAACCTTGTTATTTAAAAAAAAATTTGATTTTGTTGTGCAGTGAAATTTAGTTCAAATACCCTAATTTCTTCAATTTATCATAGCAGCCGGTTGATGGACAATGGGACCCATATAGCCAAAACGCAGCTCACCAGTGACATGGTTTACTGTTCAGATAGCCTCACTGATCACTTGCTTCACATCTTTCAGCTTTCACATCTTTAACTATGCAAATCGAAATAATAGAAGAATTTAACTTTTCTCAAGAGAGAATTTATGTGATCTTGAGAGGTGAGCTCACAAAGTATTGTCACATCGATTTTCCAAGTCATTGCTAATTACAAACTAAAAACAAGCAGATGGACATGTCTACAGGTACAAAATAAACATTGCCGGATTAGTATGAAAACAAACAAATACTTTTTGTTCTGTGCTTCAAATTACCAATTTTTCCATACTAAAGTAAATTTTTATTTCAAAAATGTTCAAAAACATTCCATAAACAATTCATAAAACATCAAAATCGCATATTAGAATTATAAGTGCGAGAGTAATGTTTTCAAAAAAACTGCCACCACTAATTCAATTAAATTTAATTTAATTAAATTAAATTCAATTCAATTCAATTCAATTCAATTCAAATCAACTCAACTCAATTCAACTCAACTCAATTCAATTCAATTCAATTCAATTCAATTCAATTCAATTCAATTAAATTCAATTCAATTCAATTCAATTCAACTCAACTCAACTCAACTTAACTCAATTCAATTCAATTCAATTCAATTCAATTCAATTCAACTCAACTCAACTCAACTCAATTCAATTCAATTCAATTCAATTCAATTCAACTCAACTCAACTCAACTCAATTCAATTCAATTCGATTCGATTCGATTCAATTCAATTAAATTCAATTCAATTCAATTCAATTCAATTCATTTAAATTCAATTCAATTCAACTCAACTCAATTCAATTCAATTCAACTCAACTCAACTCAACTCACTTTAATCAACTCAACTCAACTTTAATTTAATTCAATTCAATTCAAATCAATTCAACTCAACTCAATTCAACTCAACTCAACTCAACTCAACTCAATTCAATTCAATTCAATTCAATTCAATTCAATTCAATTCAATTCAATTCAACTCAACTCAACTTAACTCAATTCAATTCAATTCAATTCAATTCGATTCAATTCAATTCATTAAAATTCAATTCAATTCAACTCAACTCAACTCAACTCAACTCAACTCAACTCAACTCAACTCAACTCAACTCAACTCAACTCAACTCAACTCAACTCAACTCAACTCAATTCAATTCAATTCAATTCAATTCAATTCAATTCAATTCAATTGAATTCATTTAAATTCAATTCAATTCCATTCAATTAAATTAAATTCAATTCAATTCAATTCAATTCAATTCAATTAAATTCAATTCAATTCAATTCAATTACTTTCTTTCCATTTACTTTCCATTTTCGTTGAGTGTAAAAGAGAGGAATGCGTAGTGCTTTAATATTTTATTTCATATTGCAAAGCGAGTTTTGTCTTCAATGCGATGACGGGTGCAGCAATGGCTGGAGCTGTTGTTGCTGCTGAAATGATTGTTGTTGTTGTTATTGTTGCTGCAGCATAATGCGCATCGCACACAGAAGTGGCAAGGTCCCAGCGCGCAAAATGTCAACTCGCAGGATACTCTCGCACAATGGACGGCAGTTAGGATGGTAAAAGAGAATGCGAACGTGAATAACAATGCGCATAAGTTTGTACATTTATGTGTGTGTATATGTGTGAGTGAGAGTGCATTATTTTTTTTAAACAAAAATAAATAAAAAAAGAATAAACCCTAAATCGGGTCAAACGCGTTTTGCTGTTGCAAGCAATTGTGTTGTTAGCAGTTGTTGTTGTTTTGGTTGGTGTTGTGAATTTTTGATGTTTTTGTATTTATAAAAACACATTGCTGTTGTTATTGTTTTATTGCTATTGTTTTTAGTTTGACTATTGTTGCTTTTGTTAGTGTTGCTGTTGTTGTTGCTAACGTAAAAATCAAAAGTGAAAAGCAACGAAAATACTCGACGTTGTCACAAGCAACAAATTACAGTTGCCGCGCCGACGCATTGGCCCACTGACGGCGCTGTTGCTGCTTTCAGATATGTGTTTCTGTGTGTGTGTGTGTGTGTGTGTGTGTGTGTGCAATAAATTGCACAAAAGCGATTTAATTGCTTAATGCACAATTGGTCAAGTGGCGCTTTTATTGCTTTGCTGCTGCCATTTCCCCGCACAACTGGCCTTCTTCGAGCCGCCACCGCCACCGTCACCGCCTTTGCTGCCCCCTTTCCACTTTGCTCGCCGACAGCGCTTTGTTCTTGTGCACAGCGCAGCACTTAACACTGATTGCGCCGCTCGCGCTGCCGCCCCGCAGCGCGTGTAATTATTGCAGCAAATGCATTTCTAGGCTATTATTACACGCGCTGGCCACCGTACCGCACCGCACCGCACCAACCAACCCACTGCCGTTCGAGTTGCTCAGCCCCATTCCTCCTCGCCCATCAGAGCCATTTCAACATTTTACTCTTTTACGCCGCGCGTCGCTTTTGTTCTGCTTTTCGTTTGTTTTTTTGCAATCTTTTTGTTTTGCTCTTTTTTATAGCATTTTTTGTAGCATTTTTTGCGTGCGACAATTTCATACAATTTTATTGTATTTGCTTTGGAATTTGCGTTACTTTGTGGTACTAACCTAATTTTGCGCTCTTAATTGTTGCATTACAATTCCGGGAGAGAGAAAAAAACGCAACAAGACGCAGAGGAAAGATGCCGCGCGGAATGAGTTTGCAGCAAAACACTCGTCGTCGAACGACACTGCGGGCGCGGGCAGTCGCTGCTGCTGTGGCGCCTGAAAAAATGCGCTGCGAG
Organism: Melieria picta; assembly: GCA_964056695.1. Taxonomy (NCBI): domain Eukaryota; kingdom Metazoa; phylum Arthropoda; class Insecta; order Diptera; family Ulidiidae; genus Melieria; species Melieria picta. Next base: position 106,044,735 of record OZ057398.1, on the reverse strand, counting down.
TCTGGCGTATTGGTTGCTGTTGCTTGACAGTGCGCGGCTGGTTGGGGCTGTTGGTCAGGAAGGAGACGTATGTGTTTAGCGGCTTTGTGGGTGTTAGAACCGCATGTTGTAACCCACTTCGCGAGACCATTGTTTGCTTTTAATTAACCGCAGCATGCACACAATTAAAATTTTTGCGCACCGAAAAGACAACAACGACGACGACAGCAACAACGAGAAAACGAAAACGCATCGCCACAAACCATCGACAGGAATGAGGTTGTAAACTCAGACGAAGCGAAAGTGAGTATCGCAAGCGTTAATTTACACTCGAAGTAAAAGGAAAATGAAAAGAACAAAAATTTTGTACTTTAAAGGAATAATCTAGTATTAAAAAAAATTAATATTCTTATTGTAAAAACAAAAGAAGAATTATACAAGCAATTGGTGAAGTAGGGAATTTGGCGCAACTGAAATCTAAAACTATATATACAGGTGATCTGGATCATCAGCAGAATCGATATAGTAATGTGTGTCTGTCCTTTCGTACTAATTTGTACAACAAGTTGGTCAATCTTCTAGTTTGTAAAACTAGTTTGTCAATGTGTTAGTTTGGTGGACTGTTATGAGAAACAAATTTTTTTTTCGTTCTCGATAATTATTATTTTGGGATTTTTTTTGTTTACGTTGCTTCTTAACACTTTCGCTACAGGTTTTTATTGGGGAAAGTTAAAATTTTATATTTACGTCTTAGGCTTCTAAGTGGTTATATTAGCAACATTCAATAAGAAATTTTTTAATTTTTATACCGGACCCTGTATTTTAGAGTGTTTTTCTATGAGAGCAACCACATCGTTGTGGTTGTAATAATTACTTAAACATACAACTTTTTACGCATAACGAAAATTTGAATATTTCTTCATTTACTTCAGCCAAAATTAAAAGAAAAAAAGTATATAAATTGAAATAAAACGTCAAATTAAAAAGTTCTCTAATCTTTTCTGCTTCTTCTTCCTTTACTATATCAAGATATACCATTAAAAAAACGCGTATACTTCTCTTGTTTAAACTTAAATATTCAGTATATTAATTTCCTATTAGCTAAAACTTCAAACTATTCTAAAGACCAACAAAAAAATGTATTCTTGCAACCATAGAGGATGCAGACGTCCACAAAATAGCATGTTAACTTTAATTTAACCACAAAGGGTTAACTTTTATTTATGACATTTTTCATTTACGTACCGAAAACTTATTTTGAGGAAATTTTGTTTTACGTTGCTTTAACTTTTATGAAAGAACATTTTTTTTTACGTTGCCTTACCACGTTTTGAGTATGAATTGATTTTTAATTGTTTAGTTGTTGGTGAACATTAGGTTTCTGCATTTAATTTGCGTTTATCAATTTAAAACAATTAAAAATTAATTCATATCCAAAATGTGGTAATTCAACGTAAACAATTTTTTTTCAAAATAATAGTTATCGGCAACGTAAATGAAAAAAAATCATAAATAAAAGTTATGAAGCTACGTAAAAAAAATTCTCAAAATAAAGCTATCGGTAACGTAAATTAAAAAAGTCATAAATAAAAGTTATGAAGCAACGTAAAAAACAAATCCCAAAATAATAATTATCGACAACGAAAAATATACTTGTTACTTATAAGAGTTATTATGTAACTCAAAAATATTTATTACATAATAATAGTTATAGGCGACGTAAAAAATTTCTTATTGGGAATAATTATTATAAAGCAATAATTTAGAATAGAATAGAAATTTCTTAAAATAGTGCAATTTTTTTATACCCAAAAATATGGATAATAATTATTTAGATCTCTGCTTTCTAGACTTTGCAGAACGAGGCTAAACAATACCGGCACCTCCATCAAGATTGGAATTCAATTATCCAACCCATTTCACACCGTTCGAGGCTTCAGGGGTGATCCTTTGCCCTCTTCAACTTTACCACGGAGAGCGTCCTGCATTCTCTCATCTGACATATATGTATGTATATGATGTACTATTAAAGACTCAGTCTTACTTACTTAAAAATACTTTTAAATAAATAAATAAATAAATAAATAGATAATCAAATAAATAAATATATACCTTTAAAGTTGTTAAGGACTTCATCCACCTTGGCACCGCCGTAATCAGCAGTAATGATGTCAGCAGTAGCGCACACAGGGGGGTTTTTGAAGGTTCAACCCCTCCCCCCCCAGCACCAAAAATGCTGGTACAAAATATGGTTTCGAATGGTATTCGATTTAAAAGATGTAAACAAAACCTCCGCCCCCAAAATGAAATCCTGTGTGCGCCACTGGATTTCAGCCTGATTACTCTTGTCAATAGGTGCTACTGCGGTCTCGGTAGGCTCTCTCGGTCTCTCTTCGCTACGGTAATTGGAGGTCGACGACTAATCGGAAGAAGTCGTCTTCGGTGGAAGGATCAAGTTGTGTGAGTAACTGCAAAAGGCGCGCGCAAAGCAGAGTAGCCTGGAGAGAACTTTTGGGTTATTGTGGCCAGTTTAGTAAGAAAGTTTACCTTTTATAGCACATACAACTATCTGTCCCATCAAATAAAATATACATCTCGCTACTTCGAAATATCTTTACCTCAAAAGCTTTCAAAGCCTTTGCACCAGTACTCGCCTGCCTCCAATACTGAGCACCTAATGAAACGGCAGTCATAACGACGTGCTTTCTATAGTGTCAGACTTTTCTTTTACACTATCTCTGCATTACGATTTCCTGCCTGTTGGCAATAGTTAATCTCCTTTTGATCTCCAAGCTGTTGTGTCAGTGTTGGTGTTAATGCTGGCACCAAGATACGAAGACAAAATCATACAACACTTCAAAGTGTCCGTTGCCCATAGTGATGTATTATGTTAAATGCGAATAGTTTGTGTATCCACAGGAGAAATTTTGTCTTATGGCCACAAGGCACACTTTATATGCTTCATTTTCTGGGCTCATACACGGCGAACATTTGGCCGATGTCACTGCGCCACATGTACTGCAAAAGGAAATTTTTGATGAAAGCTAGTAAAAACAAAATTAATTTCGACACGAAAACCTTAAACAAACGACACGATTACATCGGAGACCACAGCTCACCGCTCAGCGTCTTGTTGTACAGACAGATACGAGTTTAATGAAGTTGAACATGGTGGCGTATAAGTAATTTCCAGAAATCGATGATGCAGTAGAGCGTGTTGAACTAATTTTTAGGGGTTTTCTCAAGCCTAGGAGTGATCTATAGTGAGAGTGATCTATCTGATATATTTTATAGAATCTGGTCGATGGCATGAAGCCACGTAGAGCAGGCAAAAATATAAATGAAATCTGCTTGCCCACTTGACGAAAGGAAAAAAAATTTCCAGTCAACAGTTTGAAGTATTTATGCTTTAATTTTAATAAATAATACCAGCCAGCATCAGGTTTTACAGTAGTTTCAGTTTGGCAGATACTAGTTTAATGAAGTTGGACATGGTGGCGTATACGTAATGTTTGTGCATACTGTCAAAAGTGGCCTAGAAATCGACGTGGAAGTAAAGCGTGTTGAACTTATTTTTGGATTCTCAAGTTTCCGAGTTGTTGTTTACAGATCACAATATGAAACAAATCTGTGTGCACACTCGACACAAGAAAAATGGATTTCAAGTCAGCGGTTGGGACCTTAGCGATACCAGATGGCGAGCCGTTTCTGAATGTAATAAGTGATCCTTTAGAATACAAATGGTTTGAGCAAACTTTAGTTAACACTTAAGGCCAGCGTCGTCACTTTATTTACTCAGGCGAACTTATGTCATCCGAAGAGCCAAGCCAAGCGTTGTCTTGAGATGACGGCGCAGAAGCAGTGCACTTATCTCCAAAGCTTCATGTTTGTGTTGCATAATTAATTGTAAATATTTTTAAAATTTCCTATTAATATTTTTACTTAACCCTTTCGACCCCAAAGTTGCCTGAGAGCAACTTCACCTATTTGTCATCTTATAGCAAAAGCTACGATTGATTTATGGGTTTAATTTAAGTAGGTACCAACAAATAAATATTTTGGGAAGTTAATTCAAAGCAAATTACAAAAATTTTACTGTTATCCCCAAAATAATTTCCAATAATTTGCAGCGATATCAGGGAATGTTTGTGTTCTAATTGAAGTCTACGAATTGGGCGCATTTGATCAAAACCCTGATTTTTTAGTAATGGTTAAATAAAAACGAAAACTGATAATTTTGTATTTTTCCATGAATATTGACGAATTTTTCAGTAATTAAAAAATATTGATACAAAATTTATTTAATACGTTTTAAGCTAAAATTGTTCAAAAGTAAACTAGCTCTAGAACACCAACAAAGAGGCCTGGCGACTTCAAATAACGTGTGCACACTTGTTAGTTAAGTGTTTCATGATTTAAATACTAAAAAGTAATATCGAGACACAGGGTGAAATTTGGGGTCGAAAGGGTTAAGTTTAATTAATTTTTTTTTAAATATAAATTTTTTTTAACGTGCTTCAAAATACGCTAAGAGCCAGTTGACTTCTTACAATTATTCCTCTACGCCTGACGCTGTTCACATTCAAGCATTATTAAAAAGAAATCATCTAAAAAAACAGCAACAACAACCAAAAGAATTCTGCACAGTTGTTGGCAAATAAAATCAACCAAAATTGCAATAATCAGAAAAGCTGTACGCACTTCGATTGCACAGTCTGAAGCAACTTATGGCCAAGTCTATCAAATTTGCGGTCGAAAATTTGCAATGACAACAACAACAAAAAGTGTGATTAGTAGCTATGCAATGAATGCGCGTCGATCAGTGGACATGGCGCATGCAAAAGTTTCACTTCAATTGCACGAAAATTTCAACATTTAGCTGGCATAATGTTGAGCAAAGTTTTTCCTAGTGTTGTTGTTGTAAGCATAGCACTAATGCGAATTTAAGTTCATTCATATTTACCACAGAACTTTGCCAATTCCAGGCAACAGTGGTAATGCCATCAATACCACCAACAAACAACGCCACCACACAAGCTGCAAAGTGAATAAGCAGACATCCAGCAAACAACAACAACAACAAAGCAGCGCATAAGTATATTTTGTGGCATGGCTTGGAGTTTCCGCCACTTCCACTTCCACTCGACTTGACCAGCGTACGACATGAAAATTGTCTTAAGCGCTTTTTGTCTGCTGGCTGCTTGCTCGAGGCTAATAGCGCAAACGAGTCGTAGATACTACAAGTAATTACGCATGAAGACTGCGTATCCGTTAGATACATAGCGACATCCACCATGCCGCCCTAAGCCAACAGTCAAACGCTGTAAGCGATATTTCGGTGCGGCGTATGTTTGCTTGTCGCTTCGCATTTTCGTATTTTTGTGTCTTTGTTTTCGGTTGGTTCTAGTTTTCTTGGTTTCGCTAATGTGTCTGTACATCTGTGTGTGTGTGTGTGAATGTGCTGAGATTAAAGCGTCGAGTTGGCGGACGTCGTCAATGGCGATATACGCTGATGGGTGTTGTTGTTTTTCGTATGGTTTTTGTTGAAGCTGACAGCAACGTCTCCAAGAAAATGTTTATGGCCAGTAATCAAAATACGAAAGGCACTACGCGCCTTCCTGTGGCCTCTCCACCCAATAACACCCATGCACACATATTGGATAACACCGAAGGATAACCAAAATTGACGATGACAATCGAAATATGTACTAAATTCCATGCGACGAGATTAGTCAAATTATTATATTATGTGCAATTGTTTTATGGTCTCACAAAGCGAAGCGAGTTGGGCAATTAAAGTGTCGCTGCAACTTTTCAGCACAACATTTTACAATAATTTTTTTTTCAAGAATGCATAAAAATATGTTGGCTTGTTTTACAATTAACACTCAATTGGCAAACCACAACGCAAAGTTTTCTCCGCTTCTCCCACTTCAAGCTTTCCATCACTCTCTTTGTCCCTCTTGAGCTCTACATTACCACAAACTCTCTGCTTAACACTAGAATGCTCAAAGTAGTTATACTGACTACATTGAGGTCTTTAATTGTAAATAACTTTTATTGCAATGCTTTCAAAAAAAAATATCTTACGTGACTTTTACTAATTTTTAAAGCTAAATGGAATAAATAAATTAAAAATATTGTAAAAAAAATTGTTTACCCCAATTTTGCAAAATTTACCTTAACCCTTTCGACCCCGAATTTTACCCTATGCCTCGATATTACCTTTTTGGTATTTATATCATGAAACATTTGCCTAAGAAGTGCGCACACGACATTTGAAGCCGCCACGGCTCGTTGTTAGAGTTCTAGAGCAAGTTTACTTTTGAAAAATTTTAGCTTAAAACGGGTTAAATCAATTTTGTATCAATATTTTTTAATTACAGAAAAATTATTTAATATTTATGGAGAAATGCAAAATTATCACTTTTTGATTTTATTTAACCATTATTAAAGAAACAGAGTTTTGATTAAACGCGCCCGATTCGTAGACTTCAATTAGAACACAAACTTTCCCTGATTTCGCTGCAAATTATTGGAAATTATTTTGGGGATGTAAAATTTATGTAATTTGCTTTGAATTCACTTCTAAAAATATTAATTTGTTGGTGCCTACTTAAATTAAACCCATAAATCAATCGTAGCTTTTGCTATAAGATGACAAATAGGTGAAGTTGCTCTGAGGCAACTTTGGGGTCGAAAGGGTTAAATACCCAAAAGGGGTCATTTTGACTACCTATAGAAAATTTTCAGCAAATCTTACTGATAAATAGACAAATATGCATCTTCAATTGCGAAATATGAAAATTTCAAATAATTGCAAACATTTAAAAAAAATATCATAGTAGGCTGTGACAATTCCCAAATTTTTCAATCCAAAATTCACTCACAAAATTCATTCACAAATTCCAAATTTCATTCCATTTATATATATATATTATATATTACTTATATATATATATTATTATATATTTAACTGAATTTACTTTGTGAAGCATAAAAAAATTAATATGAAAAGCTAATTTCAATTTTATCTCATGTGCATTTGTTCATATTTGCTATTTAAAAACCAATAAAATAAAAAAAATCAGCAAACAATATTGTAGTCAAAATGACTACATATGGGCATTTTAGGATTGTCGGGCATTCTAGTGTTAAAGACAAATTCCCTTTAACACATTCAAGTGCCACTTGAACACCATACAACCAAATTATCAATCTTACTTAAGCACTCAAACCAAACTAGCTGCCGGTGGCTTCTCATCGTCCAGCAAAGTAACCAACACTTGCGCCGCCACCGCCAAACACGCAGCTGCGCGAATTATGTCACTTAAATGTTATTCCAGCCGGATTAGCCCCTAAAATTATGCCATTCTCTCACACTTATTTATCACAAACGCACACACATATGTTCGGGTATGTTTATGCATTTGCATGCGTACATATATCTGTGTCTGTGTGTGTGTGTGTGTGTGTGTGTGTGTGTGTGTGTGCCGCCGTGATTTGCTGCGGAATTAATAAGCTAACTTATTGTCATTGCTGTTGCGCGCATGTTTCGACTGTCTTGCACTCCACTGCTCCGCAACAACAACTTTTTCTTGCTCCTCGCTGTTACTTCTTTACTTTTGTTCTTACGTCCATGTTATACTTTAAGTTGTTGTTGTTGCTTGAGTGTGTAGCAAGTAGAAATACAAGAAGGGCAAAGTTGGCGTTTTGTTGGCGCGCTTTTAGGCGCATTAACATATTGACTTGGCAAATGCGCCAAGTTTCGGTGTGTGTTTGGCCGCACATTAGCTACAACTTTTTCCCTAATTTTATTTTAATGAAATTTTAGTTATTTTTAGCAAAACTACATGTAGTCTACATGTTAGAGATTCCGAGTTGAAAAAAACTGAATAAAGTGCTAGTTTTGATAGATGATTACACCGTGCGACAAATATAAAAAAAAATTTTCACACCGGAAAAAATCCATATGGGCGTGAAATTAGAGACCAAACATAGTAATACTGCGTACTCAGTTTTCCATTTCCACCTCCTGTGTCCTTTTAAAAGGACTTGAAAATTTTGAAGGGGATACAAAATAAAAAAATATAAAAAATACTTAACTTCGTTAGAATATGGCGACATGTATATCAAATGAAAGAGGAAAGACTCAAGAATTCAAATAAAATTGATTTTTTATGTATTTGTAAAAAAATTATATGAAAAAAGTCCTTTGAAAATTGTAATCCTTTATATCCTTGAAAATTTATATAGAATTTTTTTGAAAAGTAAGTATGTTAAAAACCAAAATCTCGTTGATCACGTGTCAAAATTTCATCATTCTCGCTTCATTAATTTTGCATCTTTTTATTATTTAAAATACTGATACTCAAATAAATTAGAATTTTGACGTGATCAATGAAATTTTGGGTTTTAACATACTTACTTTTCAAGAAAATTCTATATAAATTTTCAAGGATATAAAGGATTAAAATTTTCTTAGGACCTTTTTCATATCCTTTTTGTACAAATAGATAAAAAATAAATTCAATTTAAACTCCTTAGCCTTTCCTCTTTCATTTTATATACATATCGCCATATTCTAACGAGGTTAAGTATTTTTTATATTTTAATATTTTTTTAATTTTTTATCCCCTTCAAAATTGTGAAGTCCTTTTAAAAGGATAAAGGATGTAGAAATAAAAAACTGAGTACGCAGTATTACTATATTTGGTCTCTAGTTTCACACACATATGGATTTTTCCCGGTGTGAAAAATGCTGTCGCACGGTGTAATTCATGCAATGCTTGGCAGTGGTTAGTATAAATATTTAAATGCGCAACTGTACTCGCTCGGGTAATTTATTATTTTGCGAAAATCAGAAATTAGAAAATAAGAACAAAAAATCAAGGAAGTCTAAGAATTTTCTCAACTATGTAGTTTTGTGCAAAGTATGAAGAATAAAGAATGAGCTTTGCAGTTGTTGCGGAAGTGGTTGGTTAATGCGCGCTTGACCCCAAATGAATGGGCACAGGTGTTGTTATAGTAACGAGTTGGCATTTAGCATTTCGCTGTGCGAGTATACTTAAATATTTGATTTAACAGTAACCTCTGACTTTTGCTGCTTGGCGCATGTGCCATTTGATTCCATGGAAAATTAATGCCATGAAGCTTTTTTAAAACATGTAAAACATGTAGACCAGTAAGTTTTATATCCAATACTAATGGCTAATGTGTGATTAAAATTGCACAATTAAAAGTCAGAGAATATCTTCGATCTTCTTCTTCTTCCATATAAGTACATAAAAATGAAATGAAACATGTATGACCGCGCTTCACTTTAGAACGGCTGTAAATATAATAAATATTTTCCATTGAAAAATAGTTCAGGTGGAATTTGAATCGCAATATTGACCCATCTGAGCATTCCCATAAAGCGAAGCGTCTTTTTTGAAATCATAAGAATTTTTTATTTTATTAAGTGGGGACTTCTTGTTTGGAAACGACCTGAACTATTTTTCAATGGAAAATATTTATTTTTTTAATATTCAACATTTTTCTCAACATCTGAAGCAGAGCTAGCAATTTATGAAAAAAGTCTTAAATTAAGGTTTCGTGCTTAAGGCTTTTTATTTTTTTGGAGGAAGTTTTGAGAAAGTTTTGGTGTATTTTTTAATACCTATTTGTTAATGAAGAATATTTTCCCAAAAGACAATATGGGATTTTTTTCAATATTTTTTCTCAATACAAGCTTCTTATGAAAAATTTTTCCGAAAAACATGAAAAAGGGGGGTAAGGAAAGGGGGAGGGGTTCATGTGTACACAAAAAATATTCACATTTTTTATGCAAACAACTTTGTCTTAGAAATCAAAGCTCTAGGTCTTCAAGTTTTTATACTTTCCGTGTAAAAGTCTATAGGGACCCTTTAACCTTTATGTGCAAATTACAAAAAACTCAGACGTGCTGGACTATTACTTTGTTCGGCAAAAATGATCAGTATGACGTCCTCTTTCAGAAATATACGGTCGTTACTCTGTTGCAGAAATGCTGTTGTACAGTGTAATTATAATAAAGCAATATTTGTTAGAAATTTTTTAAATCAGGGCAATTTTTGTATTCCCAAAAATATGGATAACAATTATTTTAGGTCTCTCATCTAGTTCTCTGCTGTCAAACATTTTCTGATCCTTAACCCTTAGTTAAGATTTTTTGTCAAAACGCCAACACTGTTGTACATTTTTTTATCATGTTTAATGTTTAACATTCATTTCACCTTAGAACCAATTTTAAAAGGTTTTTTATTATTTGATTACATTTAAGTTAACAATTGATCAAAAAAACATAAACAAGAAAATTTGACTGATTTTCCAGAAGTAAACTTTACAGAAAAGCAAATTGTTTTCTAGGTGCCTTCAGAACGAAGGACGTTCGTAATAAGCGTTGTAAAAATATAATTAAATATTGGAGGCACAAATAAGTTGTGGGGATACACAAAAGATGGCGCAATGAGGGGATCTCCTGAGCTTGAAGCTTCAAACTGAGAACTGGAAGGTTAAAAAAAGATCTAAAGTTTTGGCTATGAATTTAAAGTATGTGGAAAACTACTCAATAATTTACTATGCTATGCAGCCTCATATTTAGTTGAAGATATGAGGAATCAAGCGCTCTGGACGGTTTATATTAGAATCGTCCTTACATTTTTTAACACCTTTTCATGTTTTGTAAAACTGAACTCCGCAGAGTATTTAGGCTAAATATTGCTACATATTCTTGGTTTTTTGAATAAATATTTAAAATTATAATTTAAAATAGTTTTAAAATAAGCTACACTAATACAAATCATACATTTTATTGGTTATAAAGTTACCTGAGGGAGTCCAACACTCCAAAGCAGTTCTAAAGCAAATTTTTTGTCGCATACTGATAGGCCGAGTTCTTCTAGATTAGCGAATGAAGATGATAGAGAAAAAGCTTAGTAGTCTAATTTGAAGTCATATAAATTTCAGCTGGCTTGCGAATAACTTGGAAAACTCTAGTTTGATGGCTTAGTTTCCCTTCCGTTCCGCATTTCAAACTTTTTGTTGGCCAAAATCATGCATAAGCATTTAAATTTCAGCATAACCCAAAATCAGCCACTAGAGGCCTCACTCAATATTTTGCTTACCGATTTTACTCATCGGCGCCGCTGCAGAGTTGCGCTGTGTCGCACCGTTTTTCCGTTTCTCCTTTTATTTATTTGCTAAATTATTTCATTTTTGGGCGCCTTCGCTCGTCTGCGTGTCTGGATCGTACGCTTCGTATTTGCATTGCTTACCGTTGTGTATGCTTTGGGCTACACAGCAACAACAAAAACAATATTAAAACAATAATAACAAATACGGCAAACGGCACCGGCAGCGACAACAAAAGCAACAAAAACTAACAAATAAAATGCTTTTTTATCTCTCGTACAAATCAACAAACCATAAACTAGAAAACAGCAACAAAAATAAACCAAAAACAACAACAAAACACAAACAAAAACAAACAACGCCAGTGAGCCACTACAGCGGCAGCAACGAAAACAATGCGCCCAACAAAAACAACGGCAATAAAAACTGCCCGCGAACAAAAGGCAAAAAACTGAAAGGGGAGAAAAAAAACCGGGGAGACGCACAAAACAAAAGAACAACAACAGCAACAGCAGCAGCAGTAGCGTAAAGTGAATAAAAAGGATACATTGAATGTAGTGCCAGTTGTTGTGCTGGGATTGAGTGTTGGCCGCGACCCGGCCCCCTTCGATCGGGTAACCCGCCACGAAAAATGGCGCAATGGCGACCTGGCTCGAATGTCCTTGTCCGGGACGTTTGGCATTTTGGCGCTGCGGCGGCGCTGATGCTGTTCTGATTGCCGCTGTTGGTGTTGTTGCTGTTGTTGTGTTTGCTGTTGTTGCTTTAGTAGATTAATGGGGTCAATTTGCGTATGACGCGGTCACAGTGCCCATAAAGCATCCTAAACGAATTACCATGTTTCACAGCGTCGAAACCGAAAAGGACAAAAGCCAAATGTTGCGGCTCGTTGCGCGCACAAAAATACGCACCAACCGAACTGATGCACCCACTGACTAACTAACCATGCACGCGCCGGCTGACAGAGTTGGATGATGATTGCAGTTCGCTGTTGTTGCTGTTGTTTTAGAGCAATTTGAAAAGTGTCGATTTGCTGGGACATTTGTGCGAGAACAGATCGAGAGAGAGGGAGAGAGAGCAAAGCATTGACTTGCTGCACTGGTAAAACGCAGCTGCCCATTATATGAAAAGAAATCTCTGGCAATTTTTTGTCATCAGAAACCGCACACAAGCCACGTCCACGGAACGAGTGATGCGAATCTGCAACAAATTCAAATGCACACAAAATTGAGCGGTCATGTGCAGCAGTGAGATGCGCTACGAAGTTTTTACGGTGCGATCTCTCTATGAATTATTTGAATGAAAAAATATGGATAGATTAAGTTGGAATTAGTTTATTAATTAACACAGCACAACAAAAAACACTTTTTTTCTGTTCCATGGAGTTTTTCTACTGTTTCTTATTAATTTGGGTGCGCTGATTTCGAATCTACCCTCAGATTTTTTCTAGCAGCTCTAGTTAGTGAGATATAGGTACCGTGTCATTTTTTCAGTTTTTCTTCTACTTTTTCCATATTTTTTATTGTAATTTCTAAACCAAAAAACCGATAGACATGATTTTCACCTTATCGCATTAACAACACCGCACGGCTTCTTTTCCGATGCAACTTATTTTTATAAGTTTTAAAATGCCGCGGTAATTAGACTTCAAAGTCGAAAAATATGGAATTTTAAGGCGTTTTCTTTGATGGTCAAAAACATGCACAATTTTCGTAAATCAATTAACGAGTTAGGTGTATAATGAAAGCCGACACATCAAACATTACAACACAGCCAAATTATTTGGCGGAATACACATTAGCATCGAAATAATAGCAAAAATTTACCATAGTCATTTTCATCATTTTTCATACTTTCTCCTTAAAAAATTGGGAGCCTCAAAATATGCTCTTTTATATGTTACATTTATAGTCTGAAACACAAGCAAAAACCAAAAAGATTTTGAGTTGCTCGAAACAAAAAAAATTAAAAACTTTGCATATTTTGAGGCCCCTAATTTTTTAAGGAAAAAGTATGAAAAATGATGAAAATGACTATGGTACATTTTTGCTATTATTTCGATGCGAATGTGTATTCCGCCAAATAATTTGGCTGTGTTGTATTGCTTGATGTTTCTTCTTAAGATATTCATATACTTCGTAACTGGATTTATAAAACATCTGTACAATTTTCGCCATCAGAAAAAACGCCTTGAAATTCAATATTTTCCTACTTTGAAACCTTATTACAACGCCAATTTAGAACGCATACAATTTATTAATATCACAAAATGGCGTGATGGCGTGAGATGTTGTAAGTGCAACGATATAAAAATCATGTCGATAGGATTATTGGTTCAGAAATTACAGTCGAAAACGAGAAAAACGCCGAGGAAAATTCGAAAAAGTGACACGCCCAAACTAGAGCTGTTACATAAAAACGGAGTACGGTTTTGAAAACAGCGTGGAAAAACGATTCAGATTGATGTAAAAAACTCCATGCAACAGACATGCTGTTGTGCAGTGTAATAATACTTCACGGTTTGTATGCATGAATTTCATAATTTTTTAAAACTATCTTAACTCAATTAAATATATTTAATCATATTTCCCCATAAAAGTTTTAAGCCCATGTTTAGCCTGTCCAAGGTTGATTTTGATCATTTCAGAGAAAAAATTAAAAATATTCTTTTTATTTTTTCTCAAATTTTCATGGCCTTTCAACAAAGTTTAAATTACTATTGAAACCAGTGGCGCACACAGGATTTAATTTTGGCGTAGAGCCGGGTGTTCTGTTACAGGGTTACCGTTGTGCGACTTTAGTTGCATTTTGCAACCTTTTTGACGCTCTGATACTTTTTGTGCGACCTTTTCAAACTTGTCTAATTTTGCAACTTTTCTATCTTTGTGCGACTTTTTTCCACTTTTTTGTTAAGTGAAATCCAACTTCCTGTTTTTATAGTCATACACTGCAAAATTACACATATTTGTATTAACAATTAAGTTTACGACATTCCTCGCGATATGGTAAACTCATTCGATTGATCAGCTGATTATTTAGCATTTAGCTGAACATTTTTGGCATACAGTAGGAAGCTTAAAAAATGTTTTAAATGAACCATTGTAGCTTAATTTATAAAAATTGGCAGTGCCATGTAATAACTCTACCTCACAGCAGTGCATGTGTGGAAAATATTTTTTCAAAATTAGCATTAATGAAAAATAAATTAACCAACAGGTTAATTGAAGGAACTTGTGAGTCCATGCTATCAGCTCTAAATTTGCTAGACACTGAAATAGAAGACTGGATGCGAAGAAATGAACTTGTGTGAAAATATAGAGACGAAGTTACAAAAAAATAAAATTTATGATTACTGTATTAAAGTGTATACCATCACATTATTAAAAATTAAATGTAAAATTAATACATGAAAGTGTATATAAACACAATTTTAAGGAATTATTTTTAAGCTATTTATATCGTTTGAATTGTTAATTACTTTTTGTTTTGTTAGTTGTGTTTTGGTTTAATAAAAAATTGTGCAACATTTATTTGAAAAAACGACTTTTTGTGCGACTTCTTTTTTAAACGACCAACGGTACTCAACATTCTGTTCTGTACACAACATTTTAACCCAATACCAATAAAAATTGTAGATTTGTTCACGAACTTTCCCAGTAAAAACTTTCAGGAAGAACGTAAGAAAAAATTTGAGCAAAATGCTCTCACAGAGAGAAGAATAGAGAAAAAAGTAAATGAACAGAAACATTTGCAAGCAAGCAGCTGTGACAATTGTCAATTAAATGTTTGTTAAAAATAAAAAATTGAGAAAATTTGGAAATTGAAAATTGCAAAAAAAAATACCTCAGCACCTCTGAAATGAGAATGTCTATGTTATAACTAATATGGCAACCGCATTTGTAACTGTGCCAATGTTCTTTTTTTCATATTTGAAAATGAAAATCGCCACAAAATTCAAAGCACAATTAAATTTGTTTGTTTATGCAAAAAAATTTAAAATATCTGCAAGTAAAAATGTCACCAGCAGAAACTTGCAGTTGAGTTTTTTTCTCTGACGATCTTATGCTCTCGTTTCTGCTTTCTTTTGTTAGTTTTTTGAGTTCGTAAAACGGTTTTTCAGAAAAAACTTGCCACAATTTGTATAAACTTTTTGATATTGAACACACCTCGTATTTGTCACCCAAACTTTTGGCAATATTAATGTATTTGAAAGGGATTTCAACCCCCAGAAACCCCCGTATGTGGACCACTGGTTGAAACGCTGGCTGTGGAAAGGTCAGGATGCCTTGTCGTTACTGAAACTAATCTAAATTTACCCATAGGGAAATAAACCAACTGATACTTGGAAAAAATGATAAAAGTAGAAGAAGAAGTATTTTGTCAAATTGTTTTTTTTTTCTAAATATCTTTTCTATCATAAAACTACTTGAAATAGTTGTAGTTGTAAAATGGGCTTAAGAAAAATAAATTAATATAATAATAAATATATTATTAAATTTAATGACTATATTATTTTATATACTGGTATAACTACAAGATTTCATTTTGGGGTACACATTTTGAGTTCAGTACTATTTAGAACCATGTTTTGTACCATCAAATTTTATATTTGAGTGGTTTGAACCCAAACAAAGACGATGTACCATAACACAAAAAAGGCATTTTGTATTTTTATTTTATTTTGTTTTCTTATTACTTACGGTTTTCTCGCAAATATGCAATTAAAAAACAAAATTCAATTTTGAATTCACTTGAATTTTTTGATATTTTTTCGGATTTAGACATGTATTTGTCTACATATTTTTTTATATGCCAAATAAAGTGCCGAATTTTGACTACTGTCACTACTTGGATCATTTGCTTTGTTTCACTATGAGTTCACTTATGAAAAAATGTGATAATTTTCCTTGTATCCCATGATTTTTCAACAAAACCTTAAACTTCAAAGCAAGCATTTACTCCACAATCCAACAATACAACAAATCCACATTTAAATTAATGTAATTTCTCCAACCACATCCTGGCCAAGCATTTATCAAGCCAATTTGACCGCACAGCGACAGTGTAGGGTACGCGAAATCTAATCAATTTCAATACTTTACACCATAAATCCCTTCTTTTTTGCTATCTTCTGCCAGCTTTCAGCAGCGGCCGCTGCATAAGTGGCGGCTGAAGCGGCTACTTAGCACTGATGCGCTATTTGCACTCGCGCAGCGGCGTTGGAGTGGCGACGAGTGTTGGCCAAGAAGCGCCGCTGCGCGGCTATCTTTTGCTCATTTACCAGAAAATTTATTTACCTACTCCTTCTTGCAATTTTGTTGCTCAATTTTTTTATGCTGCTGCCCATTTTTCCCACTATTTAACATTGAAAGTTTTTGCCGCATAGACGAGCCGAACGTACACAAAAACACAAACCAAATAGCAACAACAACCGAGTAACGAAACTTTGTTACAAAACATAAATTTTTCTCATTATTACTAAACTTTCAAGGCGGCTCTGCGTAACGGAGCGTCGGCACGCTGCGCAATGGAAGCTGCATGCGGAAAATGAGCTGTGAGCTGTGTTTTTTCTGTGCATTGCTTTTGCACTTATTTTATGTTTTTGTTATTTTTTCATTCTGCATATTTAACTCATTACACCGCCACTTAAAAGTGGAATTTAACCTCTTTTTGCAATTTTTAATAAGATTTTGTGCGCTGCACTTTGATGCGCTGCGAAAAAGTGGCAAAGTGGTGCAACATGTTGTTGGGCGCACAGTGGCGAAATGTATATTTGCCAAAATGTTGCCACTGTTGCAATGGCAACAGTCGAGTACACTTGACGGTTCGCTAATAAGAAAAGTTTCGGGCTGTTTGTTGAAGCCGTGCGTGAGGCTCCAGATGGCTCAATGCGGTCATTCCATATAAGAAGATTTTGTTTGAGGAAATTCTAAAAAATAAGGTGTGGGAAAAGTTTCAATGAATTTCGAATATTAGATTTTAATGCATAAAAATTTTAGGTGTGTAAATATCAATGAATCAATGAATCTGTTCTTTTTGAATATGCACCAAATAATGCTTCAATTAATGTATAATAAATAATATATAAAAAAAATATAATAAAATAATAAATAACACTGGACAACAGTATGTCTGTTGCATGAAGTTTTTTACATGATTCTGAATCGTTTTTCCACGCTGATTTCAAAACCACATTCCGTTTTTATGTAACAGCTCTAGTTTTTGCAAAAATAGGCGTGTCACTTTTTCGAATTTTCCTCGACTTTTTTCTCATTTTGTACTGTAAGTTCCGAACCAATAATCCTATCGACATGATTTTTATATCACTGCATTTACAACATTTAACGCCATCTTTTCTGACATTAATCAATTTTATGCGTTCTAAATTGGCGTTGTTAGAAGGTTTCAAAGTAGGAAAATATTGAATTTCAAGGCGTTTTTTCTGATGGCGAAAATCGAACAGATGTTTCATAAATCCAGTTACGAAGTATATGAATATCTTAAGAAGAAACATCAAGTAATACAACACAGCCAAATTATTTGGCGGAATACACATTCGCATCGAAATAATAGCAAAAATGTACCATAGTCATTTTCATCAAAATGTATGAAATTTCCTTAAAAAATTAGGGGCCTAAAAATATGCAAAGGTTTTAATTTTTTTTGTTTCGAGCAATTCAAAATCTTTTTATTTTTTGCTTGTGTTTCAGACTAGAAATTTAACATATAAAAGAGCATATTTTGAGGCCCCTAATTTTTTAAGGAAAAAGTATGAAAAGTGATGAAAATGACTATGGTATATTTTTGCTATTATTTCCATGCAAATGTGTATTCCGCCAAATAATTTTGCTGTGTTGTATTGCTTGATGTGTCGGCTTTCATTATACACCTAACTCGTTAATTGATCTACAAAAATTGTATATGGTTTTGACCATCAAAGAAAACGCCTTAAAATTCCATCTTTTCCGACTTTGAGGTCCAATTACCGCAAAATTTTAAAACTTATAAAAATAAATTGCATCGAAAAAGAAGCCGTGCGATGTTGTTAATGCAACAAGGTGAAAATTATGTCAACCGCTTTATTGGTTTTGAAATTACGATAAAAAATATGGAACAAGTAGAGAAAATCTGAAAAAGTGACACAGTACCTGTATCTCACTAACTAGAGCTGCTACAAAAAATCTGAAGGATTCGGAATCAGCGCACCCAAGTTAGTAAAAAACAGTAGAAAAACTCCATGCAACAAAAAAATAGTGCAATTTTGTTGTCCTGTGTAGTAAATGTGTATTTTTTCAAGGCTGAGAATCAGTTCTGAAGAGTTCGAAGAGTTTGAGGATTTGAAAGCCTAGTCAACGATCAATATACCATAACTTTGGTGTCATTACCTGCCAAGAGCGCACTTGTGAGTTTCTTATAATTCTCATCTATACATCTTATGGACAGCGATAGAAATATACGAGGCTGGTTAAACAAGCACGAACTAAATAAGAATCAATCCTTTGGTGTGAAAAGCCAGAGCGCTACAGTCTCCGGCCTCCTGGATAGATAAAACAAATTTTCTGTCGAGCTATTAAAACTGGCAAAGCATACACAGAAACATTTTCTTCATTTCATGCTGTTTGTGTTGCGATTCAAACCAATCACCAATAAGTTCGTAATCTCACACACTACTCACCAACCCATGGCCACTGAATTTGCATTTAAAAATACTAAAAATGTTGTGCTTAAATTTCTCATTAGACAAGGCAGACAGTTTTTAGTTGACAAAATTTATTTTTTCGACTCTTGTCTGCATTATCTACGCACACAATGAGAAGCAAAAACAATGCATAAACTCAACGACAAATTCCCTCATGAACTAGCCTACATGTGTGTGTGTGTGTGTGTGTACGTATGGAAATAAATGAATGTGGCCGGGACGAAGCATACAACTTTCATCACTTTCAACTACAGTTTTGGTTGGGCACAGTGCGCCCAGAAAACAAAAGGCAACAATGCCTCATATGCCATTTCGTCACTTACACATACACAGACAAATTCATTATTGTACATGAGCTCGTAGAGTGTATAGGTATGTATGTGTGTGTGTGTGAAAATTGCAGTGAACTCTTTATTACAGGCTTTATGTTAATTTTTTTCACTTGCAAGTCGCACACGCCAAAAAAACACGACTTACATATACAACTTTTAATGAGAAAGTACAAAAGTAAAAGAAGAAATTAAACTTGATCCTATACTTCTATGATTTTCGTACTCAAAGGCCAATCGAAAAGTTTTTTAACCTATTATTGTATTCAAAAGTTTAGCAGACTTAGATATATATATATATATAAATATATCTTACATACATATCGTACCGATTCCACCATAACAACACAAATTCCTTCATCCTTTTAGGTTAGGTCAGGTTAGGTAGGGCAGACTGTGTGCGGCACAAAGACCACACTTCCGCTCGGAGGCCAAATTGGCGCATTGTAAATTCCTTCTTAAATCTGTCTGGAGCTTACCAATCAGTCTCAATCCGGGGCAAAACAGTTTAACCTCCTGATAAACGAGAGCAGATCCGGAATTTCAATTTTTGCCGCGCAAGCCAGGTCCGCTAGGAATCTTGGAACAAATGCAGTATAGCGAACCCTCATGAAAAAAAAACGGAAAATTGGACCATACAAAGCTTCTTTTTGTTAATTTACCAAATGCAAAATTTTGCTTGGAAAACGCCCACAAAAGTCGTGGCATGGGGTCATAGTTCAAAGTTTTTATCAAAAAAACTCAATTATGATAATTTCCAACTGATTTACACGATATGGGTATCAAACGAAAGGTCTTTTTCATACCTTTCTATTAATGTACAACATTAGATACGTAGTATGTACTAATAAAAGTTTTAAGCGAAACAATTTTTTTTTTTTAATTTAAATTTCGAATAAATCCATTATTAAGGTATAATAAGTTTGTCACCATATTGTAACCTGTGAAATTTCCTTTACAACGAAATACTGCATTTATGCCGGAATCTAACATTCAGGGTACAGGGTCAGCGTTCCTGCAGAGATGGGCAGTGAAACAGGAAGTGTTGAATCGTTTCTACTTTTTCTTCTGCAGACATCACTGGACGAGAGGCGTCATTTGATAGACATAGATCCAACGGCGCAGTGTCCAGTGATGACTCTCACGAGATGTCTAATAGAGGTTCAACTCAGGGAAAGTACATATTGAGTTTTCCTCAAGGAAAGGGAGGATCATAGTGGCCTGCAGGTACTACAATTAGTTCTGCTGCGTCATGAGGGCTCTATATTCTTTTTTCTGAATCTTTATTCTTCATATTCTTTTTTCAATATACATACATATACTCGTACAGGGCAGATATCGGAGGAAGCACAGAGTTATCTACTTCGGTGGTAGGCAAGGCGGCTCCTTTTCTTGCCATCTCGTGCGCTGCTTCGTTCCCTGCTACTCCAGAGTGGCCCGAAGTCCATCAAGAGAGAGATAGATTGTGATATCTGTGGGGGATAATCCCATCTCCCTTCCACAAATCAAAACCTGTATGTGCCACTGTATCCACCAGAGCAACGATTTTGTTTATTTGTGTATAAGTGATTCTCTATTTAATCAATATGGAACTTCTGGATGCCGAGGTAATACAGGCAACTGCAAGGTCCTTGAATTGACAAGACTACAAACAGTTATCAAGGTGATCTTCTGCTTTTTTCATTGGCATTCCTTTTGCCTCGGTCAAGCAAACCATCAAGCAACGTTAGGCTGAAAACGCAAACAATCGCTGGGTAGAAGAACACACCTTCAGAACAAACGAGCAACCTTGCCATCATTGAACAAGGGGTCTTCCAGACAGTTACTCAAACTTGGTCAGAATACCATCAACATTAAAATTTCGAGAAACAGGTTTAGCAATAAGTAAATAACAATAACAATAAATAAAAGTAAATAATAAGTAAACCCACTAAAAGACCAGAATTACTTCCTATAAACTTTTACTGTCCTTGTTGTTTCGAAGAAGAACAAAAATATCAAAACAGTTAATGTATTTCGCACACTTGCATAAATTTTTTTCACAGTGTAAAGCATTGAGGGCTTAAAAAACAGTTTCACTTTTTTCACATTTCACCACCCGTCGGTGGTTGATTATGTTAGACTGCAGGGCAACTCCATATATAGAAAATATAATACATTATTTAACTGACGATATTGAAAAAAAAGATAAATACGTGTGCATGTGATTAAATTTCGTTTGGCAGCAAAACAATTATTAAATTGTCAAATTCGATTAAAGTTGAATTTAAATTCAAATTCACAAATTGACAACTGCCAACTGTAATTGCGTTAAATGCAATTTAAAACTATCGCCTCATACAATATGCAATTTTCATTTAAACAAATTTCACAGTACACACATTTATGGATTCCATAAATCGATAGCGGAAAACAGCAGCATGCTTCAACATGTGGAATAATTTCATTGTTATTGGGAATTTTTATAAACAGCTAAATGAAATCGAAATCAATACGAACAACTAAATAAATAAATTGTTATGTAAATGAATTAAAAGCAATGCGTTTGGTAAACTTATTTTGTTATGCCTCGTCATGAATGCGATTTACATATTTTGCATGAAAACACAAAACACCTTAGTTGGGAAAAAAACATTAGTTGAAAGCAGCAAATGATTTTTTAATTAAAATTAAATTGGAAATATTGGAAACGCATTTCAATATGAAATCTAACTGTTTTTAGTCTGTTTTGTTTAGTACATGGAAACATCTACTTTAGAGTTACAGTGTGCTGTAAGAGTAACAGTAATGTAAGAATAGAGAATCGAAATGTACAGAAATATTTAACAGTACAGAAAAACTTAACAGTACAGAAACCATGCAAATGAAAGTGGAATGAGAAATTTAACAGAACAGAAAGTTGTGCAGCACAGACTTTTACAGACTGGAAGCGTGTGAAATGTAAGTTTAATAACAGTTTTGTTTATGTCGCTGAATGAGTTAACATAAAGTTAATTAACATTTAACATTTGAACACATTTAAAAAACCTCTCGTTCAATGATGGTCAAGTTTATTCTTTTATGCTGAAGGTGTGTTCTTTCTAAATTGCTTTCGTCTTCAACGTTACGCTGCTTGATGGTTTGTTTGACCGAAGCAAGAAGACTGTCCATGAAAAAAGCAACCATCAGTATAAGTGTCCACAGTCTTTCAATTCAAAGGCCTTGCAGTTGCCTGTACTGACTCTGTGGACAGATATTCTACAGAGGTGAAGTTGTAAGTCACTTGCTGCGGTTTTGTAAAGACGGCAGCAAATAGACACAACCTTTGATGATGTGCTTGTGTTATAGAAGAATTGACTGACTATTGACTGAGGTGCGAAAAGTGCTATTTCGGTCGATTGTAACTCGAATTGTTATGGCCATATGTGTATGTCTTATAATTTATTTTATTTTAATGATATAACAAAAATATTGATTATAACAAAAATATTCAAACATGGTTTCCAGTAGTTTCATCTTCACTACCTTCTACTACCACTTCCTTCTCTTATAAAAGGCTAGTTGCCTTCCTGCCCACCCTCACCTCACATAACACTATTCACCACTCCTGAGATATCTTTCCTAGTGAATTACTGCCCACCCTCACATCACATCACACCATTCACCACTCCCGAGACATCTTTCCTAGCGAATTACTGCTGTCAATGAGTCCCACTATCAAATGCCGTTTGGTGGCTTCATTGGCCGCAGCTGCCACTCTCGACACGCTTGATGGCTGTTTTTTGTTGAGATTTGACCTTTAACTCCTCCTTGCTCGATTTGTGCTCGGTTGGGGCCTGTCTTATTAGAAGATTTGGCACTTGCTAGCCTAAACCGGAGAAAGTAGAAATACCTTCACTTTAGCAACTTTTATTTTGGCGACACTAACGCAGTCCCAGTCATCATAGACTTCACGTTCACTGCGCGTGAACTGCACGCAGCAATTTAGAATGTTGTTGTTGTTTTTTTTTTGTTTTTTGTTTTTTAAAACAAGCCAAGAATTTATGGACTCTTGAACCCTTGAACCCATCAAGATTTCAAGTGAATTTCAACCACTAGGGACTTCTCCCACTGGAGTCTGCTCATGTCCCAGTGGACTCGTAAACGCTAGCAACATGACTTATTTTCTCATCTATATTTGGGCTGAATTTCAAGCCCCCGTTTTTATGTTATGAACCTCTATTATTGTCTTTTAAATGAGAGATCCTTTCTCTATCGTTTTAGGCCTCATCATCATTATCATCATCGTCATCATTACCAGCATATCTGAAACAATAAAATACCACTGCCTACATGGCTTAGTGGTTAATGCGTACAGGTAGACTGGGAGTCGAGGATTCCAAATCCAGCTCAGCCAACCATACCACTGATCTATAAACAAAACTAATTTTCTGTGAACAGCTACACTCTCAACAGAGAAAGCGAAGGTCGAACTAACAAACAGCGCACGTAAGTTAATTAGAGAAAATTTGAAAAATTGCCCACTAAGCATACAAACTCTGCCTCGCATCCTTACCTTGTCGTGGTGGCTGAGCTTGTGTGTGCCAATGAAGGGAGGGGCTATGTCAGCGGAGCTTGTCTCCGGCAGGGTCACCCATGCTGAACAGGCTCTCTTGGAGGCACCAGACAAAACTGGATGCAACTCCCCCCCCCCTCCCCCCTTCCCCTTCCTATCTCTAGCTTACCCACCTCCCTTTACCCTCCTTAGCTCCTTAAATCCAGAAGCGTCTGTCCCACATTGGGCGGCTCCCTGGTCTGCGTCGGATCCCAGTGGGGCGGCAGTTTTTGAAACCTGGCAGTAGGTTATAAAATGCAATTTCCCCTTTCTGTAATGTCATCCCCCCGTAAAGGCCCTCAGTATCCGGCAAAAGAGGGTGCTAAAATCCCCGGAGACCCGAACACCCAGGTGGAGGCCACAGGCTTGGGTGTCTGCCTTGCTACTGGGACCTCGACTACCCAAATGTCAACCTCAGGTTTGGATAGTCGGCGAGCTACTGAGGGGGTGCTCCGAAGGCAGAGCAGAGCAATCTCCGCGGACTCTGAACTGTCGGACCCTGCGTCCAAGCTGGCAGGAATGGCTCTTTATTCGACTGATGAGGAGGACATACAACTTCTCTCCCAGGACAATAAGGAACCATCCCTGCCAGTTGGCGACGGTGTTCCGGCGGAACGGGCCTGTGGGGATGGCCCTGCTAAGTCTTCGGAGCCCCAAAATAACCTTGAGCGCAAGCGCAGATCGGGTTACAAAAATTCGCTTCGGTTTCTTAAGAAACTCGGCGAACGTGACCCAAACTCGCTTACGCCCAAAGAAAAGAAGCTGCAGAAGAAGCATGCCTATCTCGTAAGGAGGTATGAGAACGCTGTCGTGGCTGATGGCAAACTCGCTACCTCAGACGAGCGGGCTACTACTTCTGCCGTGGATAAGACGGGACGGCTGGATGATGAGCCCTCTACGTCGAAGGCTGCAGCGTCTGCAGCAGCGTCGAAGGCCGCCAATCCCAAGGGGAACCAACCATCAGCCCTAAAGGCTACGGTTGCGACCTCGAAGGACGGTGGTTCCAAAACTTTTGCTGCAGATTCAAAACCTTCGACGTCGAAAAGCGCATCGTCCAAAACTGCAAAACGACAGAGGTCGGATGATTCGATACCGGCGATGAAGAACAAGCGGCCGAAGCCTTCGGCAAGCTTAAACTCATCGCCCGACCTCCTCGTGGCCATTATTGATCGTCAGCATCCTGAAGGGAAGCTGACAAACAATAACTGGCTTATCTTGGAGGAAAGGATCATGCGGGCACTACTTGACGCCATGAAGCAGGCCAACTGCAATCCTGCAATCGGCCAGTTTGATGGCGCCAAGTGGCAGAAAGGTTTAAAGGTGGTAGGATGCAGTAACAGGGAAGCTCTTGAGTTTCTCACAAACTGCGTCCGCAACCAAGGCGAGTTGTGGCCGGGTGCTCAACTCGACGTGGTGCCACTGAAGGACGCCCCTGTCAGAACGATCGTCAGGGTGTGGGTTCCCCCTCCAATGCTGGAGGATGAAGCCACACTCTCTCTGATCAAACTACAGAACAGGGATCTGAAGACGGACGACTGGACAATTGTCCGGGGCCGTGCAAGGGACAAGGATGCTGGGAAGGATCTCTGGATCAAAATTGGTCCGGAATCCTTGCAGCTTCTGCGTCGCTTGGACGGCAAAATTCGATACGGGGTAGGACAGTTGAGACTGATCCTACCGACGGACAACAGCAGTGAAACCGCAACGGCTGAAGGTGGTGCAGATTAATCTTCACCACTCTAAGGCTGCCAGCGAAGATCTGCTGCTGTTCATGGCCAAGGAGAACGTAGATGTGGCCCTAATCCAAGAGCCCTGGCTCGTAAGAGGCAGTGCTAGTGGATTGGGCTCAACCTTCTATACACTCCTTGTCCCACCGACTGAAGGTAAGTTGAGAACCTGCATACTTGCAAATAAGAGTATTGACGTTCTTCTCTTACCACAGGCTTGCGATCCCGATCTTACGGTGGCAGTATGTGAATGCGCAGGAGGCACTAGCTTTCTGATTGCATCCGCATATCTGCCATACGAGGAATTGGAGCCGCCTCCCCCTGCCTTCAAACATCTTGTACACAAGGCACACGTGAACGGGCAGGGGGTCCTGATAGGCTGTGATGCCAATGCCCACCACACCATATGGGGAAGCAAGGACATCAACAGCAGAGGTGAGTCATTTTTTGAATACATACTTAGCTCTAAACTTATTATATGCAATAGGGGCAGTCAGCCCACATTCTTTAATAAGAACAGGGAAGAGGTAATAGATCTGACATTAGTGTCGGACGCGGATTTAGTTAGGGTAACAAACTGGCGGGTATCCACAAAGTGTTCCTTCTCGGATCACCATCGAATACTCTTCAGTATTGATTTCTCTAGACCGAAACCATTGCCTTATAGGAATCCCAGAAAAGCTGATTGGGACAGATTTGAAATGTTGATTGACCAGCTGCCACCCTTCGCTGCAGAAGAACCGGTTGAGGTCGCACACATTGAAAAATCTGTCCAGCACCTTTCAGGGAGTCTTAGAAGAGCCTTTCTCAAATCTTGCCCAGTTAGTCGGCCCCGACGAGTACACGCAGCCCCGTGGTGGTCGTCGGAGTTAATGCAGCTACGGAAAGAAACGAGAAGACTATTCAACAGGGCAAAAAAGACTAGGGAGGACGCGGACTGGGCCATATATAAGCTAAGTTTCAACTCCTACAAGAAACAAATTTTAAGGGCAAAAAGAGACTCTTGGGCTAAATTCTGTGAGGATATTGCAGGTACAAACGAAGCCGCAAGGCTTCGAAAAGTACTGGCTAAGAATCCGGAGGTCCCAGGCCTATTGATTGGGCCAAATGGTGACCACACAGAAAACAGCCAAGGATCGCTGGAGTTATTAATGAGCACACACTTCCCAGGTTGTACAGATGTGGAAAGCACCATACAACAAGTTTTGGAGGCAAACCACTCTTACGGCACAGAAGAAGGTCTCGTGGACGACATAGTAACAAAGGAGAAAGTAACATGGGCAATTAGGTCGTTCAAGCCCTACAAATCGCCGGGAACGGACGGCATTTACCCAATTATGTTACAAAGAGTAGGCGATAGTATCATCTCTCGCATTGAATGGATTTTTAAGGGTTGCCTACTTTTAAGTTACATACCCGAGGAATGGAAGGAGGTACGAGTGGTTTTCATTCCCAAAGCAGGGAAATCTAGCCACACAGCACCCAAGGACTATAGACCGATAAGTCTCTCCTCGTTTCTGTTGAAAACCCTGGAGAAGCTTATTGATCTATATGTTAGGAGCAAACTCAGTGTCAACAACTTCAGTGATGCACAGCACGCCTACCGTAAGGGTAGATCGGTAGACACAGCATTACATGAGGTAGTTGGCACTATAGAGAAAGCTCTGGGCTTCAAGGAGTACGTGTTAGCCTCCTTTATGGATATAGAGGGGGCTTTCAACAATGTGAATACAGAGGCAATACACACTGGTCTGGTGAACATTGGCTCGAGCGACACAATTAACAAGTGGGTAAAGAATATGCTATCATCCAGAAACATTCAATCCTCTTTGGGCTCATCATCTGTCAGGAAACGGGTAACTAGGGGCACACCGCAAGGTGGAGTTATCTCGCCACTGCTTTGGAACCTAGTTATTAATCAAATCCTGATGGAAGCGAAGGCCAGGGGCTTCAAGATGATAGCATATGCCGACGATGTGGTGATACTAACTACAGGAAAGCATCTTCCAACGATTAGTGACCTCATGGAGACAGCACTAGCGGTAGTGCATAGGTGGGCAGAGAAGAACGGCTTGGGTGTGAATCCAAGCAAAACAGAACTTGTCTTGTTCACTCGAAGATATAAAGTCCCGAGCTTCAACATTCCAAAAATGAATGGAGCGGCTCTAAGGCTTTCAAAGGAAACAAAATACTTAGGAACTATACTGGACTCCAAACTAACCTGGAAAAGGAACGTGGAGGAAAGAACGAAGAAAGCGATGAACGCCCTGTACATCTGCAAAAGGATGCTGGGAAATAAATGGGGTCTGCAGCCTCGGATCATCCACTGGATGTATACCGCGGTTGTGCGCCCTGTACTTTCCCATGGGGCATTAGTGTGGTGGGAAGCAACTCGCAAGAAGAGCTATCTCTCCATTCTGAACAAGGTACAAAGGCTGGCATGCTTGGGCATCACGGGTGCTCTGAGGTCCACGCCGCGAGCTGGCCTCGAAGTCGTCCTATCTCTACAACCATTAGACGTCTTCCTACCAAACTTGGCTGCAAAAACTGCTCTAAGACTTAAGTTCTCAGACGTCTTTAAGCCATGCACGGTAGGGCACGCTTCAATACTTTCTGAAGCAGAACCAAATCACTCAGGTTTTAGATGCGACTATTTGGTACCAGAGATAGTTTTTGGACACACATACAAAACTCACACTCCCACAAGGGAAGAATGGGTAGCGGAGGCTGTCATCGGTAAAAATGATGTGACCATTTTTACCGATGGTTCGAAAATGGACATTGGAACTGGCTCTGGGGTCTACTCGGAAACGCTGGCACTGAACGGGTCATTCAAGCTACCTAACCAGGCCAGCGTTTTTCAGGCTGAGATTTTTGCCATCGAACAAGCCGCGCGTATGATTGAAACGAGGAGCCTAGCTCCCTCGAACCTGATCATATGTGTGGACAGTCAGGCAGCAATTAAAGCGCTAAGATCCCATTGCGTAAAATCGAAATGTGTCAAAAGATGTATGGACTCTCTACACCGCATTCGTCAGCACAACATCCGTCTTTACTGGGTGCCGGGCCACTATGGCATTGAGGGCAACGAAAAAGCGGATGAACTAGCCCGAAGAGGATCGGAGATGCCTGCGGAGGAAATGATAGGAGGGATATTCCCCCCCCTACAGGAATTCTACTCTAAATTAGAGAAAGCGGCGTTGAACCTAACAAACCGTAGGTGGTCGGAGACACCTGGTTGCCGAGTCTCAAAACTGCTGTGTCCATCAGTGGACAAAGGAAAAACGACAGAACTTCTGCAGTTCGACAAGAGAACAGTCCGCAGTCTGATAGGAGTTCTAACGGGGCACTGTGCCATCGGCGCCTTTGCCAACAGGCTAGGTCTGCCCTACCAGGATTACTGCAGAAGCTGTCAGGACGAGGAGGAAATAGAATCGGTCCAGCACCTCCTATGCGAGTGCCCTGCACTTCAAAGCAGACGTCACCGTTTTCTGGGTGACAGAACGTTTGAAGATCTGGGCCCTGTGGCTAACGTGCCACTAGGTGGGCTGGCGGCATTCATCAGAAGCACGGGCTGGTTCAAACCAGCCCTGGAGGGAACATGACAAGGGGGCTTTCCAAACACTGGGTATCGCAATGGGCCACGAAGGCCACCGAGTGAACTTGCCTGTGAACGGCAAGCTACCCGCTAACCTAACCTAACCTAAGCATACAAAGAGAAATTAGCTGCATTCCATGTTGTTTGAGTAAAGATTTAAACCAATCACTCACAGGTTAACAATCTCACACAATGCCCAAATAGGGAGCCTAGGGAGTTAGGCGACTAAGACTAAGCCAAACATAATTAGCGCTAATTAAGTTTGGTCTGGTAAAAAGGAGAGGCCGCTCATTGTCCGGTTAGCACTCGCCTGGAGGGCTAAGCTAGGAGGATTTGGCCCACCAATTTTCTTGAAATACCTTAGAGCAATTTTTTCAAAGTAACATACTACAAGCAGTCTTTTTTAGAATTCAAAAAAATTATAAGAAAATCTAACTGCATAAGATGGAGTTGGATACATACTTGCAGTTTCTTAATTCATTCATTCATTGGTCTATGAAACAGTAGAAAAATTAAAAAAGAGTTGAATAGATTATAATCTCAGAACATTCGCTGCAATGAACGAGCATTTCGGTTTTTTGTGCATACCAAATTGTTTAAAGTAAACATGGAACCCGAAACAGACAACACGATTTATCACGGATTATCCCTATTGCTGGCCTACATTGTGCCAAGGATTGCTTTTGACAATTTAATGCCAAACGATTGTCAAGTTGTGTGCATTTGAAACGCTCCGCATGCAGCCGACACTCGAGCACACGCACTTTCTCCACTCACACGCGCTGGCGCTCTCACGCTCGCCAACTCGCTCTTGCGCGACAAAGCTACAAAATCAGCGAGCGAGTATCAGCGGTGCTCTCAACTAAGCGGACATTGTGCGCTCAGTGCGCTCTTTGCGCCAACTGCCGAGGATATTGAGTGTTTAACTTCATCCTTGAATTGGTTTGCTGCCGCGGCAATATGTCTTTTGCTCTTTTGTGCTGCTGCCGACCGACCGGCCAACCGACCGACCCGACTGGCGGCGCATTACGAAATACCAGACAAAACCAGCAACGCAAAGAAGCAGCAACAATAACAACAACGACTACAACCTCAGCCAACAGCGGCCGGAGCAATGTATTTGACTGCTGACAGCGATGGCAGAAGACGGAGCAGCAGCTGCACAAGGAATTTCGCACACGTTCGTGGCAGCGATTTGCTGCTGCTGCGTTGGATGCTGTCAATGCGCAAAAAAATGCCCTCAGTCTTTTGCAACATCTTGTGCGGACAGTGCACGCGCTGCTGTGTCTTCCGTCGCGCGCGTGTGTGTGTGTGTGCGCGTCGAAAACGAATTTTACGCCTTTTTCGTGACAGCCATCAACGTTGCCGTTGCGGTCGTTGTTATCGCTGGTTGGTTGGAAATTCGTTCGTTGCAAAGTGCTTTTTCGAACGACACGAGTCATTTTGCCCCAAAAAGTGGAAATCCTAAAGTGTGCTACGTGCTATTGTCTCGTCACTTAACCTTTCCGGTGCGGTGCCACGTTGTGCGCTCAGGCAGCGGCAACATGACGTTGTGCAGCGCGAGGCCGTTGCACTCGAATCGCCTTTGCCGGCAAGCGAGTGCCGACAAAAGCAGCTGAGCAGCCGCTCATCGATTTGCCTGTTCAGCTTTAGTTTCGTTTCGTTTTGTAAAGAATTTTTACCTTGGCAAAAATTGTAAGAATTTTATTTTAACTCCTATTGACCTCTTTTGAAGCGCTTCCTATTGTTGTTGCTGTTGTTGGGTTGTGCATGTTGCTGGCAGCACATTTTGCCGAGTAGGGTCAACGTTGAGCACAGCACAGCTACGCAGCACAAAAGGGCCAGCAACGACTGTTGTGTTGTTGTTATTTCGATGACCATTTCAAGCAAGTCGACAACACCGCTTGCGGTGCGGTGAGAGCAGCTCGACAATTAATTATCCTTGCAATGACAAGGGTGACCGATGCAGCCTCGATCATGCAGCGTCACTGGAAAATTCAAACGGATTTCAGTGGCAGTTTAGAGCCGCCATAAAGCGTCTGTTAATGTCGATTATTAATTTGTTTATTGACTCTTACGCCGAAGGCAGCCGTGCATGTTGTCAGCAATCAGTCAGCGCAATATATAAATTTCGAATTTCGAATTAATTAGCTGCCCCAACAGCTTTATTATTTCATATAAATAGTTATTTCATGATTTACAGGCAGCCGGCTGCACATCACAGCCACCGTGAAATCTTCATTAAATACTCCGTAATCAGCGTTGCATAAATTATGCAGCATTTATGGTCATCAACCAGCCGGCCAACTGACCATAAGCACATTGCATTTGCACATTTTCCAAGCAACTACACCTCAAGTACCGAAAACCATGCGACGCACGGGGCGTATGAGTGACCTCGAAAAGTGCGCTGTTGTGCATGGGCCGCTGACAGGCGCGCACTTGTAGCGGGGTTTTCGGCGCTCACTGGCACCACTCAGTTGCTCGCCCCTGTCAGCCACTCCCCCGCCGCCCATCAGTTGGCACTCATGCGTCGCAAAACCAAATGGAAATTTCCATGCGCCACGATTGAAGCTTAAAAATTCTTAAGCCTAATTTTCCCCTCAAAAATATGCTACACTACTCGCATGCTGCACGCTTATGACCGTTAATAATGCCCATCAATTACGTATGCAAATGCATAGCGGCGGCAAATAAATGGGCGAAAAAACAACAGCAAAAATTGAAAATAATAATAACCGCCACTTCATCATTAAATCTCATTTTGCATTTATGAAATTCATATAAATACATGGCCAATGTGCAGTCGCCTCGCCTACCGCCCACTGCCGCGCCAGCCAACGTTGCGTCGCCCTTGGGCGCATTAACGCTGCGTGCAGTTTACACGATTGCTTAATTTATTTGGCAGAACCTCATTAACTCGTACACACGCCCAGCGCCGCGTGCAGTCAACATCATACAAAAGCCAACACCAACAACAACAATAACAACAACACCAGAGGCCAGCTTGAGTTTTTCACAAAAATTCAGCGAGCGCACAAAAATGGAAAATTATGCGCGCATAAAAATAAATAAACGCACAACACATACATACAGATTTAGTGAAAAATTTCGACTTTTGAGTGGATAACAAAGTAAAATACTATGTACAAAGTAAAATAGTATAATAAAACAAAATTAAGAGAAAAAAAATCTGCATTGTACAAATTGCAACATGAAACCCTTTCGGCTGTTCAAAATTCATATTAATTCATAAATAAGAAAATATGAAAATGCAAAGCAGTTCAGGAAGTTCCATAGCCACTGGCAGGCTGCATCTAACCGCATACAAACACACACACACGCATGCACGCACACAAATACATGAACTCTTGTGCCACAAACACGCATTCTATACTCACTTCAACTTTTTGTTGTTGTTGTTGTTATTGATATCGCATCGTATGCAACTAATATTTCACTCAAATCTGCTAGAACCACAAATGAACACAACAACAACAATCCTATTCCCCAACCATGCACAGCATTGATTATTTATTTTTCTTACTCCCAACTTTAGCTACCAAAATTAGAAAAACAACAAATACACATAAGTACAAAACAAAAACAGTTATAGTGCAGTTTGGTGTTATTGTTGCTGGTTTCCAGAGAGCAACCAAGCAGCATGCACTGCTACTACTGGAAAATCCTTTATCCTATCGTTGCTGTTGTTGCCCTAAAACAGCAGACATCCATCACGCCCAGTGCCTGTTGCAGTAATTTGGGGGAGTTGCAGCATTGCAGACAACATAAGCCAGCTGAAAAATTCAATGCTAGAAAATCCTCTATCCACATTTATCTGCTATGCGGTGTTTTTTTTTTTACTTTTTAAAAACAACACACTCACACTTGGGAGCATGCAGTGCAATGTGTGGGTTCATAAAGGGAAAAGTTATTAGGCAACGATTGATGAATTGCATTTTGTCAGGCTTTTAGGCGAGATAGAAAATCCTTGGGGTTACAATAAGAGCTTTTAAATGGTTCGCACAAGTCGCTGCTGAAACGGAAGTCGTATTGAAAGTCTGAATTTACCATATAACAACATTTGCGTTGGGACTCAAATTAAAAGCACGAAACTGTTCTGATTCACGGTTTTAGTGCCAAGCAAAGAACTATAATTTTTTTTTTTGTTAATCTGTTGAACATATTGCACACCCACTTCAAAAGTGACACAACTAAAAATTTTTAATTTTCGGGTTTATGTATTAAATACTGAGCACAATGCATCTATGTACCAATAAGCAAAAGCTCAGTATATTTTGTTGTTGTTAACTGTTGCCAAAATACAGTTAGGTCTCTCTACATGTCGAGAAGTTTGATGCTACTTGATCGCTGCAGCTCAATGCAAAAGAGTCCTAATTCAAATTGTGACACTTTTGACGAAATAAATTTATTTTTTAGTTAATTTTAACCCTTTCGACCCCAAAGTTGCCTGAGAGCAACTTCACCTATTTGTCATCTTATAGCAAAAGCTACGATTGATTTATGGGTTTAATTTAAGTAGGCATCAACAAATTAATATTTTTAGAAGTGAATTCAAAGCAAATTACATAAATTTTACATCCCCAAAATCATTTCCAATAATTTGCAGCGACATCAGGGAAAGTTTGTGTTCTAATTGAAGTCTACGAATTGGGCGCGTTTGATCAAAACCCTGTTTCTTTAATAATGGTTAAATAAAATCAAAAAGTGATAATTTTGTATTTCTCCATAAATATTAAATAATTTTTTAGTAATTAAAAAATATTGATACAAAATGTATTTAACCCCTTTTAAGCTAAAATTGTTGAAAAGTAAATTAGCTCTACAACTCTAACAAAGAGACGTGGCGACTTCAAATGTCGTGTACACACTTCTTAAGCAAGTTTTTCATGATTTAAATACCAAAAAGTAATATCGAGACACAGGGTAAAATTCGGGGTCGAAAGGGTTAAGTACAGTTGTGACAATTTTAGTATATATTTTCAAATAAAAAAATTTATTTCAAATTTTCAAAAATTTTCTTTCAACTTTTTAATATAATTTATAATTATTAAATTCAGCAAAAGTGACATAACTTAAAATAATTCGGTAATTATTGAATTAAAATATCATCAAAAAATTCACAACTCAAAATTTTGGATTTTTTAGTGTAAAATTTAAAAAATCTTTGTAACTTATCCTAAAGCATAATCTGTAGGGATTTTCTACTAAACGGTCTATACGTTATTTTAGAAAATGTTTATTCAGCTCAAAAACAGTTTTTTTGCGTTTTCTGAAAAATTAAAAATTTTGAGTTGTGTCACTTTTGTAGAGGGTGTGCGATATGTACAAAAACTTAATATGTTTTAGGCAAATCGGGGAACCAATTTTCAGGAGCACCAAATA
Source organism: Melieria picta (assembly GCA_964056695.1). Lineage (NCBI taxonomy): Eukaryota > Metazoa > Arthropoda > Insecta > Diptera > Ulidiidae > Melieria > Melieria picta. Next base: position 106,010,273 of record OZ057398.1, on the reverse strand, counting down.
AAGTTTTTTGGGTTCATGTTAATTCACAAATATTTCCAAAAATTTCTTAAAATGATGTCTTCTTGGGGATTATATTAGTTTCCTGAACAACAATGTGAGTTATAGAGGAGCAGGGTGTCGAAAATGACTTAAAGGATTCTCCTTCTTTATGAATTTAATGAAGGACCTCCACAAAAAGATGAAAAATGTGATTAAATATTCTATTAATTTTTTTGCAGTTTACATAAAAACACACAATGAAATATCATTTATTAAAAAGTCTAACTTTTTTCATGCACTGCACAGTGATTCGTTCCATAGACAAAATTGTAAAAATTTATAGTCTCAGAAGTTAATGATTTTCATGTCATTTGAAAGGCAAAATTCCAACTAAGAAAACCCAAAAAAATCTGTACTAAAAATTAATTAGTGTGTGTGCAGAAGCGGCTCAAAGTTGAAACTTTTTTCACCAAAAAATGTAAACACATATTTTCTGTTTTTTAGTCTATTGAGTAAAAAAATTTTAAAAATACATTACCAAGAAGTTGCTAAAGCTTTCAATATAGATTAAGATATGATGTGGCCATTTTCACTTTTAATGTTTTTTTTTTAATTTGCAAAGCTGAGGCTTTTACATCACTTTTAATTAAAAATATTTTTCTAAATTAAAAATATGAAAATTGGCAAATCATAGAGGAAAATATCTAAAAAGTATGTGAAAGTATGTTCCTGGATTCTTTTATTTTAAAAAGCATTCTTTCTTTGTCGGATAATGTAATTACATCCTCCGATATCTTTCGATCTCAGAAAATAATTCTATTTGAAAAGTGGTCTAAACACATATTTTTCAATAAAATTTATTTTTTCATCCCTAAAAGTATGCAATCAGCATGAAAAATTGAGAAAACTGCAAAAAAGCAAAACATACGTCTATTATTGTCGTGTTTATTGCAAAAACTAAATGGTCCGAAGGCAATTTCTGTTACTCTTTGCAATCTGAAAAATCTAGCCAACACACTCGTTGCTATAGCTCACCAAAAATGACGAAAATTGCCAATTTAAGTCTCAGACATTGCCAAACTACAAAAGTTTAAGAAGAACAAAATTGAGATTTCAATTCGGCAGACCATGATTAACTAGTATACCAAATTTTATGAAGAACGAACCATTCCTTCTAATTTTGTCCTGCGGTTGTATGGAGTCGAATCACTGTGGTATGAAACATGTTTTTTGTATTTATAAATTTCGATGTGTTCCTAGGAAGCACCTAAGGTGTGTCAGCTACATGTTTTTTAGACATTAATTCATTCTTTTTTATTTTTATTTATTTTTTAGACATTGATGCAATGCATTTCATTGATTCTGAATAACGCAAAAATCTAAAAGATGAAAAGCAATTATAAAGTATGACCTGTAATCTCTTCCTCCTCACTAAGACAGTTCAATTGAAGTCCCCACTGTTCAGTCCTACACGGCCTACAGTTGTCAAAATATACACAATTCTGCTCAAATTCAAAAGAAATAATACCCACCTAGGACTGTCACGACTAGGCTTCCCAACCGTCCTCCTTTGAGGAGGACAGTCCTCCTTGAACAGAAAATGTCCTCCGTCCTCCTCAAAGGCCAAAAAGTCCTCCTCAAGCTCAAATTAAATTTCAATTTTTTTTTTATTTTTTTTATTCAAGTGAGGCTTGGCTTAATCAATTAATGAGGAAAATTTTTCCAATTTGTGTCCAATATTTCGATGCTGCTTTAGGCATTCAAAATAAAATTATAGACTTCGTTGAAAATCCGGATGAGTCAGCTACTGAAATGTTCAACATGATTAAGGCCGTATTGGAAAAATTAGACTTAAAAATAAAAAATTGGTTGTGCCTAAGTGCTAATAATACGAATGCAAACTTTGGTAAAAATAATTCCCTTTTCGTTAATCTTAAGAATTCAAACCAAAATATATTAAAAGGCAATTGTCACGCGCACATAATACAAATTACATTAAAAAAAGCATTGTGTGATCTCGATATTGATATTGAAAATATTGTTTGATATAGTTGATTACAGCTGCACAAATATGCGTTTTGTTTTATTTTTTAAAATGGTTAAAAAGTTAAAATTTACTTGTGCTTTTAGGTTTTCTCTTTTTACACTGGCATTTTCTAAAAACATGGTAAAATATTGAAGGAATGTGATGTCCTCCTGAAACAAAGTAGTTCCCATATAAAGTCCTCCTCAAGCCAAATTTTGTCCTCCCTAAACCGTTTTAATAGTTGGGAAGCCTAGTCACGACTGTGTTCTCGGTTTAGTGAAATAAGTCGAGTGAAGGATGAGCCCAAGCTGCCTTCTGCCATCTTTAATAAGCCTTATCAAGGAAAATCCTATAATCAATTTAGAGTAGGAAAGTTAATTTTTGTGGTTCTCTAAAGTAATGTCAGATTTCTACAACACCTCACCTTAGCCTCATGAAGGCTGTTTGATAGTCGCTTTGACCTGGTAACTTGTCCCTATAAAGAATCGCTAATATCTTATCCAGCTGACACTCATCGACTGGTCACAGGTTGGCTATTTTATGTATAATATTGCACGTGTTAATGCACCCTGTACCACGCCTATAGTTGAGTTCATAAACACAAAAACAAAACAGAACAAAATTTTAATTTTTATTTTGACCTTTTTTCAAACCCAGTCTACTGTTATCCTTGTTGCCATTGTAGTTATTGAAATAAAATAAACTTTAGTCGGTTGCACGCTCACTACTTACAGCTTGTTGTGGCATGAAACCATTTGCTGGCAATGCGGCTAGCAACAGCAGCAGCAACAACGATGAGCGATGATGAATTGATGATAGCGCCACAAGGGGTTAAAGTGAATATTAACATACACAATATAACGCACAACAACAACACATATATGCATATACACGTACAACATATACATTCACCCATATGTGTAAAATATAAAATATTGGCTGGGGCTAAAGTGAGGGAGGATAAGGAGTGGAGGAAGCGCTATTGATGCCATACGTCACTCGTACAGCGCGCTCGCCGATGATGAATGTCTGCTGCTATATTCTATGTGTGTGTGTGTGTGTGTGAGTGTGTTTTGTACTCGACTAGTCTGCTGGTTTCGTCTGATATTTGCACATATTGTGCGCTTCTATGTATGCTTGTGTGTGTGTGTGTGTGTGTGTTTGGTGTTCATGCAGATGCAGTATCACCCGTTTCAATGTATGTGTTGGCATCTCTTGCGGCTAGAAATTTTTGATTGGCAATATTATGTGCCGGAAAGACAGCACAAAGCGCAGCCCCCAAAATGCGATTGCCGGCTTGACAGCAAGTAATATGGCCTTGAGGGACACCAGCTACGCTGTGCCTGCGAGTTGCCAGTTGATATGCAAATGGAAAGGGTCCCAATTTAAAGTGGTCTTGGTTTAAAGTCAAACTTTCAAACGCTTTAAAACTTTTGAATTTATTTTTTAAAACGCTGTAAACTTTTGAGAACTTTAAAACTGAAAATTAAAACACTCGAGGTTAGTGTTAGTTAAAATGTACATAAATAAATATTTTTTAAATTAAAGTGAAAATTAAAGCTGGTAGCCTTTAGGGAATTTGGAAGTCAAGGACGTCTGAAGGTGTTGTTAATAATTTTTGCTTATTGTTATTTGGAATAAATAATGACAAGTCATTGATTTATTTAATAATTCAAGAGGCTTTAAATGATCTTACAACAAAACAAATGCCCTGTGCAATGAATCAATGTGCAGTATGCAATTCCATGTAGAAGCCAAAGCTTTGTGTTACTTTCAGCAAAGAAGTGGGTTTGGGATATCTGCAGGTTTTGTAGTGAAGTAGAGAGTTAATGCTTTTTGCTTATTTTAATTTGGAATAAATAATGACAAGTGATAATAAATCAATTTTTTAATAATTCAAGAGGCTTTAAATGATCTTAACCCTTTGCACGTAAAATTGCCCGTAATTTCGGAAGTAACTATCAAAACGATTTTTTCTGCTATTTTACAACTATGCAACGTTCCTTTTTTGAAATACTGGCATTAATAGTGGGAAAAAGTAGCTAAATTTTACTTGACAGCACTTATTTGACCGTTTTTGCGAAAAGTTGCACGCATTTATTTTAGTGAAACAAAAGTGATTAAAACTTATTAATAAAAACACACACAAACACTTTGCGAAAAATGCGGAGTAGGACTATGCTACAACAAACGCATTAATTGTTTTAAAAATTTTTATTTAAAATTAAACATATTAAAATAAAAAAACAAGTTTTATTGCTTTGTTGCATATGTGGAACCAAATGTTTTTTACAAAAAAACCTTACAAAATTAAAGTATATTAAAAAATAAAAAATACGTGTTTTTTTTAATTTAGGTTTATATCTGACAAACAACATTTGATGAAAAAATTCGCTGTTGCCGTGTAAAGGGTTAAAACAAATGCCACAAATCAATGTGCAATATGAAATTCCATGTAGAAGCCAAAGCTTTGTGTTAGTTTCAGTAAAAAAGTGGGTTTGGCATGTTGATAAAATATCGACCGATTTATATGAAAAAGTCATGTAATGCTTTTTTTTGTGCAATCATTTTCGAAAATCACTTTTTTTTGGGGAACAAACCTCTTAAAGAATAGTCTAGTGATCAGTGGCGCACACAGGATTTCATTTTGGGGGGATTTTGCGTACAACTTTTGAGCCGAATACAATTTGGAACCCATATTTTGTACCAGCAATTTTTGTGTTTGGAGGAGTTTGAAACCTTAGACCCCCCTGCCGGCCTGTGCTTCTCAAACTTGACATACTTGCGTACATAACCGGCAACAGAGCCCGATTACTACACCAGGGACTCACTTTTTGAAACCACTTGCTTATGAACGACGTAAATAAATATATATAAATAAATGAGTCCTCAAGTTGTATGCTTATTTCAGGGGGTTTAGTCCTAATTTAGTTATGAGCGATTTTAACCATTTTTTTGCGGTAGTAACTTTAGCATTAAAGTTACAGAAATTTAAAATTACGTAAAAGTTTTAACTATAAAATATTGTACATACTCGTCGTTAATAAAGCAAAACAACAATACATACCACTGTTATATATCCATTGTTATATATCTGCTGTACTGTGCACACAGGATTTCCTTTTTGAGCTCGATGCCATTTGAAGCCATATTTTGCACCAGCAATTTTTGTATTTTTTTGGGGAGCTTGAACCCCCAACCCCCTTCTCTCCTGCGACACTGCATATATCCATTGTTATATATCCATTGTTTTAAAGAGTTTTTTAATATAGATGTCCAAACTTTGATAGCTTCGAGCTCTGAAGTTTCAAGCAGCAACGCCATGGTTTTTCAACATTTATATCCAACAAAGTTACCATTTTCTCATGGAGCGCTACATCATACAAAAACTGTTAAAATCTATCATAAAAACTCATGTTTTTTTTCCAAACTGTTGAAATATTGACAGCAAAATGATCGCTCAACATTTTTGGTAGAACAGTTTCGTGAAGAAACAAACTTACATAAATTCGAGAAAGGAATTCAGGCTACAAAGGCTTCAATAAAAAAACAGTCTTATAACACCGTGCGACAGCATTTTCCACACCGGAAAAAATCCATATGGGTGTGAAACTAGAGACCAAACATAGTAATACTGCGTACTCAGTTTTTTATTTCTACATCCTTTGTCTTTTTAAAAGGACTTCGAAATTTTGAAGGGGATACAAAATAAAAAAATATAAAAAATACTGAACCTCGTTAGCATATGGCGATATGTATATCAAATGAAAGAGGAAAGGCTCAAGAATTTAAATAAAATAAACTTTTTATCTATTTGTAGAAAAAGGATATGAGAAAGGTCCTTTGAAAACTGTAATCCTTTATATCCCTGAAAATTTACATAGAATTTTTTTGAAAAGTAAGTATGTTAAACCCCAAAATCTCCTTGATCACGTGTCAAAATTTCATTATTCTCGCTTCATTCATTTTGTATCTATTTATTATTTAAAATACTCATACTCAAATCAATTAGAATTTTTGTACTTCATTAGACTTGCAGCTTCCGCCTTTTTTTAATAACTTTCGAACCAATAAAGTTAGAGTAATGAAATTTTGATACGTGATCAAGGAGATTTTGGGTTCTAACATACTTACTTTTCAAAAAAATTCGATGTAAATTTTCAAGGATATAAAGGATTACAATTTTCAAAGGACCTTTTTCATATCCTCTTTTACAAATAGCTAAAATGTTAATTTTATTTATATTCTTGAGCCTTTCCTCTTTCATTTGATATACATATCGCTATATTCTAACGAGGCTAAGTATTTTTTATATTTTTTTTATTTTGTATCCCCTTCAAAATTTTGAAGTCCTTTTAAAAGGACAAAGGATGTAGAAATAAAAAAGTGAGTATGCAGTATTACTATGTTTGATCTCTAGTTTCACGCCCATATGGTTTTTTTTCAGTGTGAAAATTTTTTTTAATTTTTGTCGCAATTTTTGTAATAAATTAAGACGCTTGTTTTTGATTTTGCTCTTATCGCCTAAGACTTTGTATACAATTTTATTCATGTCTATGTCTATGAAGAGCGAAGAAAAACCATAAAATCTGTTCTGCTCATGAGCTTGTTAAATAGTTCCTAACAAAGCTTAAAGATAAACGTTTCAACAGGAAATACGGCAGGACAGATCTGGCCTACGGCTAACCGGTGCAGATCCAGGAAATTTATGGCACTAAACAAACCCCCCATGGGGATTGTTGTATGAGTCATAACTGGGCACTGTCCCAAATGGTCTACATGCTCGAAAGACTAAGTCTGCTGCACAATGACTTCTATAGAAGCAGCAGGACGAGGACTTCGATGAAACCATTGAGTATCTCCCCTGCGTATGCATGTCGCTTCCGATTCTTGAGCCAACACTTCCTTAGATGCCTGGCGTACTCAGAGAAGAGGCCACGAAATCATATTAGCTCTTCCTTAGCTGCTTAGCGTAACCAGAGAAGATGCCCCCAAATCATATTGATAAATTCATCATAGCTACCAAGTGGCTCTCATCTGCTGAAAGTGTACAGGCAAAGTCCCCCCACATGGTAACACAATAGGCCACGTGCCACATAATCTGCCTACCTAAGAAAACAAAAACAAAGAAAACTTCATCAGAAAGTGAACGTCAGAAAATACATACAACGAAATCACATTTCGTATTCTTGAAGTATGCAACGCGTTTTAAACTAAGTATATATAAAAAATCTTTTTTTGTTGCTAGATTGACAATTTAGTATACAAAGTGATTGAAAATTTTGATTAATGATTGGCTACGAGGGTGTTTTAACATTTTGGCTACGCACCTGACTGATTTCAAAGGGCAAATGAAAAGGCGTTCACCTTTTAATATGCAATTTTCCTTTCAGTGCTTTTGTATGTTTTGCTTAAAATGTTTTGCCGCACGCATGAAAAATTTTCCTTTTTGTATTTGGGGTTTTCCAACAGCGGTGACTCGAACCTAAAGTCGAGGTTCGCTTCAAACTCACAATGCAGTAACCAGCTGAGCCGCGGTGGCCTCTAGGCCAAAAGTATGCGTTGAATTCACATAGGGTAACTTTTTCTTCATGGGGCGTCATGCAAGAGAAAGTGGCTTTAATTATAAAATTAAAAAGTGTAAATTTTAAAAGGAAGATTTTACATACTCACACAAATTTGCCACTTTCTGATAAAGTGTTGACTGCTAATAGAAAACTGTTATCACTGTTCAATGAGTAATTAATCGAACTCAGGGGCGTATTCAGAAAAATATTTCGGGGGGTTTCAAAAAGTAGTTCTTTAATATTTATAAAATGCCTTTTAATTTGTGTGTAGTTTTAAAGTCAATCCTAATATTTCGGGGGGTTTAAACCCCCAAAATCCCAATGAAACCGCCACTGATCGAACTGATGGCCTTGTGACTTTTGGTTCAATGCACTCACCACTGAGCTGTGACAGCAGTCACAGCCTTTTCTTTGCTTGAGCAGAAAATCTATTAAGTGCTCTGAACAATAGAAATAGAACAGTCAACAGTATGTTTAGAATTTTTTAAAAATTTCATGCAAACACATGTAATCAGCAGCTAGAAATAACAAATTATTCTTTAGCTGTGTCAAAGTCAAAAATAACAAAAGCCCTCACGCTTTTTTTAAACTAACTAAGAGCACGCAACCCAAGCAGCTGAAACGGGCGCAGAATTCATTGTAACGAATAAAGCATTACAAAAACAAATTATAAATAATAACAACAACACGCATACATACAAATGAAAATTATTTAAACAGTTAATAAGGAAATGCCTGCCGGCAAGTGACATGCAAAAGTTAGTATGTCATTGTTGTTGTGCGAATAAGTATGTTGACATATTTGAAAAAAAACATGTGTGCCTACGAACAATAACAACAATGGTAAAATAACGCGCATGAAAGCAAAAACAGCGCACAACAAAAACATATTAACACAAATAAAAAAATTTAAAATAAAAAATAAAAAAACAATTCAAAAGGCAAACTGGCGCAGGGGTGCAACACACACACACCAACACAGCAACACCATGAAAGTTGAAGCAACATTGGCATATACACAAATGTATGTATGTGTGTGTGTGTATGGGTGTGTCTGTATTTGTGCACACATCCATAATCGGGCGCACGTTTCCGGCGACGTTGACGTGCACATAAATTTCCAAAGAATATTATAAATCTTTAACGACGGATTTTAAGCGTAATCTTTTAAAATCTACGCGGCTCCAGCGCTGAATGATTCATGGTTAATGGAACGCGCGCACTGGCACTGGTGCACACTTGACACGAAGACGGCGCGCGTTCGTTGTCGTCTCGCCGCTGCCGGCATAGGCCACCAACTTGTGCCGGCTGCGTCTCCACTGTTTTATTTTTTTATACACACAAAACTTGAAGCCATTTCTTCGCGTCGCCTTTGCTGTGTCTTTCTTTTCAACGTATTTTGTTTTTTTAATTTTGTCTTCTTCTTTTTTTTGTGCAATTTTGCCAAGTATTAGAAGTTGCAGCGCGTCAGTGTGAGCGAAAAATATGAAAAATAATCTAAATGAAAGAGAAAAAATGTGAACTGTGTCCCACAGTTGGCCGCCAGTATTTAAGCTGCACCGGAAGTAGTCGCACCAAAGTACGAACGCCGCAACGGAAGTCAAAACTGCCCGCGCAAACGACGCACATCGGCTGCCACGTGCAAGAAAAATGTGAACGCCGCCTGAGAAAAATTACGCAATGCTTTGCGCACTCAGCATGAATAATTTGTGTCCTTGCCGCTCGCCATCGAGCAGCGTCGCGTCGTCGCGCGTCGCACCAAGCGAAACTGCCGAGTGCGAACGTACTGCGACACATGCGGACGCACGGATTTCCGGTGGCGTGTAACCGGCGCAATCGACTGCAGCACCGCCGCCATCCAACTACGCGTGTTACGTATACGCCCCGCTCGCCGTGCGTTTAGAAACTTGCAAACAAACCGAACGAACGAACGAACGAACGCAACAGCAAAACAGCCAACTCTGTCGACACATTCGTAAAGATTGAAGGGAAAGTGAAAATAAAAGCAAAAGCAGCAAAATGGAATACAATGAAATGAAATAAGCACAAAACACACAAAAGTATTTAACTCCACACGGATTTATGTTGATTGCGCTGGATTACAAGGAAATTGGAAAGGATTTAGCATGAATTCCATTCAATTTTTTATCGTCGCCCTACTGGCAACAGTCGGTAAGTGTTGTGTACATACACACTTGTATCTTTACTTGTATTTAGTGACGATGTTGTATTTATTTGCGTTGGTTTTGCTGTCATTTTATTTCGCCCGACATTGCTTAGCCTCCTTGCGTGTTTGCTTAGCACATGGCGTATTTATTTATTTATTTATTTTCTTTGTTTCCATTGTGCTTATAAAAGAGGAGTAAATGCTTTGGTAATAGGACACTCGAGAAATGTGTATAAGGTATGTTTTTGTTTTATTTGGGCATTTTCATTCCTAGAATAAATTTGTACACTCTTCACTCTGTTCAAATGGCTTTGGTGAGGTTCGAAAAAATACTAAGAAAAAATACAAAGGATACTTATGTATGGCCAAGTGTATCCAATTATTTGCATATTTAAATTTAAATGAATGAATGAGTGAATTTAATTTTACTATTTAAGAAACAAAGAATTCGGTAAATATTTCTAAAAACCAAACTATTAGCCGAACATAAATAATATTGTTGGTCAATGGAATTCGGCAGACAAAGCTTTGCTGTTTTCAACAAAAACCATAAAACTTAGATTAACCTAAATTTTTATACATATTACGCTTCTACTGTCATTGATTAATTTGGCATCTATCGTTGGCGCAACGAATCAATGAAAACATGGGATGGATTTTAGGTGATGTGGTGTTTTATTCTTCAACAGTTGAATGAAGAGTGAATACAAAAAGATAAACATTAGTTAGCGACAAGACTGACTGAAACCTGGGAGCAAAAGGGGAGAACATAAGTGCAAAACAAAAATTAAATAATGGAATCAGATCCTGAGTCAACCATACAATTTTTTTATTTATTTTTTTTTAATATTTATTTATTTTCATTTCTTTATTATTTTTTATTATTTATTAATTTTTATTTATTATTTTTTATTTATTTATTTTTATTAATTTATTTTTATTATAATTTTTTTATGTAGTTGAAAATCTATTGTTCCTACTAAATTAAAATTTCGTCAATAATGAAAAGCAGCACTCACTGAGTCAACCTTACAATTTATTTATTTATTTTTTTTTTTCTAATATTTACTTATTTTTATTTCTTTGTTATTTTTCATTATTTTTTTATTTATTTATTTATTTTTTATTTATTCTTTTTTATTTATTATTTTTATTTATTTATTTTTATTAAGATTTTGTTTTATGTAGTTTTCAATTTAGTTTAATTTTAAAAAGCTATTGTTCCTACTAAATTAAAATTTCGTCAGTAATGAAAAGCAGCACTCACTGAGTCAACCATACAATTTATTTATTTATTAATGTTTTTTAATATTTATTTATTTTTATTTCTTTATTATTTCTTAATATTTCTTATTTTTTATTTATTTATTTTTATTAATATTTTATTTTATGTAGTTTTTAATTTAGTGTAATTTTGAAAATCTATTGTTTCTAATAAATTAAAATTTCGTCAGTAATGAAAAGCAGAACTCACTGAGGGAACCATACAATTTATTTATTTTTTTTTTAATATTTATTTATTTTTATTTCTTTATTATTTTTTATTATTTATTTATTTATTTTTTATTTATTATTTTTTATTTATTTATTTTTTAGTATAGTTTTTATTTTTAGTTTTGAATTTAGTTTAATTTTGAAATTCTATTGTTCCAAATAAATTAAAATTTCGTCAGTAATGATGATGACAAGCAAAATTGTATGTTTTTGCTAACGTTTCCTGTGCTTTAAATTGGAATTTAAAAACATCCCATAGTAAAAAGTTCCACAGGCAGTACTTGAGATCCCTTCAGTTGGCTCAATTGGTTCCTAATGAATTAAAATTACATTAGTAATCGATGCATTTAAGGCTTAAGAGAGTTTTAGTTCAAAAGATATCATAATTTTCACAGATAAAAAATTTATTCGACCCTGTTGTCAAATTTTCATTTAAAAACAACAATCAAACTAGATTTAAAATCTAATTAAGGTAATTTTTTTAAATGTACTAAATAACTAATTACTACGAACTATTTAATTCCATTTCATCACAAGAATTTAATTAAAACATATATTTAATTCTAAATCCATTTTAAGCTCTGAATTCTGTGTGCAGTGTAATTTATTATTTAAATAAAAACACCTTTTCGTCGCTTTGGCCTCAAGCACATACACAAACGCACATATCAACACAACGTTAACGCTTCAATCTAATCGCCGCTGACCCCAATAATTTATGTTTTCATTTGGGTTAACAACAACAACTACTGTTTACCTTTCAGCCAATTCATGCCGCATGCAAAAAACGAACAGCAAACAGTTCGCCACCGTATCAACAGTCAAACAATTTAATTTCAAAATTTATGTACACGAAACCCTTCGAAAAGATCATAAATTTTTTTCGCTACAAATTTCAATTTATTTCAATTTGCAAAACATAAAAATATTTATGATGCGGCGTGTAAAATTATTAAGAAAAAAAGGTCAATTTGTTGTTGTTCGAGTTGTTGGCTTTAAGCTGGCTGCCAGTTGAGCGCATTGTTGTTTTATTATTATTAACATTGTTGTTATTGTTGTTTTTGTTGCGGTTTTGCGCTATAAAGTGCTAAACGCCGACACCAAATATTGCCGCGCGCCAAAATTTATGTGCCGCAGTGCGAAGCGTACACGAGGCGGAATGGTGACAGAAAGGATAACGACAACAGGCGAAAAAAACACACAAACAAGTGACAGAAAAACATGTGCCGCAATATGAAAACAGATCATGAATATAATATTTTGTTTATGAAATACGACGCATGCGCACATTTATGCGGTGCTCGCTTGCAATTTGTAAGTCGGTGCGTGTGTGTGTGTGTGTGGGTGTGCAGCAGCGCTGACAGCGACTCATGTGCACTTTACGCGCAAATTCGTTTTTATGTTGCTATAAAAATATGTCAAATGCAAATTACACACAGCGACACGCACACACACACACACACGCGTGCGCCCACTGACACACAATTGCAAAAATAAATAAATGCGAGTGTTGCCTTAAACCGACATGCGTGTGTGAGTGTGAGTGCTGCATGCGTTTAAAATTTTTCAAGGATAAGCCGGAAACAGCGCACACATTGACAACACACAGACAAATAATTGCCAGAGCGAATGTAAAAAAGCCAAATCCAGCGGCCCCCTCACCGATTGTCGCACCCGCGCCGCGTCATATATCTTCGCCAAAGCTGCGATCGTAAACATAAACTCAAATAATTGCCAATCATTGTGTTTGTGCTTCAACAGGGAGCAATTTTGCAAACCCCAACGTTTGCCGCCTGCAGCGGCGCATAAATCTGCGGCGCGCGCGGTGCCACACGCACATTAATGCAAATGCGAAAATCCTTAATGCTTGTGTGTCTCATAATTTTCGATATGATTTTCATTTAATGAAAACACCACTTTATTTTTACTTTGCACTTTATTTATGTATGTCATTCATTTAATGTTCATATTTTGCCACTCGCCGTCGCCGTCGCCCTCGCTGACGCTGCCACTGTCGCTGTCTTATTTATTGAGGTGACTTTTTTTTGCGGAGACACAGCGCATGTATACAGGGGTCAAGTTGATACTCAATGTGGCACAATATTTTGCAGTTGCACAGCACAACTACGAAAAAGAACACAACCTGGGATATTGTTTGTGTTTTCTTCAGGTGATTGTAAAAATCAGGCGAACTCTAATAGTGGTGACAATAAATATTGCACCTTATTACAAATTACGGCCAAAAAATGTTGTGCTCTTCACCGTAATGTACCAACAAAAGGCACTGTGTCCAATTTCGTTTGCCCATGAAGTGCTCTTGGACAAAGGAGAGCGGCTTGGAACTGCAATAATTTTATTTATTTATTTATGAATTAATTATTTATGAATTAATTAATTAATTAATTAATTAATACATAAATAAATAAATAAAATTATTGCAGTTCCAAGCCGCTCTCCTTTGTCCTTTGTAATTAATTAATTTATTTATTTATTTATTTACTTATTTATTTAGTTATGGATTTGTTTATTTATTTATGTATTTATTTATTTATTTATATATTTATTTATTAATTAATTAATAAATAATTTATTTATTTATTTATTTATTTATTTATGTATTTACTTATTTATTTATTTATTTAGTCCAGTTCGGACAGCCAAATAAATTGGGGCAATTTAGCTCTTAATTGAGTTTATTGCTTTACTCTTCACACAACTCAATTAGTTTTGGTTTGACGGAAGACATTTTTTTCTTTAAAACAATTATTGTCCATTTAGTAATATTTATTCAACATCCCTAATAATGAATACAATTTTTAAACGATATTTCAAAGCAAACAAATGTTAACAAACGTCTTTTGCCTCTATCAGTTTCTAATTTTTGTTTTGATTCAGTCTATTGTGAATGAATTTGATTATCGATAACAGCATGACACAGGGTTGCATGGAAAATCGAACTTAATTTATGGTCAATTTAGCACTAATTGCAATTAGCTAAATTTAGATTTTTTTATGACAAATTGAGCTCAATTTATACCTAAATTGAGGATAAAATGAGAATATTTCTTGATTGCGCAATTTAGCTGGCTGTCTGAATAAGGAATTAAAACAACAAAACAAACAGCGTCCAAGGCAGAGTCCTCTAAACAAAAAAAAAAACGAGTGTGCTTATGACCACACGACTGAAGTGAAACTTCTTTCGCTCCATCTGTATGTATATATATGTATATATGTATGTGTACAATATATACATGTATGTACATATACATATATTAATTTTCTACAAATATTTAAATTTAATTTGTTTTCATTTAACGCTTACGCCACGCGTTCGCCAGCTTACTCCCCAAGTCAAGCGTGCGTAAACCACTCAACTCCCGTTCGCCTCGCCCGATCACACTTTTCGTAACGCGTTCGCCAGCTTACTCCCCAAGTCAAGCGTGCGTAAAGAAGTTTCACTTCAAAAACAAATCAAAACAATTAACTTAATCGTGATTGGAAGAAAGTAGATACAAGTTTTATCAGCTGGACTAGTTCTACTACTATTTTCAATGTGCCTTGCATGCCACTATGAAAGGTTTGTTCAGAAAGGAGATTAAGAACAGGTCACAGCGTATTGAAAGTGCAACTTATAGGCTCAGAAGGCAAATTTCTGTATATTTATAGTTTGACTTCTTTAGTTTTGACTTATTTCTGGTGTTCAAATTTAATTTTGAGCTTCGATGTATTCAGGGACCTATAGTAAAATTTTATGGCAAATATTTTGGTGGTATATTTTTTTCTTAAAAGTTCCGTTTCAAAAGACTTTTTTGTCATTTTAAGAAAAGAGGGTTAAATTGGCCCATAAAAAAGAAGCTAGAGAGTTAAAATGTTCCACAAATATGTTCCCCGTAGTAGTTTGCATACAATTGCTAAACACATCATATACTTAAAATGTGAGGTTACATAGTTTTCGTGTGTCGTTTCACCATAAGAATCTGCAAAAGGAGAAAAGCTTTGACCTCACCAAAAAAAATTCAGAGGCGAACATTCAAAACGCTATATACATCTATTTTTTTGGGGCCTCCTCTACAAGAATGCGTTGTCAGAACTTTATTATTAGTATTTTTTTTTACAATGAAATCAAGCAAAGATTTCAAGAAAGGAAACATAAACGTTCGTACGAATGGAAAGAACTTATAGTTTCATGCCCTTTTATCCATAAAGGTTTAAGATTTTTTTTTTCAAGAAATATAAAAAAAGAAATGTTAATACACATTCATACAAACAAAGGACTTAGAAATAGGTTTGAGTTAGTTCATCGCACAAGTAAGAAAATTGTTCTTATTAACAATTGCGTTGTGGCTGAATCTAAACTAGAAACAAACACTTTGTCTTAACACTATGTCGAAAGACAATTGCGGTAATTTTAACGGGTTTTCATTTTTAAATATATGTATTTTCTTTAGTACACATTTCTATCAACTTTTGCTTTGATGACTTTTATTTTTTATTGGGTTCTACAATTAGTTCTTCAATTAGGGTTCTACAATTACAATAAGCCAAATCCAAAGTGTACTTTTTGAGATATCAGCGTATATAATATGTAGTCTTTGTAGGTATGAAAAACTTGCGGTCTTTCTATTGTTAACAGTGTCTGGCCTTACATCTTCAAATAACACTACTCGACAAAAAATGGCTTCATCACGTGCACCTAAAAACAAAAGTATTTTTTAGACTAATCTTCGGCTGCTGAACACGAAACTGAAAATCAAAAAATTTTCTTAAGAAGCGTTTTCGAAACATCTTCGAAAAACCCCTTTTTTTCCTCTTATTTCAGTTATGAGCACATATCTTGTAAACCAACCATCCCACTAACACAAGTGTTCAGAAGGTAATTAACTAACCTTTCCAACGATATATAGATTGTCCAAATCAGATCAGATTTGGGGAAGTTACTGACGATGAAAGTTGTAAAAAAGTGAATTTTTCGACCAAAGTTCAAAATAGAAAATTTAGTTAAAAGGAGACAATTTTCCTCTTTTATTTGATACCCATATCTTCATCATTGCACAATCGCAAATATTTAAAAAATGTTTGAAATGTGTATATCCTTAAAATTTTAAAGTCCTTTAAGAAGGTTTTTGGGTCAGAAAATGAAAAACTGACTATGCCATGATATTATAAATGACCTCTTGTTTCACGTCTATAAGTATAAACATTTGGATGGGTCTCCGAAAAATAAAAAAATTTTTTCGCACGGTGAAATAAATGAAAAGTTGGTGTTTTCACTCCGTGCATCATAACTTTGTCATTTTTCTTTCAATTCTATTGATGTTAGGCTTAATAATTGCTCAAATAATATATATTTTATCTTAGATTTTAAAACCAGACGAGATCATTTATTTTATCTATAAAAAATCCATTCGAAAATGTATAATTTTTGAAAATGGTCAAAAAATTGCGTAATAGGATTTAATACCTCTCAGCTTAGATACAAACAAGTTAGCTCTGCTGCTTCTTTCTCAAACAAGTTAACTGCCTAAAAGCGGGATCCTTAAGTTGAACAGTTATAGAGCAAACTTTCGAAGCTTTCACACTCGACCAGCAGAAGAGAAATGTCCAGTTAAGCTACCTGTAGCCAGTGTTGAGTTGAAATGTTAAAGTCGAGATCAAAAATTTAAAATTCATATAAAACACAGCTGCAATATCGATAACACAGGCAGGTAGGTAGGTATAACTGGCTGGCCACATATGACCACACATAGACCCTTATTAAGTCCTTGATGATGTCAGATGGAGATTCGTTTATGCGATGTAGTAGTGATCCATAAGAATACGAGTGCTTTTGGTAGATATACTTCAGCAAACGCTTCAGGACTTTCGTTGCCACTTCCTCTAAGACTGCCAAGCGTTGTCCTGCAGAAGCAGAGGACATGTTCTAATGTCTCCAAAGCTTCGTTTTCCCTGCATATCGATGATGCGAATTGGAAACAACATTTTGATAATTACCGAGTTTGCTGTGAGCAGAGTGGCTGGCAAATATTCAGAAGAAAGTACAGGAAAACCCTCAACACAGAAGGTAAATAAACTTCTCATCTTCACAATTTGTACGTAGGGAACTTAGATGCATAAATGATTTATGGAATAGGTAATCTGTTCAAAAAAGTATTTGAATTCATTTAATTTGAGTTTGGTTTAATTGGTTTGAGTCGATAACTTAATAAATAAAAATAAAAAAAAATTAATAAATAAAAATAAAAAAATTGAAATAAAATTATAAAAAAAAATAAAATTATTATTTATTTGAATTTAGTTGAATGAGTTTGAGTCGAGTCAAGTCGAGTTCAGTTTAAGTTGAATTGTATTTTAAGAGCACACTCAATATTACAAAATATTCCATATGTTTTCAATTTTAAAATTGAAAGTCTCTGATTAAAAGTACAAACTTTTGAATGTCTTTGATTTAAAACAGAAACTATCAATATTGAAAAATTTCCTTGTCCTATCCTACACAATAATTTATAATAAACAAAAATGTCTCATCTATGGCACAATGAATTTAAATTCTGCACCCTGTAAAGTGTTTGATTTATTGTTCAATACTTTAATGACTCGTTTAAATTCCTCTAAAGCTGAATAATGCATTAATTGTGCGCAGGCTTTATGATTGAAGTGTTGCCAACAGTGTTTCAAAACAAAAACTAACTAATGTAAAAACAAACAAAAAATTGTAAAACGCGAAAAATAAAGTAAAAGCAGAAGTTCTCGACACAAAGAGACACCGAACACATGGAATTGGCAGATGGGCCTGGAAGCATATTTCATGTACAGAGCGAGAAGAATTATTATAAAATTACGTGATTTCGCAGAAATCTGGCACAAGCGCCACGCGACACTGGCCACGTCTGGCGCATAGAAGCGTGTAACTACGACAAGAGATGATGATAAGAAAAGCAAGAAGAAGAGAACATGCACACAGATACATAGAGAGAAGCACGCGTGGCGGCGATTCGAAACACATTCCGCCACTTTCGCACGCCACATTTTCACGCAGCATAAATTTGTACGTTGAATGCGGACATTTTCTAGTTGAAAGCGGTCCGAGCGAGCGACGAACGAGAGGCGGGAAGAGCGCAGCGTAGGTGACTGGCAATGCGGCAAAGTGCGATTTTTTATTTGAAATTATTGCCCTGAACGAAAGATGGCAAAATGGAACGGAAGTGGCTAACGTTAAGAACTTTACTGTTATATCAGCACACACCCACACAAGTGCGATTACAGGCATAAAAATAAAAGTCTCTATGTATATGTGAGTATAATGTGTGAAGAATCCGAGAGACGTTGCCATTATCAGCGAGGCCAATGGCTTTTGGTGAGTGTGGCAAAACGGCGGCCCGAACATTCATTCAAACATTCAACAAATCATGTGTGTGATTGTGTGTGTGTGCAGGATATAACATATGTATTATGTACGACAGCAACCTGAGAAATTTATATTTTGCGCTGTAATATTTTTGATTCATTGACAACAGCGAAAACGGGAAAGACAGCGCTAATTGAATTGGGAGGAGCAGGAGCGCTGTAGGGTGTGAACAACAAGGCGTATACGCGCTCTGATGTGCAGTGATATGCCAGAGACAACTGAAAAGATGACCATATAACACCGTGCGACAAAAAATAAAAAAATTTTCACACCGGAAAAAATCCATGTGCGCGTGAAACTAGAGACCAAACATAGTACATCTGCATCCTTTGTCCTTTTAAAAGGGGATAAAAAATGGAAAATATATAAAAAATACTTAACTTCGTTAGAATACGGCGATATGTATATCAAATGAAAGAGAAAAGGCTCAAGAATTTAAATAAAATTGATTTTTTATCTATTTGTAAAAAAAGGATATGAAAAAGGTCCTTTGAAAATTTTAATCCTTTATATCCTTGAAAATTTATACTGAATTTTCTTGAAAAGTAACTATGTTAAAACCCAAAATCTCCTTGATCACGTGTCAAAATTTCATTATTTTCGCTTCATTAATTTTGTTTAATTTTATTATTTAAAATACTGATTCTCAAATAAATTAGAATTTTTGTATTTCGTTAGAATTGCAGCTTCCGCCTTTTTTAAATAACTTTCGAACCAATAAAGTTAGAGCAATGAAATTTTGACACGTCATCAGGGAGATTTGGGGTTTTAACATACTTACTTTTCAGGAAAATTCTATATAAATTTTCAAGGATATAAAGAATTAAAATTTGCAAAAGACCTTTTTCATATCCTTTTTTTACAAATAGATAAAAAATAAATTTTATTTAAATTCTTGAGCCTTTCCTGTTTCATTTGATATACATATCGCCATATTCCAACTAGGTTAAGTATCTTTTATATTTTTTTTTATTTTTTATAGCCTTCAAAACTTTGAAGTCCTTTTAAAAGGACAAAGGATGTAGAAATGAAAAACTGAGTACGCAGTATTACTAGTTTCACGCGCATATGGATTTTTTCCGGTGTGAAATTTTTTTTTTATTTTTGTCGCCCGGTGTAATCATTCATAGGCACAGAGATCTCTAAAAGCAATGGTTTTTTAATCAATTGAAATTAATTAGGACTTAGCTCTTTACTTCTCAGACAGGTGCAGACATTTAAAATTTATAGTTTTTCAAAAATCACAACCATGATTTGCCTAACTGAATTGATGACCATAGAAAGTGGAATCTATATTCGTTTAGTCTATATTAGGTTAACATTTTTAGTTGAGATCGCGGCGGAGCCAGTCAGAGGCGCACACAGGAACCATATTTTGCACCAGTAATTTATATATTTTGGAAAAGGGTTTGGACTTGTTATCCCAATGAATTGAAATTTGTTCCCTAGTTTGTATAAAAACAAATTGGTCAGCAAAGTGTAAACTAGTAGCGTTGCTCTTTCCGCTTTCAATTGCACTCTTCTCCTTTCAGAATTTCCATATTTTTCAGCTCTTTTAATACTCCCTGCTCTCCCTCCTTCCTCACATAAATTGTTCATATTGTTATAGCCACTCAGTTGGCCAAAAATGGTTGCCATGTCGAGTGTCGATTGATGCAAAAATGCAAATATTTCAATTTTTGGCGCTAACGAACGTTTAACTTTCAGTTTGAATTTTCTATTTTCGAATCGAGTCTTGAAACGCTCACACGTACAAATCGTTTTTCCTTTATTATTCTGGCATTTTGTCTGTTCGGTTTTTTTTGTACTTTTATTGCTTTTATTTCTCAATCGTTGATTTGAAACAAAACCGCTTATTGCTGCTCAATTCCGCTGCCAGCCAATTGGCTATGCTTTATTGAGCTCGTATTGCGCCAGCCGCAGCTGTTCATGTGGAAATCTTACTCGCTGCACGTACATAGTGTGTGTGTGTATGTGTGTGTGTGTGTGTGTGTCTTTGACTCATGCACAGCGTGAACGTGTCTGCCCTGCAACCATTATTTTAGCCTCATTTCCATTCGTCTCCATTTCTTGGCCGCCTCGACAGCGCAAGTAGCCGCAGCCGAAGCTGCGCAAGCCGCATAAATCATCTTTAAATGTTAAAGTATGCGCGCGCATTTTAGCATTTTACATGCCATTTCATAAATTGGTTGTGAACTAAGCAAAACGAGCAAAAAATTATAACGTCGAATAGCAGTCAAGAAGCTAATAAGCGACTGTGTGTAACTATTCGTGCAAGCTGCAAGGAAGAAATGTGAGGAAGTTCTGACTGAAGTCATTCGTTGAAAAAAATTGTTTTCAAATTTCAAATTTTTTTAAAGAATTTTTACAGAAACAGTTGTTTGGTGAAAGCGACCTCAAGCTGAAGTGAAGAATAGGTAGAACAATGCAGGTTCGAAATGCCTTGACCGACTTGACTACTAGTCGGGAGTTGTTCTTCGAACAGTGATGGAGATAATACTATATATTTGCATATATATATATTTGATCAAATTGTCTAAAAAAAATTGTCTCTTTAATTTTTTGTTATTGTTTTACTATACAAAGATCTTCAATAGCAATGTCTCAACTTTGGCATCTTATTGCTCCTAAGTTTCAGTTGGCAATGCTGTTATATTTCAAAGTTGTTGTTCTCTCATAGACACAACTTTACCATAAAGGCTATATTTCAAATATTAGTTGTCCTGAGACTGCAAAATGACATTTTTAAGTCACTACTTTCCACTTCGGTGAAGTGCACTAGACTTCCATCCCGAAGGTCGTGGGTTCGATTCCCACTTATTACTTTCAACCTCAGTAGCGTAGCGTGAAGTGCACTGACCTTCCATACCAAATATCGTGGGTTCGATTTCTACCTGCTTGGTTTCGCACTCTTCTAAAATGTCCAATTTAATTCCCTTCTTTCAAATTATGCCCATCCCTTCAGCATTACCCCATCAAATCCTCTGCCTTCGGCCAAGCTTATATCCTTCTCACTCCAATCAGTTGTGATAAGCAGCTTGCAGCAGATTTTCGAGACAGTTCTCTGCTACTCAATTAGCTACCGAGACTGTAGAAGTTTCTTTTAGCAAGAGTAATCCTTTGTTCTTTCTCCAGGCTGGCAGCATTTATGCTGTTTGTGGCGGTGCCAAGTTGGACGAATTCCGTCACAAATTCAAAAATGCACCTTCGGCCTCAACATGAGACTTCGTTTTACCCTAATTCACAACCAGACGCAGTCGCAGCGCATACACCATCCAAAATCAGTTCACCAAACATACAAACCTCTGTGTTTCCCAATAACAACTCCTACCTAGCAGCAACGAATGCATAGAGGGCTCTCTCTATGCAACCCAGTAATTATTTCAAATGCGAAAGCGTCTCTCCTATGGGTCGTCAGATGGCAGTCTCATCACCTGAACTGCTGGCCATAGGTTATTCAAGAACCCTGGCAGAACTTTAATCTATTAACCCTTTCGCTATTTTGTTGCCATATGGCACATGCTACTTTGTGGACGTCTGAACCCTCTATGGTTCCAGGAATACATTTTTTTATTGGTCCTTAGAATAGTTTGAAGTTTTAGGAAAAATACGAAAATAATAAACTGAATATTTAAGTATAAAGAAGAGAAGTACACACTTTTTTAATGGTATATCTTGACATAGTAAAGGAAGAAGAAGCAGACAAAATTAGAGAACTTTTTAATTTGACGCTTTCTTTCAATTTAGATACTTTTTTTTTATTTTGGCTGAAGTAAATGAAGAAATATTCAAATTTTCGTTATGCGTAAAAAGTTTTATGTTTAGGAAATTATTACAGCCACAACGATGTTGTTGCTCTTATAGAAAACCACTCTAAAATACAGGGTCCGAGTATAAAAATTAAAAAATTTCTTATGGAATGTTACTAATATAACAACATAGAAGCCTAAAAGGTAAAATTTAAAATTTTAACTTTCCCCAGTAAAAACTTGTAGCGAAAGGGTTAATGTAACCAACAAAAGGCTTTAGCCTTATTCCAAGAGTGGAGTGAATATTGAGAAAAAGTTACCACTTTACAGCTTTGAATCGTCAAGCTAAGCTTCAACGAATGTTTGTCATCAGTTGACGTGCTTTGAAATATTTTATGGAAATACCTAACAATTTCCACGAAATATATATGCAATGACAAGTTTATATTTCAATTCAAACACTGTCAAACTGTACAATCGGGCAGCCACAGTTACACAGTTCTAAAACACTTAAATGTGCCACAACAACAACCAACACATGCACACATTATAATTAAATTTTACCTCAAGCTGTTCTGTTAAGCGAAATATTCGCATAATTCCACTTTTGTAGTTACCGCCTCATGCTAATTCCAACAACAACAACACTAACAAAAAACCACATTCAGCAAGCGAAACCATTTTAAGCTCTCAAATGCGTTTTCAAACTATAAAAACAATGCACGATGCATGTGTACAAATAAAGCGCCGTGTGTGTTTGTGTGCGTGTGTCTGAATATTCCATGGAAAGCGTCACTGGTGAAGAGCCGCTGAGTGCTATTGCAAACAAACTTCAGAACTATAGAAAAATTAAAATCATACAGAAAGCAAACAAAAAAAAACACAAACAAACAACCCCATAAAGTTTGCACTACACACACACACACATACATGCACATCCATTGAGCGAGACACATGTGCTGCTTATTTTTTGCGCGCAATTCAAATCTCATTTGTGCTGCACCGGAATGAAATCAGCAACTTTATGGATTTTATTTGCAAAAATGTGCGCGTCGATTTGTGCTTCCGGCTACTTTTCTTGCTGCCATTCGTGTTAGCCGACTATGCAACCAACTGTCGGCGTCTGTTCTACTGTCTGTCCTACTGTCTGTCTGTCCGCTCAGCACACGTTCGGTCGGTGTGCGGGGCCAACTTTTGCATTTTAAATAAAATAAAATAATGTTATCGGATCTGATAGCCGAAACTTTTTGATTTCGTACTTTTCTCGCTACAATAACCGCCAGTCATTCCATGTTGTCCGCCGGCATACATTAAAGTCGGCGCACAGAGGTTGAGGGCGTTTGTGGCGCTGCCACCTTTCCGAGAAATCCCTGCGGATGAGATGTGCCGTGGCGAGCGCCGCAGCGATGTGTTGATGTTTGCTCGCCGCTGGCAATGGCAACAGTCGAAAAATCTGCTATCTCTCGAACCAAAAAAAAAAACAAACAAAAAGCAGCACAAAGTTAGAACTGCCAGCTGAACGTATATCGACTGCTCAAAGTTTTCTAATTCCATTTGCCGAGCTTGGTTTGACTTTACTCAACTGTGTGGGGTTTTTGTTGTTGTTGTAGTTTTGGGTTTTTGTCTTTGATTGGGTGGCTTTGTGCTGGCACCCACACCCTACTTCAGTCCTAAGCATGGACCACAATTTGGAGTACCATAAATTACAACTGAAGTTGACCGTTAATGGCAAAAATGAAATTTCTAGCAAGCAAAAAATTAAAAAAACAGTGTTTAGATGAAGAAAATTCTTTGTGGTTAAATAGTTTTAATATTTTGCTATGTGTGTCTTAGGTTATTTTCACTTTTGTATGAAGGAAAAGTGGGCGTAGTAAATATTGAAAAAATATATATAATTGCGATCAGCATTAAAATAATAAATAACTAATCGTTAATACAGGCTTGCATTGTCTTTCGAAGCAATGAAGAAATCGGAACAAAATCAAAAACTTGAAGTGATCTGCTCACTGTAAAGCGATATTTTAAGAAATTTGTTAGTTTAAGCATGAATCAAAATGAAACCCTAGGTTTCAGGATCGAATATCTCGAACTAAACGAATCGGGTTAAAATACTCGCTTCTCGGATAAAACAGAATTGAGGGTAACAACGAGTCAAATTGCCTCTCTAAAACAACTACTCCAACCGCTCTTACTGCGTCGAGGTCTTCATTGGTCTAGATTGGATTAGTAAAGGCACTGAAATATTAGAAAAAATAAGAAAAAAGAAAACATTTTGAAAACCTGGAAACTAACTCAGATCTGAGACACTCGCTGATCTTTTCGTATCATTATTTTAAGCCCCAAATGAACTTTGTTGTGCCTCAAGTCGGACAACAAATAATTATGAAAAGTCTACATTACTACATTTTTAGGAGAAGGTATGTAGGAGTGGCTGCCTCAAACGGAAGCCCACTTAAGCCATAAACCATAAAGACCCATTGTGATACCACAATCAAGCGATTCTAAGTCTGCTCACTCATTGAACCAGTTTGATCTCCGATCTATTAGTGGATAGTGAACAATCATATCGACTGAAACTTCTAGATTGTCGAAGAAGAAGTTACCCTTCTTTGGCCCTGATGACTCTTTCTTCTTCTGGATAATGCAGGACAAGTACATTGAAAGTAAAGTGAACATATTTTCCATCTCTTCCACGTCCATACAGCTACGACAGAAATCATTTGAAGACAAACCCAACCGTCTTGCGTGAGTGGGAATTAAACAATGACTCGTCAGAACATCAATCTTAGTTCCGATCTGGTCGCTTTTTAGTGAAAGAAGCTCTCTAGAAAGTGGAAGGTTGACCAAATTGGGAGTGTAGTAAATCCTGTGTTGCGTTGAGTTCATCTTTGGATAGCTTTGTGTATGGAACTAGTACGTACTAGGTACGAAGCTTGCAGATAGGAAGAGGTATACCGAGGACTAATCTCTTTTTAGAAGACGATTTTACCAAACATAAGTAATTAGTTGCTCTTTGTCTTTATGCCTTTTAAAAGGTAATCGTGCAACAATTTTCAGTCAAATCTTACCAAATGAGGAATTCTAGATGGTTTAAAATCTCTTACTAACAATTCTCATACTAACACTAACATGCAGCATTGTAATACATTCAAATAACACGAAACATTGCAAAAGGATCATACGAGGGTTGCCTTTTATGTTTCGGGGTTTGGCAACTTTGGTGGTGCAATCTGGAAACTGACAGCTGTATCGTAAAAATAATCTGTCAGAAATTAAGGATATGTATTGCACAGGCAGCTAGATCTCGGCCAGACAGACAGGTAGATGGAGAGATCGATAGATATACAGCTAGAAACATATAAAATATTTCAAGTTCAACTTGTTTCATGGTGAGTTATTAATATTAATTCATTATATTATTAATATTACACTCACTAGTGTTGCTACGTACCATTGATTCACCCTGAAAGTATGCTATAAAAATGCACTATCAGCCAGTTTTTGAATATCCTTCTCACAAGCTCCAACAAAAAACAACGCATGGTCTGCCAACTTGATTTGACTCTTCATCCTGAAAGTAGGCCATAAAAAGGTACAACTGGCCAACTGAAGGCTGACGTTTTTGAACACTCTTCTCTCAATCTCAAGACGAGCTCACCAAAAACCAAGTCATGGTCTGTCAACTTTTAACAGTATTGCCTTTGATTCTTCATCCTGAAAGTATGCTATACTTTGTATAAAAATGAACAACCGACTGACTGAGGTCTAAAGTTTCTGAAGTCTCTTCCCCCAAGTCTCAAAACAAACTCACCAAAAAACCAAGGCATGGTCTGCCAACTTTAGGCATGATTGCCTTTGATTCTTCATCCTGAAAGTATACTATAAACATGCACAACCGACCTACTTAGGACTAAACTTTCTGAACAATCTTACCTCAAGTCTCAAAACAAACTCACCAAAAAACAAGGCATGGTCTGTCAAATTTTAGCGAAATTGCCCTTGATTTTTAATCCTGAAAGTATGCCATGAAAAGCTACAACTGGTCAACTGATTACTGACGTTTTTGAACACTCATCTTGCAAGTCTCAAAACTAATTCACCAAAAAACCAAGGCATGGTCTGCCAACTTTAGGCATGATTGCCTTTGATTCTTCATCCTGAAAGTATACTATAAACATGCACAACCGACCTACTTAGGACTAAACTTTCTGAACAATCTTACCTCAAGTCTCAAAACAAACTCACCAAAAAACAAGGCATGGTCTGTCAAATTTTAGCGAAATTGCCCTTGATTTTTAATCCTGAAAGTATGCCATGAAAAGCTACAACTGGTCAACTGATTACTGACGTTTTTGAACACTCATCTTGCAAGTCTCAAAACTAATTCACCAAAAAACCAAGGCATGGTTTGCCAACTATTAGCAGAATTACTTTGATTCTTCATCCTAAAAGTATACTATAAAAATTTAAAACCAACCATCTGAGCACTAAAATTTCTGAACACTCTTCCCGCAAGTCTCTTTGCCTTTGATTTTTCATCCTGAAAGTATACTACAAGAAGCTTCAACTGGTCCACTGATTACTGACGTTTTTGAAAACTATTCTCACAAGTTTCGAAAGAAAACCACCAGAAAACAAGTCATGGTCTGCCAACTTTTAGCAGTATTGCCTATGATTCTTAATCCTAAAAGTATGCCATAAAAAGGTACAACTGGCCAACTGAAGGCTGCCTCTTCGAACACTCTTCCCTCAAGTCTCAAAACAAACTCACCAAAAAAACCAGGCATGGTCTGCCAAGAATTACCTTTAATTCTTCATCTTGAAAGTATGCCATAAAAGTGTCCAACCGACTGACCAAAAATACAACTTATTTGCAACAAAAGTTTCACTTTCAAGCGGAACTTAAATTTAGAACTGAATTTATCGCCACCATTGCCAGCCATTCATCTCACCAACTGTCTATCTGTCTACGAAAATTCCCACTGCTACCTTTCACACCTGCAGTTCGCTTTCAAGCATTTCATAGCCGCGTCGACGCTTTTGCTTTTATTTATTATAAAACTTTAACCATTGGGTGGGCTCTTTGCTTTTTCTTTTTTTTTGTCGATAAAAATTCTATGCCAAAAACTTTGACCAACACATAAACAAATTCGCATCCACCTCAACGCTAAGCCGGCCATAGCAGCGCCTGCGGCAACAGCAGCCAGTCCGTCGGCCAACACCAGTCGCAACTCCACTCAATCAACGCGCCCACCAACCAACGCCAAATCTTCGGTTTCAGTTTTATTTTGGAGTTTTTGCGTCGCCAGCAGTTGAGTGTGTTTATTTTTATCAAGTACATGCAATAGCAACAACAACAGCATCGCCATCAACATTATCAGCGCCATCATTGCCACCATCTCAATTCCCACCCCAGCTCCTCCCCCGCCACATCGCCCATCTCCTGCTCCTCCTCGTTTTACGCATCAACTCGAACGTCAACAACAGCCTACACGATGCCTCGTCTTGGCAGCGGTTATCTTACTATGGCTTTTCGGCCAAACTTTCCGCAGCGGCAGTCAGCTTAAATTGTTAAATAAAATGAAATTTGAAATTTGTATCTTTTAATTTAAATTACGCTGTGGCAATTGTTGCGGCGCTTCGTTTGCTTCAGTTTGCCTGTTTTGCCTTCTTGGCATTTCTTTTTCTTTTGTAATTTAAATCGGCACTTTGTCTGCCCGTCATTGACATTGTTACTGTTTGTGATTACTTTGTTGTAATTATTTAAATTTGTTTAATTTCTGGTCATAATTATTTTTGCATTTTGTGCGTTACTTGCGGTTGCCTGGCAATTTATTTACTTTCGTGCAGTGTTCTGGACGCGGCGCATTTTTGGAGTGGGGCGCTCGACCATTCAGCGGCCGTTGACTGACGAGTTAATTACTTCGTAATTGTTACAAATTGCAGCCGTCTGTTTGTTTCGAGTTTTTTGCTGCATGTATCTTCGAGGCATTTACAAGTTTTGTTATCAAGATGTTCGATTGAAAGTTGTTTGGGAGCGGGTAAAGAGTGAGTTGGGGTATTAAATACTATAATCATTACTATTTTAATGTAAATAATAAAAAAAATTCTCAAATGATAAACGAAAATCATGGACTTCTTCGCAAGAAAAATGAGATACGAAAAGAGAGATATCAATTGTTGGCACAATATGTCAGTGACATCAGAGTAATGTCGAAAAGTGCTGAGAGAAGAAGGCTAGATTTTCACCAATAATTTTACTTAGTACAGTGGCGCACTCACGATTTCATTTTGGGGGGTTTTGCATACAATTTTTGAGCCAAATATCATTTGAAAAAATATTTTGTACCAGAAATTTGTATACTTGGGGGTTGAACCCCCAAAATCTCCCCCTATGTGCGCCTCTGCCTAAGTATATATATATATATATATGATCTACATTGTTAAGTGTTATTGAAGGGATATGGTGTTGACACATTTTTGGAAAATGCAATAATTTTTGTTTCATGTATCAATGTTATGGGGTTTGAGAATCTTCTCAGAAACACTCAATATCTTTACTGCAAGAACCTAGAACCCTATCAAAGGTGACATTTTGACAAAAGCCGATTAATCGGCTACACTACTGACATTTGGCTAAAACAGAAGCCGAAAATGAATAACATAAGCCTTAAGTCCTAAAAGTATGCAATGCACAGCAGAAAACTGTTTGCACAGTAGACATTATTTAGTGTTATATGGAGATTCTTAATAATAGGTTCTCGATACTCCGGAACATCTCATTTTATGCGGTTTGGTGAAAAAGTGGATGTGCCAAAAAATGTTGGGGCTAGAGTGGGGCTAAATGGCGTCGCATCGCGGTCAAAGTTCACAAAAAAGCTGGGACATTCGACAAATTGCTCCCCAGCTGGTCAGAAGTTGCTCTTAGAGGGTTAAAATCTATGACTGACCCCCACTAGTTTTCTCTACTGAACATTTCTTTCAAACATATTTATATCCCATCTCCAACCCTTGATGGGGCTCCCATACAAAATGGTCGTTTTACAAAATAGGCTCCCACTGCTCCCAGGTTGCCCCCAGACGTGTCAAATGTATGACCGACACTCATTTATTTGCCCTTCCGAATGTTTCTTCCAAACAAAGCTACCCGCTACCTCCAAGTCTTAAGGAGGCTGCCATACAAAATTGGTCATTTTCTATGCCATTGGCTCCCCACTTGTAAATGTAGTAGTTAAGTAAGCGAGAAAACATCGTATCTCGGAAACTACTGAACCGATTTAAATGATTTATTCAGCGATAGCCAACATTCTTGAGTACAAAAAATACAAAATTAATTACGGTTCAGAAATTCAACACCAGAGGGCGTCTCCCATACGATCGAAGGTGTGAGGTTGTCAACTTTTGGGTTCTACAAAGCAAAAATCAAAATGTATTGTCGATACGCCATTAACCTCCCATTTCAGGAAGTATCAGGAAGTATCACTTGGACGATTCGAGGGAATGCCGAATGTTTCAAGAAAGAATTACGTTCCAAGCCCAAAAAAGTATAAAAGGCAGCCGGGCGTTTTAAACTCTACAAGTACCAGAATTCTTGCGTAGAATTTGGAACATGACAGCTGGTTATCAGAGTCATTGAGAACTTTAAGCCTTTGATCCTTTTTTTTGAGACCATACGGTAATGTCTCTCTAAGGGGGGAATAGTTGGAAGTCCCATAACCTCGAACTGCTAGCAACAGATTAATCACGCACAATGACAGAAATTTAATTGATTAACATTACCAATAAAAAGCGTATTTTTGAGACCCTCGTTTGAGAAAACAAAACACTTTCCACACTTACCAGCTGGTCATAACAATCTTTTAGAAGATTAGGTACTACCTAAATCTCCCTCTAGATGCGCTTTCTCCTTCCAAACAAGCCTCGAGAAGACAAAGCTTTCTCAACTTGATACTGTGTTAAGGTCTCTTTTTACGTTCTTGACTATCCTATCATAACCTATTCTACTTCTCTCCCATCTCCTCAGGTTAATCAAAGAAACCAGGAAGTTCGAGGGGAGTGAGTATCCCTAATCTCTTTTACAACGCTCCTCTTCTATCTTTTCCTTTCTCCTACCCTCGGACTGATTAGACTGATGGACTGATTGTTATTGATTTGACTGTAGCCTTCCTCTCCACTAATGTCCGACCGAGCATTCGTCTTCGGCTTCGGTATTCGGCCTATTCAGCCAATTTTAAATCTTCGGCTTCGGCCAAAAATCCATCTTCGATCGGAAATGACTGTTCACCCTCAAATCATCATCATCATAATCATCCTATAGAACATATTTTTCAACACAACATCACTGTCTCTCCGTGTGAAATGTCCAACTTAGCGTATCCACTGAGCGTAATTATTTATTTCTGCTCTGTCAATGCCATAAAGTAACTCATACAACTTGTGATTCTTACATATTCCAAGGTCATCTTCAATGCAAAACAGGCTGACCAGATCAACGATGCCCATATTACGTGCTTTCCAGAGTTTGCTCCTGAATTTACTATAATACTTGGCCTCATAAAAGTTTCATTGAAGTTCCTTCTGATTCTTCCGAATGCTTCTCAAAAACAACAATCAAAAACCTATTTTAAACCAAACTTTGATAAATTTCAGTCTAACTAAGCGTGAAATATATAATTTTTGGCGGCAGTAAATTGCAAAACTGCGACTAATATGCACAAAAAACTGCCAACTTTTGCCATGACCCACAGCCGAACAAAGCAAAATGCTTCAAACACTCCAAATATTGGCAACAAAAACCCCAACAAAAAGTCATTTACATTGGTGCGGGACATTGGCAACAAAAAACATGCGCACACAACGACACAGCGTGCACATGACTAACCGACTGTGCGCCTGAATAAATGTCAAAGTTTTGCAATAAACGCATTTTGAAATTACGCAACTTTATGGCCGAACAATTATCGGCCAGCACTAACGGCACTGTCAACGGCAACCGAGACAACTACAGCTCGTTTCAACGCAACTCGACTCGGCTAATGACTAACAGCTCGATTCGACTCTATTTGACGCGATTTAAGTCTCAAGTCGGTTGTATCAGCGTTGATGCATGTCCGTCCTGCGCCCTTAACGGCCATCACCATTAAAGATTATCTCAAGCGCCATCATTGTCAATCTTATGTACATTTTACTATTGTTATCATTTGCAGATTTCATTGTCATTTGGCGTCTCGCACCCTCCACCCCTTTCCTCGCTACATCGGCAACCATGGCAAATTTTTGTGCAATTGGTTATTTAAGACGCTTTACTGCTCGCTGATCCACTTTTATGCGAACGTTCACTTCATTATTATCCCTTTATGCGTGGCAAATCTATTTTCTATATGACAACAACAACGACAACAATCACAGTTATAATAACAATACATAAGATGGCGCATGTATGTGCGTCGATTTCGACATTTATGAGACAGACGCTTAAAACGGTTTATTTGCACATTTCCCGAAAACATAAACAGCAGCTTTTTATTTAACTTTCGTTGGCACTTTTCGGCGTTTCAGCTTCGCGACCAGCTAAATTTTTATTAGCAATTTGGCGCTACAGCTTTGTGGCTATTTTATTTATTTGGCATATCATAATGTCTTTAATTTGCCATACGAATGCTGTTGATTTTGTGTTCAACTTTACTTAGCACGCACACTCACATACATACACACACATACATACATGTTTGAGGCGCTTTGTTCATTTTGGTTCATTTTCGCATGGTTTATGCGCATAAATGAATTTAATTAGAGTTCTCAACGTTTTCTTCGCACACTTTCGAAACACGCTCACATACATACATGAACACACACATTTATTTATTTACATACTTGTGTGTGTGTGTACAAAAGTCTGCGTTAGTGATCACTAGATGTCGTTGTTGAGCCGAGCTGTGAAAAGTAAATATTATTATTGACTATTTACTTGTTTTTGTTTATAGATTATGAATTTATTTCCACCTCCCAAAGTGTTCACTCACTTCTCATTTCTCTCTCTCTCTTTCTGTTGTTGGTCAGAAACTTGTTGCGTCCACTTTCGACCGCAAACACTGTACATATGTGTGTGTGTGTGTGTATTATGTGTACACTTGTATGTGTGCACTTAATGGCACAAACTCTGATTTAAGTGTGCAAATATTTTAGCTAAACATTGTTGTTGTTGCCTCAGCTATGATTCATATAGATGTTGTTTGTAGTTGGGGTCGGCACATAGCGAAGTTCATTGCGTATTGTTGCAAAAGTAATTTCTGCAAGTTTATGATTGCATTGCAATGAAATTATGTACTCGGCACGGCGGCACCGCAGGGCGTATGATTAACATTATCGCATTGTATGTGACAGCTCATTTATTTTGCCATAATTAAGATTGCAAACGTAAAGAGACCATTCGCAACAAGTTTTAATTAAAACTATTTTGTAATTTCTAATAACTTTTATGTATCAATGGTACATGGTAAATAGTTCAATTCATATATATGTGCATATGTGAGATTTAATATTATTATTTACTATAAATAAATGGTTAGGATTAAACAATAAAAGATATCGATAGAAGGCATTCAAAGTTGTATTTGTTAGTGTTTGCGTGCTATGCTGACAGGATATGTAACCATTTTTTATGGCTTTGCAACCATAAACAAAATTAATATACAAAACTCAAATCTTGCCTAAAGCCAAATTAAGAGTTTTTGAAAACCCAGCAAAACCATCTCCTGTAGGCTTAAATTAAGCATTGGAGCAACTTCTCTTCTTTGGGCTCCACTCGACTGCAGTTCCAACTGGCGTTATTTCAACATCATTGCGGTTGTGATGATGAATGATGGCACCAAGATTGAAGTTTTAAATTGTCAGTGTCTGATAAGCACTGTTCATTAAAAAATTGTTACATATTTTATTAAAAAAAATTTATATATACAGTACAATCTCGATAATTCGTATACTCGCTAATACGGACAACGCGGTAATCCGGACACCCAATTGCTTTCTATTGTTGACTTTTAACATAGGCATAGGTTACAGTTAAGAAAACACGTACAATCTTAACGATGGAACAAAATTCTAAACAAATTAAGTCGAGGAAAGTCACTTCGTCAACTGGCAGTGAAGTACAATTTAGGCAAATCTAGAATTTCTAAAAAAAAATGAAACAAAACTTCGCCAAATGAAAATTACAATTTTCTTTCAAAATCACCAAAAATGTTCATAACATATGAACCTATTAAGAATAAAATTTTTAAGCAAAAATAATTTTAGTTCAATAAAAAATACGTTTCGTTGGTGTTCAGTAGTATTTTTATCAATTTTTTTGTAATCTTGGTAATCCGGACTTTTCGATATTTCGGACAGTGCCTGGTTTTTAATTGTCCGGATTATCGAGATTATACTGTATTAATAACTAATTTAAAAAAATTTGAAATGTTCATAATACTGCTTCCAGGACGTTTCCTGTTTACTGCTACCAGGAAGTAATTCCTTTCAGGACGTCCTCTGGTAGCAGTGTGTGCGAGATAAGAGGGATTTTAGTGGATGAAACTCTGACACTCCGGCAAGTTTACTGTCGTAAGGTCCTAGGTGGGAAGAAAGGTAGGAATACGTCCAGGAGGGAAGGTAGATAGAACCAATGAATGGAAGACGATCGAGGTACAGAGGGAGGACAGACTAAGAAAGAATGCTGAAGACTCCAGCTACGTTTTAAGGGTATTATTTTTTCGATAAACCTATAAATTCATATTTTACAAGCATTTTATCTATTTTTCCCTTCCATAAAAAACAAACACATTCACATTTCAAATTTTGTTTTCTTCATTTCTGAAATTTTTTCATTTTCAAAAATTAAACTTCAGTCTCTTGCTTATATCCCCCACTCAACTCCAACCACTCAACTCCCGTTCGCCTCGCCCGATCACACTTTTCGTAACGCTTACGTCACGCGTTCGCCAGCTTACTCCCCAAGTCAAGCGTGCGTAAAGAAGTTTCACTTCAAAAAGGTCAGGAAATTGTACTAAAATTTTTTTTGTAAAAAAATCTTAATTCTAAAAATGACGTTAAAGGGGACTTC
The DNA here is from genome assembly GCA_964056695.1 of Melieria picta. Classification (NCBI taxonomy): domain Eukaryota; kingdom Metazoa; phylum Arthropoda; class Insecta; order Diptera; family Ulidiidae; genus Melieria; species Melieria picta. The sequence continues at coordinate 105,975,786 of OZ057398.1, read as the reverse complement.
CGCAGAATGACGGGACCTTCATTCTAAGAATTACAATAGCAGTTTCATGGAAGGAAAAGTAGAAAAGACAGTACTCTATTTTTTATGAAATTTCTCTACACTCAAACTGGCGCAACTTCTTGATGAGGTAACTTGGATAGCTTTATCGACAATTTAGAGGGTTTAGCCGATATTATACGAGGATCTAAGTCCAAATTTCTGTGGCATCACAATAGGCCTCGCTGACCTAAATGAAATTCTCTCGAAGCAGCAAATTCTACAAATCAACTATTCGGCCTCAGTTTTTTTGTCTACGGTGGCCAAAAACTAAGCGCAAATCAAATATTAAGTCAAGTCCAGCTGAGGCCAATCAAGGATCGTAATTAAATTCAGTCACTTGACATTTCATACAATACATACATGGCAATACAATACATTTTTTCTATGTTGCGCTAAGATAAATGTTTGGCCATATTTTCTCTAAGATCCAGACTAATGGCTTTTGCCAAATTAACAACACTTTGATATGAAAAACTTCTACGTCATTCATTCCTAAACTCATTCCAGGCGCATATATTGTAAGAATTTTGTATTTAATGAACCAATAATGCAATGGTGCACACAACATATCATTTTGGGGTGTTGGGTGCACGCAACTTTTGAGCTCAATACCATTTAAGGCCATTTTTATTGCAACAAATACAAAATTCTTTGGCTCGCGACGGCTCAATTACAACTTCTCATCAACTCGCAGTGCCTCGAGCTTGATTTGCTTTGATGCAGTTTCGCGCTCATACATTTATTTTTAACTTTTGTTGTTCCGAGAAGTTTGCAGTTTGGCGCACAAAGTAATTTTCTTGGGCACAGCTGAAATAGATTACATTGAACTTTCTCCTTCAATAAATCAAATCATCCTAAATGTATCCAAATATATTTCGCATGCTGATTTCAAGCTATAAATATTCCGAAACGAGTGTGTTCTCCCTCAATTGGCAACATTCTTGCAAAGCAATTATCAGCCGTTCTCAAAATTGTGCAGACCACTTCTTAATATTTTTTTCACACCACTAAACAAACATCAATGAAACTCTATACTCTCTCGAATAGTAAATAATTACAAAAATGTAGACATACTTGTCCATAACATACTTTACAGAACGTTAATCCAGCGAACAGCGGTGCGTATACGTGATCTCTCTTCATACAGAAACCAGCAATCTTGCATCCACTCGCTTTTTAGCGTCGTTCATCCCATTTTAGTCAACAATTATTGTGTTTAATACAAATAAGAACAGCAACAACAATAACAACAAACGGACGTCCAGTATAAAGAACTTTCCATTTAACGAATTTTCGATTTAATGTACGGCCAAATTTTTTCCATTGATGGTTCTATATTACGAACGAAAGTGAAATTTGCTATTCGATATAACGAATATTTATGTTGTTTTTCACCCTTCGAATTGTTTTTATTTGAGCATTCACATTCTTTACAATAACAATGAATGTCTGGTTTCGTCAAGTGAACGGTACCTCAATTGTTTTTGTTACATTAAAACTTTCATATTTATGGCAAGTTACCAACATTTTCAAATTCTGTTTGTATGCATTGCTGATCATTTTCACAGAATTTGTTTTGCGTGCGGTCGGCTTTTTTCTTTAAGAAATTAAAATTTCAATAATCAATCAAGAGAAATTGCCATACAGAAAAGTTTACTATCAAAGACTTTTTCACTCTACACACATAGCCATATTTGTATTTTGAAAATGCTGGATAAAACAAGATATTTCCCACCAGACATTTTTTGTTGCCGGCAATAAGAAAACGATTCGCTCCCGGCAACAAATGTTTCGCCGGTAATATCGCCAGCGTATCGATTTCGTATCACCAGTCGCTCTAAAACGTCCGCCGAATCGCCTGGACGAGTCGTTTTCTTATCGCCTGGACGAGTTGTTTTCATATCACCTGGACGAGTCGTTTTCTTATCGCCTTGACGAGTCGTTTTCTTATCGCCTTGGCGAGTCGTTTTCTTATCGCCTTGACGAGTCGTTTTCTTATCGATTTTGTATTGCCTTAGGCGACTTGCTAAATTAAGCAATAAGTGTTTTGAACAAATGTACCTATTTGTAATATTTTCATTTTATTTAAAAAGTAACAATTGGCAAAATTCAAAAGTGAAATTAGTTGTTCTCCTTGTCATGGTGCTTCATTTTTTTCAATTCTATCCTTTGCATAAATTATATGTTTTTGCAGTTTGTATGTTTTTTCGCGCCATTGACGCGCAAGTCGTCTGTTTAGGGAAACTTTTTGTAACATATTCCTAAAATGATATAAACACATCATACTTTATAGGTAAATAACACTTCCACTTCTCACTTATAGTTTTGGTTGATGTCTTGAGCTGGAATCAATGTTCTTGATCAATGAACCGTCGACGAATGAATTAAAATTTTTAAAATACGATCAATCTCACTGAAATACAAAACATAGTTCAATTCGATATTTCAAAGTCCTGGAAAACAAAGTGTTTTTGTACACAACACAATTGTTTTTTTTGTTGCACTACGGGACATGTTACTAATTTGTCGCTGCGGCAATAAATCGGCGAGTCGCCAATTTGTTGCCACTGACGATTGTTGCCTATTTCTCACATTTTGCTTGGTGGGTTGTTTAAAAACTGAATATGTGAGACTTATTTCTTTAAGAAGGATGGTTTAAAACAAAAAAAAAATTTCGATCGATTTAAGGAATTTTTCGATTTAACAAATTGGGGGTACAACATAAGATTCTTTATATTGGACGTCCACTGTACTTAGTTTTCCATAACATATCTACTTTGCATAACATTAATTCAGCGAACACCGGTGCGTATGCGTAACCTCACTTCATACAAAAACCAACAATCTTGCATCCACTCGCCCTTAAGCGCCACTCATCCCATATTAGTCAACAAATATTCTATTTAATACAAATCAAAGTAATAACAAAAACGAAAAAAAGTAAATAAACGGAAATGAAAAGCAGTAAACACGCTTGAAAAGTGCAAAATCGTTTACGCTGCCACACGAGCAGGCCAAACAGTGCTGAGCGCTTAACAAACACCAAACAACAACAATAAAACAATAAACTGCAATGCACACTTTGAAATTTGTTTCCTTCTTCCACCGTCATCCTACTTCCCTTTACACGTTGTAGCGACCCGCTGCTCGCCCACTCAGCCACTCTGATTGGCTGTATTGTCTAACTGTCGGTTTGTTGTTTATGTATTCTGTTGAGCGTAAACCAACATTTCCTGGCGCACTTGCTGCCCCACAGCAACGCTTCCGCTCTTCGTTCTCCAGCCAGCGCCGCTGCCCCGGCCTCGTGATGCCCGACAGCGAGCTGCCGCATTGGTGTCATCATTTAAGTCAAAAGTGGAAAACTGCAAGGAATTGCCTATGGCTGCAACAACAACAACAATAACAACAAGAGCAACAGCAATCGTTGCACAATGATGTTTATGCACCGCATGCCATCACACGCACACACACACACACTCAGACTGCAACACAGTGCGACAACTTTTTTGCCGTCGAGCGCAACAAAAGCCACGACACAGCGGCGCGCGGGGCAATAAGTGGTTGCAGCGGGGCAGAACGGAGGCCGTTTGCCGTTCGCCAGGCACAGCGTGCTTAACATAATGCAACGCTGTGGCACTGTGACACAGCCGACTGCGGCTTTCTGGCACAGGCACAGTGTGCGCTCACAGTCGGCTCAGCAGCGAATGGCGGCAAGAAATAAAAACCTTTTAAATGGTGGTAAATGGCAGGGAATTTCTTTATTATTATGAAATGAAAAAGGCGGCAAGAAGAACGAAGTGAGCGCACCGCAAAAAGCATACAAAAAAGTGTGGCCGACGGAAGTGGCCGACGCTGCGCTGCCTGCAGGCGACCCGGCACCGCACGCATTCTGAAAGGGTGCAGCGTCTGAGTGTGACTGTGTGTGTGAGTGTGTGTGTGAATGTCAGGCAACATACACGCTGCTTCTTTATGTATGTTTATCTATGCGTTCGTGTGTGTGTGTGCTGCTTAAGCAGCAAATTAAATTTGCCATTGGTAGAGGTTGCGCAATGCTTTTCTTCTTTGTTTTGTGTCATTGTCGTGCAAAAGAAATTTATGTGGCGTTGCACATATCCGGCAACATTTTACTGCCGGCACTATTAGAACGTTGGCGCTGCGCGTGCGCCTTTGTTTTCCTGCCTGTTTCGCATTTTTGCTTTATTTTCTTTGCATTTTTTTGCTGCTGCGCTTTTTGTTTTGCGCTACAATCACTACGTGAAGCGGAAACAAAAGATTAACTGAATAAATTATAAAAGCGGACTAAATGTGTTATTATCGCATTATTATGTTGCACCATTGTGCCTGCGGCCGAGCCATTGCGGCATCAGGCTACTTAGTGCTAATTCCATATCTTGTGGCGTCTCTTTGCGCTGCTGTCAGCATGCAACAATGGCGCACGCCGTGAATATTTGTGATTTATGCACTTGCACCGTTAGTGTTGATGATGTTAAGGTGAGGTCATGTGTGGCCACACAGAGTTATTTGCATACTTAATCGGCCATAACTTGTGCATATAGAAAGACAATGTGGGTTCAGTGTGAGAGTTGAAAAGCTGAAAAACCTGATCTTCCATTTGCAGTCCAAAATTTTGGAGCTGGTCTCTACTTGAAAGAATCTTCAAGATAGACATTCATGCTGTGTGAGAGAGACCTATAATGTCTTCGAAGTGGAGATCTTTAAGGCTTCTACAGTATAGCTGAGTTCAAGCGAGGAACATCACTATTACCGTTGATAGTCAGCCAACCTTGAAGGCATAGGGATTCAAATTAGTAAAGTCACAGATCGTAAAGAAATTTCATATTTCACTAATGTACATTGAGTGCAACAAAGTATCTCTGCTGATTTACTAAACATAGCAATATTCGAAACATTCGAATTCAAAGAAGTCAAATCAAAGATTGTAAAAAATTTTCATGCTTCACTGATGTCCATTGAATGCCTCAAAGTGCCTCCTCTACTGGTTTCCTGGACAAGCATAATAAAAGTGTCCCTCTGCTGGTTTCCAGAGCACAACAATACCAATGGCATTCGAATTCAAAGAAGTCAAATCGAAAATTGTAAAGAAGTGTCGTACTTCACTGATGTCCATTGAGTGTCGAGAAGTGTCACTCTCTGCTGGTTTATTGAATGAAAATGCGGATGAGATTGTAAGCGAATCCCTTTAGGTCCTTTAGATGAAATCCTCTCTGTATTAAGGTCATAAGGGGATCACAACAGACCATCACACTCTTTTATAATTCTTATTTAGTAAGCCGCAGCTCCGAAAAGGATTTTAACAAAACAGACTCTTCTTTACAACCTCCTTTTTTATCTATAAGCACAAGAAGAATTCATGAATACACAATGATAACCAACGACTTATAGACTAACTTGAGTGGTTATAAGGTTTCAAGGTCATTCAGGTTAAAGTTAGATAGTAAAAAAGCAAAGGCCCTTTAAACAAACTTGCAATAAGGTTGGAGGTTTGCTGACTTCATACACTCTGACACTAAACAGCTAAACTGATCTTGGAATCGCAGCGCCCAGGATCGAGTCGAGTCGGCAGTCTAAAGTTCTGCTACATTTAATATTACACCGTGCGACAAAAATTAAAAAAAATTTTCACACCGGAAAAAATCCATAACGACGTGAAATTAGAGACCAAACATAGTAATACTGCGTACTCAGTGAAAGGGTGCAGCGTTCTCACATTCATTCATTCATTTCTACATCCTTTGTCCTTTTAAAAGGACTTCAAAATTTTGAAAGGGATACAAAATTAAAAAAGTATGTATTAAAAAATACTTAACCTCGTTAGAATATGGCTTTATGTATATCAAATGAAAGAGGAAAGGCTCAAGAATTTAAATAAAATTGATATTTATCTATTTGTAAAAACAGGATATGGAAAAGGTCCTTTGAAAATTTTAATCCTTTATATCCCTGAAAATTTACATAGAATTTTCTTGAAAAGTATGTTAAAGTATGTTAAACCCCCAAATTTCTCTCAAAATTTCATTATTCTCGCTTAATTGATTTTGTATCCTTTTATTATTTAAAATACTGATAGGTACTCAAATTAGAATTTTTGTACTTCATTGCAGCTTCCGCCTTTTTTTAATAACTTTCGAACTAATAAAGTTAGCGTAATGAAATTTTGACACGAGATCAGGGAGATTTGGGGTTTTAACATACTTACTTTTGAAGAAAATTCTGTCTAAACTTTCAAGGATATAAAGGATCAAAATTTTCAAAGCACTTTTTTCATATCCTTTTTTTTACAAATAGATACAAATTTATTTTATTTAAATTCTTGAGCCTTTACTCTTTCATTTCATATACATATTGCCATATTCTAACGAGGTTAAGTATTTTTTGTATTTTTTTTTATTTTTTATCCCCTTCAAAATGTTGAAGTCCTTTTAAAAGGACAAAGGATGTAGAAATTAAAAACTGAGTACGCAGTATTACTATATTTGGTCTCTAGTTTCACGCACATATGGATTTTCCCGGGGTGAAAAATGTTGTCGCACGGTGTTATACAAGCAAGTTACTTTTATATGTGCTTATAAAAATAATACCTACATGCATAATAATGTACATTGTCATAACTGACTAAAGCTAGAATTCGTGGCTATAATCCTTGCGTACTTCACACTTAGGTTCCACAAACCAGAAGGAACTCGCTCAGGATCGTGAAAAATGAAAGTCTCAGGCTAAGAAAGTAGCTAACCTCAAAACCATTGAAGAGTTTTAAACCACTTACAAAGAAGAATACTCCGCTTTTAAGTGCAAATTTCACTATGAGATTATTTGTGTTGCTTGACTTTAATAACGAAATATTTTTACAAAAAAGCATTACGCATTCATTTAGTTAAAATCATCAATGCATGATTGAAAATTCGAGTAATAATATTCAATAGTATTTTCTCGCATTTAAACTACACATATATATACTATATAGTCCACACGCAATTTCAAAGTCGACTTTTTAATCAACATTCACTTTACGAATGCCACAAACCACACTGCAACACACATTTACCGCAAATGAAGTTCACCTTGCGCCACGACCAACCGCAGCCAAACACTGCCACCAAGTTCCCATTCACGGAAAGTAATTAATTTTGTCTATTCAATTCTTCTATTCAATTACATGCAATTGCACACTCGGCAAATGCACTCGGCATAGCGCACAACGCTGCGTATACGTAACGTGACGCCGTTGCGGCTTAAGCGTTCATCATGCACGCTGTCTGGCCTGGTGTGAAATTAAATTCAACAACAATTTTAAACTTAAGCAACAGTGAAAACTAATTTCAAACAATGTTGAACATTTGCGAACCACACACACTGACACACACACACACACACATACGCACGCGCACTGCGCCCCAGAGACGACTTTTGCACAGAGCGTCACACGTGCTTCCTTTTGCCGCTTTCCGCCTTTTTATTTATTACTGTTGTTGGTGTCGGTTATTTTGTTTTTCTTTGCCTTTTTTTACACAACTCAACACCACAGCACACACACACACACACACACAGAAACGTGCATAAATAAATTTACAAGCATCACACACACGAACCGTTATTGTCGTACATGTGTGTAGACATGTCGCTCGCTTGACATACGCTCGAACTTGCCGACACTCACCGTGCCGCACAAAAGTGCGCTGTGTGTCATGTGTGCAAAACTTTTACCTTTTACGACTATTTGCGGCCTGGCAGCAATTGTTCTTATTTTATTTCAAGACTCGAGTATGGCCGTAAGTGCGAGTGTGTGTGTGTGTGGGTTTTTTGTGTGCAAGTGCGTGTGCGTGAACTTTTAGTTGTTAGCGAAAGTGCGGCCCGACACTTTGCCATAAACAGCCTTAAACAAAGTGGAATAGCACAAAAGAAGTGTCTAATGAAAATTTGGCGCCTGCTGGCAGGACTCTTTCCAATTTAATTTTTAACTGTTATTTGTCTAACTATTTGACGCCACAATTTTTAGCTTAAAGTTTAGATTTTACATTAATCAACTGTAAGTGCTGAAAATAAATTGGTTTTTAAATACATTTCCGGAGGGGAAAATGTAAATAAGGGTAACTTCATTTCAATTAATAGCTTTTGTGAATTTTTGATGCTGGTGGATTGAGGGAAATGCTTTAATATTTGTTATGAATAAATGTCAAAATTGTTTAAATACATCATTGATTTGGCAATGTCAGAATTTAACTTCTTGAAAATGAAACGTTGATACATTCGAGAAAAAAATGCATTCGAATTTAAAGCCAAACACGCCAGATTTGATGCTCTTATGGAATTTTTCGTGGTAAGCAATATTTAGGCGCCGATTTATATAAGAGCACAAAATTAATCTTATTTATAGTATCAATTTATTTTTCGATATATGAGTAGTAGTGCAGCTGCGGAAGGACTTGGTATGATCCTCCACCTTTAACAGTTGAAAGTCTGCATTGATGATTTGGCCGTAAACGAGTCAGTCAGATTCAAATAGCAGCTTTCTACTGAAAAAGCTAAATTATCCTCCAAGTGGTCGCGCACAATTTGTGCCCAATTAAAATTTGCGATTTCGATTTGGGTTCGGGCATTAAGTTAACCATAGCCATAACCATAATATAACCATAACCAACTTCGTACACCAGTAAGTGCACAAGAACTTGATGATTGATTGTTTATAATTTTTTTTTTAAATATGTCAAATGCGGTCGATTCGACGCCGCACAATGGGGTAAACATGTCAAAAACCCGCGCATTACGGCTAATCTTAAAGTTACGGGCCCAACTTTTTTTTTAGTTGTTTCGTAATCTGCATGCATGTAGTAATCAGAAAACGCTTTTTGCATGTAAATTGAACTAAAACTGGCTGCTATATAGCCATTCAAAGTTGGGTGTTTTTATACTCAATTTCATTTTGTCGACGCAACTTTTTTGATGGGTGTGCTAAAATCTCAATAAAATCGTTGTTTATAAATATAATCAAATAATTTTTAGTACGTATAATAAGCATATTCCTATAATTAATTTGACGTATAATTCTTTCACATGACACATTTTCTTGTAAAGATATAAGTTCTCAAAGTTTGGGCAAAAAGGACGATTTTTTAGGAAAATGTCCTACTTTCGTGGTGTATAACTTTTATGGATAATCATGGATAATCGAAAATCTTTAGGGAAGGTGAGTAGGAACCTTCATAAAAAAAATGATACCCAACTTGTCTGCGGAAAGCTGCGGAATGGTTGGATTTTTGGACTTTTATTCACTTCTCCTAGTAAGAAAATAAATATATTAGAACCGAAAACTTTTTAACGCGCGTATGGGTCGGTACGTTTATAACACTTGGTGCATAGGTATATATAGTATTAAAAAAAATAAATAAAGTAAAAATAGATGTGATTTATCACCTGAATTAATAAATATGCTAAAATAAAACATTTTTTATCAATTTTTTCGGCTGGTACGTAGGATGATTCTCGAAAAAGGCAATATATTTCAATAAAACTTTGTAAAGAATTTACAAGTGGCATAACTAAACTCTGACGTAAAAATGGGCATGGTACGCCCACTTTTAAGTAGGGTTGCCATATAAGCATACTTTGTTAAATTGAAAAAATGTATTATATTTATATATTAACCAACTTCATCTGCACTTTTGTGGTTATTTATAACGGTAAGTGGGGGTGGGAAGTACCATTAACCCGTTATGAGCCGTATCAACCCATATAAAATGTTTTTTGTTTAAATACGAGTTACCCTACATGTATGTGTTTTATATGGGTGTTTTATGAAAGGAGGCGAAAAATCGGGGCGTGGCTACAATCCAGAGTATTCATAAGTCAGTTTGGGTAGATTTAAATACTATAACTTTGGTTTTGTTTTTACTAATGAAGATTTTAAAAATGCCTAATTGCCGACTGTAGGGTGCCGATGCACGGTACAATAAATAAAATAAAATTATGGTGGACAAATCTCTGAAGAGTCCTGAAGGAGATGTCCAAATTTGAGGTATTTATCTTTAACCGTATAGATACTACAGCATAAAATAGGCAATGCGCGGGTTTTTGGCATGTTTACCCCATTGTGCGCCGTGCAACCGCTTGAAGTTTGATTGATTGATTGAAGAAAGATTGTGATACCACAGCGGCCATCTCCCTGATATCTGGATTTAAAAGCTGGTGGGCTGGTGGTTTAAGACGAAGAACGTAGAAAATTTTAGTTCTGTCCACAGACGGACATTAACATATAAAGTGAAGGAATATTCCTTTTTCCTCTTTGGAACCTCAGCCGTGATAGAAATCGTTGTGTAGAAACCAGTAGAAACTAACCAACTAGAAACTAACGACGATCTTAGGCGGAAGCTGACTTCAGCATTGGTAAACCTAATGTAAAACAAAGAAACTGGGGAATGTCAGTCTTCTCCTGGCCACATAAGAACATTGGTACATAAAGTTAAGAATCGATTTTCATCCTCTTGGGAACGACAGCAATGACAAAAGTCTTGTGACAGCGCCAGTTTTTGTAAAAAATAGAAACCAATCAAGTATAGACAAATGACGATCTTAAATGAAATATATTGTAAAATTCTTAATAGGATCAAAGCTGACTCTAGCTTTGGTACAATTTACAATACCAATTTACAGCACCAAGATCCCCAACCAATTCCTGAATTGTGAAAATTTGAATTTAAAATTTTGTTCTTACAATGAGCAACGTTGTATTTACTACCTACAAAGACAGCTCAGAGATGAAGAAATAGAACTGAAGCTGATTTATACTCGAAGGAACCTGTAGGCTAGACAGTCATACTGTCTGCCAGATACTTGTAACGTTTTTTAAACGGAGATCTTTGTCATTGAGAAGGCATTAGAGATTCTAAAGTAAAGTTCAGTTAAAGGATCGACTATCACTATCATTGTTATTAAACCGGCTACCTTCAAGGCATACGAATTCGAAATAGTGACATCAAAGATTGTAAAGTAATTTCATATTTCACTAATATACATTGAGTGCCACAAAGTATCTCTGGTATCTGGTTTCCTAAACATAGCACTATTCAAAACATTAGAATGCAAAGAAGCTAAATCGAAGATTTTAAGGAAATTTCGTGTTTCATTTATATTCAAGGAACGCTACAAAGACCATGTCCAGTATTTCCAGGAAGTCAGCAAAAAGTTGAACCCTTTAGCCACTGCAGAGACACTGGTGTCCCATTTCGTGTTCAGTTTATCCTGAATTTAAAAATTTTTTAATTTGTATTATAACTTTAACTAAAAAGGATCTTCAAAATGTTGAAAATAAAGTTTATTGCAAAGGCACTGCAAAAGTTGTAGCGAGATGGTTAAGGAACGAAATATCAGACGAGATAGTGAGGAGCTTTTTCCAACATTCATAAATTTTTTGCAGACATCACTCTAACAAAGGTTCTATAAATGAAATCCTTGTCTTGTGTGCCATAAGTGGTGGATTACAATAGATCTAATAGACCGTAGTGCATCAATGTTGTGTCATAAATTTTTAATATAATGAGACTCAGTTTGGTACAGAATATCAACTAAGCAGACTTCTCTATGCAACTTTCGCTTTGAGATGTGCATAAAATAATTTATGAGTTCACGAAAGCAGTAGCCAAAGAATTTTGAACTAATTGAAGTGAGTGCGATGAATCAAGGACGTTATGGCCATAGTTAAGTAGGTACTAGGACAAAGGCCCTTTTAAGGGTTAATCTAATTTCACTGAGCACTGCCATATTGCTGCAACCAATGCCCCAACAATGGCGCTTATTTTCAAGTAATTACTTTACTGGCCATAAAAACCCATTATCAGGTAATGGCCAGCCGCAAAAGTTTTCTAAAGGCGCCTCTGCTTTACGCGCGCCCTTCCCAGTTGGTCACAATAACAGATGATAGGACGTCTCTAATTTGGTTGACAGATGGTCTTTCTCTTCACCGTCGACCTCCAATTACCGCGTCGAACAACTTTTCATGTTGTCCATGTCTTAAGCTCAAAAAACTTGTTGTTGGTTCGCATTCGAAAACCATCGCCAATACAAATATATCTACAATCTATTCTCTGCAAAAGTGTTCATGATTTTTCCAAGTCAATGTCCATGAATGCAGTCGAAACGGGTCAATCATTTCAGATCACACAGAAAACGAAAGTAAATTTTCAAGTTCATTAATTTTTAAAGTAATAATTAATTGATTAATTCATGAATTAATTAGTTTTTCGGTAATAAAAAATTATTATTATGTGAGTAAAGAAAACGAAAGTAAATTTTCCAGTTCATTAATTTTTAAAGTAATAATTAATTATATCATATTATATTAATTAATTAATTAATTAATTAATTAATTTTTTCGGTAATAAAAAATAATTATAATGTGGTTTTGCCAAAAATCTCCAAGCTTAGATCGCTAAATCTAGAGGTTTGAATCTTCAGCCTCACAACATCAGCAAAATTTTTGTTGGACCGAGCCTTCAAATACCGATTACACCGTGCGACAAAAATTAAAAAATTTTTCACATCGGAAAAAATCCATATTGCCGTGAAACTAGAGACCAAACATAGTAATACTGCGTACTCAGTTTTTTATTTCTACATCCTTTGTCCTTTTAAAAGGACTTCAAAATTTTGAAGTCCTTTTAAAAGGACTTCAAAATTTTGAAGGGGATGAAAAATAAAAAAAATATAAAAAATACTTAACCTCGTTAGAATATGGCGATATGTATATCAAATGAAAGAGAAAAGGCTCAAAAATTTAAATAAAATTAATTTTTTATCTATTCGTAAAAAAAGCATATGAAAAAGGTCCTTTGAAAATGATAATCCTTTATATCCTTGAAAATTAACACAGAATTTTCTTGAAAAGTAAGTATGTTAAAACCCCAAATCTCCCTGATCACGTGCTAAAATTTCATTATTCTCGCTTCATTGATTTTGTATCTTTTGATTATTTAAAATACTGATACTCAAATAAATTCGATTTTTTGTACTTCATTAGGATTGCAGCTTCTGCCTGTTTTTAATAACTTATGAACCAATAAAGTTAGAGTATTGACATTTTTACACGTCATCAAGGAGATTTTGGGTTTTAATATACTTACTTTTCAAGAAAATTCTATATAAATTTTCAAGGATATAAAGGATTAAAATTTTCAAAGGACCTTTTTCATATCCTTTTTTCTACAAATAGATACAAAATTAATTTTATTTCAATTCTTAAGCTTTTCCTCTTTCATTTGATATACATATCGCCATATTCGAACGAGGTTAAATAGTTGTTATAGTTTTTTTATTTTTTATCCCCTTCAACATTTTGAAGTCCTTTTAAAAGGACAAAGGATGTAGAAATCAAGAACTGAGTACGCAGTATTACTATATTTGGTCTCTAGTTTCACGCACATATGGATTTTTTCGGAATGAAAATTTTATTTAATTTTTGTCGCACGGTGTAATAAATCAAAGTTCGTTCATGGCTTTTCAAAAAAACTTTTCCTTAATATTTTCTATTCTCAGTGCTTAATGATCGTTTAGCATTTCATTGTAATGCATAATTTAACTAAATTTAATACACTTATTTCACCCACAACAGTTCTCAACCAAAAGTTGAGCCCTCAAAGTTGAGCAAAATTTTCATAAAATTGCTTACAATTAAACTGTGCACTCTTGAAGCTGGCTTTGTGCACATCGACAAGTACAAAAATATTTCATTCATTCCATCACAAGTATCTGCTAAAATGCTACCCGCCCTTCCTCTCTGCTTCTTCTTAACTGCAATAAAATATGGAAATAAAAATTCTCAATTTTTTTATTTTGCTGCATTTTGCTGAAATCACTCAAGAGTGCCTGCATAATCGCATCTTTTTAATGCAAAACGGAAGTGCGATAATAATGTCGACATTTTGCGCATTGCCTGTGTGTGTGTGTGTGTGTGTCGGTGTGAGTGTGAGCGCACAAACTTGCTGACACAATGGCGAAGCGAGGCGCTGGCCACTGTTCGGTGATTCAATGCGGCCCTGACACTTTAATAGCATAAGTGATGCAATAAACAAAACCAACACAAGTAGCGGCGGCGGCAACAATACATAAAAGCAGCAACAATAATGCCAGCGCACAAAGCACCGGCACAATGGCGCACAGCGGAAACAAAGTGCGATAAAGCGACAGACAATTGCGACAATGTCTCACTGGACAGCAGCGGCGGCAGCAACAACAACAACAACAACGAAAACAACAAGAGCCACAACAACAGCCATAAGAGCCTCACTGGCAACAATAACAACAATAATCATACTTACAGCAACAATGGCGGCCATTGTCATAAATTAAGCAAGCACGCAAAGCAAGAAATAGGGAACGAGTGACGGCAGGAGGCGGCCAGTTGATGGCACAAGAAAAGCAGCAGTGGAAAAGGGCGCGCGATAAGCACAGCGTCCACGGCGTGGCAACCATTTTCGGCGAGATGGGCAAAGGAACATTTCAAGCGGCACTTAATTTGCGCTTCCGTTGAACCTAAAAAAAAAAACAAAACACAGCCAAACAAACGCCACAGCGATAATGATAACAATAAGCAACAACAACGGCGGCAACAACGAATGTCAAACAAACAAGCAAACTGCGGCTGCGAGCGCCTTAAAGTATGCTACGAATGTTTAAAGCGGCAACAACAACGACGGAAAAGTGCACAACGCAGCGTGGAATTTCATCACTTGGCTTTGTGATTTCCGTTGACGCTGCTCGGTGACGACGCCGCTGACAGTGACAATGACGTTCGCTGACTTTAGTGCTGTGAGTTGTTGTCGCCGCATTTCGAGCTGTCTTTTGTTCGCTGCCTACGCGACTGTCGGTTCATCTGCCCACCCGCCTGTCCCGCCCAGCTGTCTGTCTGTCGGCGCGCTCGTTTGTGTTTTGAATTGGCCCTCCAGCTATGCGGCCACTTGTAACGAAACCGTCACAACAGCAACGCCAACAATAGCAATAATAAATTGCACATAAACAAATTACAAAAGAAAATTACTTATAAACAACAACACCAGCAGCCAACAGCCGCAATAACAAAGCCACAAACCATAACAAACGTAAGCGCGCACCTTCGGGGCCTTTTGCGAGCGCCTTCTTCACTTTCGGACACTGTATTTGCTTTGTTAATAATTTTTTCGGCTGTCCAATGGTCCTAAATGCTAATTTAAAACGGGAGGGAATTGATGGCGTTTACAGGTGGCAATAAAATGTTAAATCTGGTAATTTCGTAGTTTTAGAGAAATGCGATTAATTGGTCACTAAACATTTTGTGTGCAATTTTGTTAAATATTGAATGGTGTCTAGAAATGGCGAGAAGCCAAAATTTAGTGTCGAAATTGGGCTGTCTGGTCATAAATATTTATGTACTCGTAACTATGTTTGTTTATGGGCAGTAAATGGCTGTCTTATTCAGTAGGAATAAAAAGAGAGAAGTAAACTCTGTAGAGAAGTTTATTTTCTGACACTTGTAATACCATTGAACTCAAGCAGAACGCTTACAAGATTTACCTCCAATTTTGTATCCCCTTTAACTTATCTGTCCTTGTAGAAGGAAGACGATGCTCGGCCATATATGCAAGTATTCTCTGAGTGTTAATTTTCACAAAAAAACCTGAATGACTATTGTCGATCGAAAAGGTAGGAATCGTAGATAGATCAACATAAGTGAGAGGAAGCCGAGAAAATGGGCATAAAAAAGGTTCTTTCCACAAGCTCTCAGACTTAGTAAGTAGCCCACTGAACTTTAAGCTCGAGAAACAGGAAAATAGCAGAAAAAGTAGTGGGAGATGCAAGTAAATGGAGACACAAGAAAGAAGGGAGCAACTCGTGTTCTGGTGCAAATTTCCAGGACTCTTTTGCGAATGTGAGGACATCACACAGCAAAACGAAACGAACTCTATACTTCATCCTAACATCTGTCGCACAGGATTTCATCTTAAGGACTCCGTACACAACTTTTGAGCTCAATGCAAGTTGAAATCAAAGACATTTTTTACTCAAAATATTTGCAAGATATAAATATTTGGCAATGGTTTGAACCTCCCTTTCGTGCGCCTCTGATCTGAACCCATAGTGAGCAATTTCTTTCGATCGAAGGGAAAGCATACGCGTCTTGAAGCGAGAATAATGAAATTTGGATAGGTGATCAAGGAGATTTGGAGTTTTAACATACTTACTTTTCAAGAAAAGTCGATGTAAATTTTTTGAGGATATAGAGGACAAAAATTTTCAAAGGACCTTTTTCATATCCTTTTTTTACAAATAGATAACAAATTAATTTCATTTAAATTCTTGAGCCTTTCCTCTTTCATTTGATATACATATCGCCATATTCTAACGAGGTTAAGTATTTTTTATATTTTTTTTATTTTTTATCCCCTTCAACATTTTGAAGTCCTTTTAAAAGGACAAAGGATGTAAAAATGCCCATATGGATTTTTTCAGTGTGAAAAATTTTTTTAATTTTTGTCTCATGGTGTAACCAGTTGTTACTGAACTAAGCTCTAAAAAAGCGTGGTTGTTTTATAAGAAATAGACAAATATAATGAATGAAATAAACTTAATAACTCGAATACTTAGAGAAGGTTAAGTTGAGTGCATGAAAAAGACCCTTGGAGTCAAAACTACTCCTAGTCTAGTTCTAGTCTATAGGCTCGATTTTGAGATGATTTTACGGGTGTAATAAAAAAACATAGTAATAATTTTTACTATCCATGTTTTTATCAGTTTTTTATTGATACTTGAAAAGTATAAAAATGTATACTAGTTGAAAAAAATTCAAAATTTAAGTCGTTAGAGGCCGGCAAAGTGGGGACTCAAAAAAAAAGGTGTCTCCTGGTTGACGTGATTCCAAATCTTCCTGGTGATTTGAAATATAAAAATAAGGTAAATTCTTATTAAATAAGAATGTAGAAATATCTGGACGTAGCCCATTTGAAAAAAAAATTGCACAAAATGGCGTCATTCTGAAAATAAAAGTAATTTGTTGCCTCCTTTTTTTCAACACTGGTAATTTTTTAAAAATTAAAAAAAAAATTACCAAAACTCCTACGTCGAGACAGTTTTGATAGTATTAAGAAAATCTCAACCGTATCGCAAAAAGGAGTTTCGAGAAAAACGTGTTTACAGTCTCATTTCGTCACAAAATTAACTATCACTCCGAAAATAATTCGAATTTCCGAAAATCCGAAAATCCTCTTAGAGGCTTATTCTTAAAGATCTAAACTTTGAAAATATGAAATTAAAAAAAAATCGATTTTTCGAATTTCTAGACTAGACCCTTAACCCTTTCGACCCCAAAGTTGCCTGAGAGCAACTTCACCTGTTTGCAGGCCCGTAGAGAGGAAAACCGGGCCCGGGGACTAGTAATGACGGGCCCCTGTAAGTAATTTTGGAAATTTTGTAGTAGAAGTCAGGATGATCCACAAAGTTTATATGTTTTTATAACTTTTTGTTGTTGGAATGAGCAGTTATCACAAAAGCAAATTCGATTTAGAAAAAAATTTATTCAATAATTATTCAATACTCATTTACATAAATACATCTATTGATTATGTATAAATTCTAAGTAATTATAACTTTGATCTACTTTAAGCACGCTTTTCGGGCTTTCGCTGAAGCGAAAGTTTCTATAATACGACGGAAATCAGATTTTTGGGCCAAATCGTATTCCAAGCAAAGTATCGCAAGTCCTGAGATGCGTGTTTGCGAAGAACACGATCTTTGGAAATTTTTGATTCTCGCCAATACACTAAAAGAGCGCTCAGCTCTCGCAACAGTTACTGGCAGGGTACAGAAAATTCTGAGCGCAACACAAACATTTGGAAATATCGCATTTAAATGTTTCTCATAAATTTCATTTAAAAGTGACAGTGGGCTTAGATCACTTTTGAAATTTGCTGAATGAATATGTTTTAAATGTGTCATCAGTTTCTCTAACAATTGAGCACTTCAGTTTGATTTTCCACCATTGACCGTGGCAGACTGTGATGCCTGACTTAATGTGACTGACTGAAACTGCGCGATTGCAGCGCCACCTCAGAACAAGTTTAGTGGCTTGTCGATGAGGCAGGAGCGTCTTTAGTCTTAATACACTTATATAGGCGTCTCTTCCGCGGGCCCTTCCAGGGAGGATTTTGCGATCGTTAAGTTTTTATGGGTTGATCGGTTGGGCGTTTTAGATCGGATTTGATAATGATCGGGTTTTCCGAAACTGTTTTACTCACAGTTACTTGAAAGATTATTGAATGAATGAGAATTTTTTATTTCAAGAATCGGGCAATTTTGTGTCAAATTTTTTCTTGATCAACTCGAAATATTTTTTCATTCAAAAAATTTTTTTTTCTAATATTGCCGGAAAATCCGGGCCCCCTTGGAAACTCCGGGCCCGGGGACGATGTCCCCTTTGTTCCCCCCCTCTCGACAGCCCTGCCTGTTTGCCATCTTATAGCAAAAGCTACAATTAGTTTATGGGCTTAATTATAGTAGGCACCAACAAACTAATATTTTTAGAAGTGAATTCAAAGCAAATTACAAAAATTTTACTATTATCCCCAAAATAATTTCCCCAAAATAATAATTTTGCAGCGACATCAGGGAAAGTTTGTGTTCTAATTGAAGTCTACGAATTGGGCACGTTTGAACAAAACCCTATTTCAATAATAATGGTTAAATAAAATCAAAAAGTGATAATTTTGTATTTTTTTCATAAATATTAAATAATTTTTCTGTAATTAAAAAATATTGATACAAAATTTATTGAACCCGTTTTAAGCTAAAATTGTTCAAAAGTAAACTAGCTCTAGAACTCTAACAAAGAGGCGTGGTGACTTCAAATGTCGTGTGGACACTTCTTAGGCAAATCTTTCATGATTGAAATACCAAAAAATAATATCGAGACACAGGGTAAAATTCGGGGTCGATTGCACTGATTAAAACAAAAATAAAAGTTTTGTATATGTATTACAAAAAATTCTAATTCACAAAAAATTATAAATAATTTGTTAAAAATTCGCTTTAACTCGTTCGTTGACTGCATTCACTACATTTTCTCATTGAGTTCGCTTTTAACTGTAATAACTCGTACAACTGTTATCTCTTTTCGCGTCCGCCACAATTCGCGTTAATGTGCATTTCAGTGATTTCTCTACATTTGTGCCGCAGGTGTGAATTTCTAATCGGCCTCCGCGGAAACGAGCGCAAAATAAATCAAGCAGCAATCACGCCCAGAACTGTCTCGAACCGATTCGCCCTCAAGGAATTTCGCTTCTCCGCAAAGGGAGTAGTGTGCGCCATCTAGCGCCATTTTATGGCAATCTAAGAGTACTCAATCTCAAAGCTTTGACAATGCGCGAATACAATTGGAAATTGTAGGAACAACGCGCGACAGTATCGCTGTCGCTGTCGGTGTCGGTGTGCCGGGCGCGGGTGACTGGGTAAGCCGAGTAATTAAAGTCGCTGCTGCTGATGAGGAAACAACGAATTTATTTCATATTGCGGGTGGCAGAGTTGTGCAATTAACAGTGAATAGAGAGAGAGAAAACAGCCGCAGGAGCAGAGCACAGAAGTGCGTCACTAGCAAGGAACTGAATACCTTAAGGATTTGGCGCCGTCGAACCGAACAGTCGTAGCGATTGCCAGTTTAACTAAATAATTGCTGACAACGAAGAAAACGTCGACTTGCGTCGCAAAAGTGGGCGGCACTGTACGTGCACCAGGCGAGAGATACGCAAAGCTGCGGCCCACGCGCAACTTGCGTACACAGGAATTTAGTGTGCGACAGTGAAGAGAGCGAGGGGGCAGTAGTGAAAGTTCATTAGTGCTGATCACTGCAGCGGAAGCATCGTAACGAAACGGAAGCCATAAGTGGCAATGAATGTGGCTGCTGGGCGGTGTGTGCAATCGACGTGGCGGCGAAACTGCACAGCAGCGCAGCATAAAAATAGAAAAATCACCAGCAGCGCGGCAACTTTGCATGCCGCACGAAATGTTCAGCGTGACGTGGAGCAACTGCTGAGCGGCACATTAATAATTACTGAGCGTGTTGAGTTGTCATTAGGATGGCAATTGCGAAAGTAGCAGCTGCCGATAGCGGAAATGTGAATGCCGGATGTGAAATGTTGCGGTGATGAGTGAAGACATGCGCATGGCAACCGGTTGTCACGTTGGTTGTAGTTGTAGTGTTTTTATGCAAATATTAAAGAGTACTAGTACTCGATGTGAAAGCACTTCGTAGACATTTCTTTAGAGCCAAAAATGTGGTGAACGTTGAACAAGAGGGAGAAGTTATAGCATCGGAACAACCACTTATCTGGGTTAGAGATTCAGTTTGGGTTATTGTTGTGACTGGAACAAAGAGGGACGTTATAGCTTTGGAACTAGCACCTTTATGGCTGCGAGACTCAGAATGAGGTAGTGTTTTGAAAATATATTCGTAAGTTGAACAAGAGGGAGATATCATAGCTTTGGAACTATCACGTAGCTGGGTCAGAGACTCAGTATGAGATAGTGTCCTGAAAATATCTTTGTAAATTGGATAAGGAGGAACGTTATATTTTTTAAAATATCATAATGTTGTGTAAATATCTTCGTAAGTTTAACAGGAAAGAGATTTATAGCTTTGGAACCATTAGCTATATGGGTTACAGACTCAGTATGAGGTAATGTTCTGAGAATATCTTCGTAAGTTGGAGAAAAAGAAACGTTATACCTATAGAGCTATCATAATATCATGTAAATGCCTTCATAACTTGAAGAGAAGAGAGATTTATAGCTTCGAAACTATAACCTATATCGGTTAGAGACTCAGTATGAGGTAGTGTCCTGAAAATATCTTCGTAAATTGGACAAGGAGGAACGTTGAAACTATCGCCAATATGAGTTCTGGACCAGGCACCGTAAAAATTATAAGCTAAATATAAAAATCAAAATATAAAACTTCCTTTTTGTATTTTTACTTTGCGCTCACCGAATAACAATTATTTGTGAATTTTTTTTTTGATCAGAAAATAAAAATTATTTGTTGAGTTTTATTTTTTGGGGGAAAAATAAAAATTATGCGGTGAGTTTTATTTTTCACTTGCAGAATGAGAATTTATTTTTCAGTTTTATTTTTTCTTCACAAAACAAAAAAAAGGCTTTAAAAATCAATCAATTTATTGCACTACATGATATGTCTGCAATGCTTCCTTCATCTTGATTTTTTTGATTAAAAATATTGCGATAATAATTACTTACGGTCCCTGTTCTGGACACAATATGAGGTTAAGTACTGAAAATTTATTAAGTTTCCAATATTAAACACGTTATGATGCTGAAAGAATTAGTTGTACAGGAAATAAACGCGGTACAAGGTCGTATCTTAGTCCTTACTTCTTGGTTTAATAGAGAGATGGATGGCTGGATAGGTGAGTCAAAAAACTAACCTATGAAAGAATGCTTTAGGAGCTCTAAAGTGAAGTTTTAGCGGCTCATGGTACAGAAGCTTTACTATACTGCTTTGGATTTGCACTTCATTGTAGATATGAAGTCACCATTTTGCTGTGCTACTGAAAACAATTTGGTGAGCATAGTGAAACGAAACGTGACATCTTCCAAACAACTGAAAGTTGAAATGAAAAACAATTCTACATCACACAGCAGTAAATTTTATGTACCCAATAATTACAGCTGTTCCTATAATAACAATTATTTCTATTAAAAAAATGTGTTAAACCATGACAACTTACTGATCAAGGAGGCAATGATCCGCGTTTGAAGCCTTAGTCAGTACCGGTTATTTTATAAGTTTAATTCATTTTCTGCCTCTCTTTTCAAAAATTCCTATTCCATAAAACTAATTCATCTGAAAATTCTTCAACACTTACTAAATGCACTTTTAAACTCTATCAATGGCTGAGCGAAAGGATTTCTTTGTAGCCCATAACTTAGACAATATGCCAAGCAGCCAAGTCACGCAAGCAGCCGCCAATCGATTCTATAATGACCGATTGCTTGCCAATATCTTACCGACACATGTATGTGCACATTTCTACGTATGTATGTGTGTTTGTGTGTATGTGCCAATGTGCTCACTTGTCTGTGACAACAAATTTACTGCAGCACATTGACTTTGTGCGCCACCAAATACAACATCGATTTCACGGCACTGCCTGAGCATTATTCATGTCGCAATTTCTGACCCGCAGCAGAGCAGACAATAACAGCAACAACAACACTAACAACATAAGCCCTAAAAAGACTAACGTGCAGCAAAGTGCCGCATTTACACATTTTACACTTCATACACTCGCAGGACACACTTGGCAGGATATGCCGAGCGAGTTCGTTTCGTGCAACGCTGTCCAGGCAACTAAATTGCGAACTACGCTTAAATGGTGTTTGTGTGTTGTACGTATTTGGTCATTTTATGGCTGTCGATAGATGAGCGCTAAGGTTAACTGCGCAAGAAATAGCACCAGAAGGGGAGAAGGTGTGAAGGTGGCTGAATGGTTTTATTTTTGGTCTCCTCTAAAATTTGCCATAAAACCATTTAGCCGAAAACGTGCATCGGTTAGAAATAAATGTTGGAGGGAACATATAAGCATTCATACATACAAACTTACAACTGTGAGCAACTTTCCTTATGGTTACGTATACGCCATGTTGAACAGTTTAGTTGGAAGCACGAATTTCGCTCAATAGTTGCAACACGCAGGTGAGCTGAGTTCGAATGTCGACTGTCTCGGTTTCTGCTTGTTCCAACAGTCGATTTTTGTTTTATTTTTCTCATTCTTTTGTTTTAAGTACAAATTTTGTAAGCTTGGAATAAAACAAAACCAAAGGTTTGGCATTCTTCGAACATGATGCAATGCGAAATATTTTGTTATTTTTTTTCTCTTTACTACTAAAAATCACCTGAGAATTATTTAAGTTTTTTGAGTCAGTGATCGTTGTTGAAATGTAAATAAAGCATTAAAAAGTTTCAATGAGTTACATAGTAACCCTTAAATAATTCTTTTATAACTTAACATTCGATCAGGAAATAATTCAAATATATTTAAACATTACGAGTATGTTAAAGCATAAAGGGATTCACTAGGGGATCCGTTTAGGCAAATCCTCGAACAGGAGGAGGTTTTTAGTCAGCAAAAATAGAGCAGACTGGCAAATACGAGTATATCATTCTTAATGGAGGTACTAAAAAATTGTAAATCTCACAACAAGTGATTAAAAAAAGTATCTCCAAATCTAATAGACAATGCAGAGAAATTGCAAAGGATACACATTTTCGTGTCCTCATTTCAACAGCTTCTACCAAAGTTTTTGTTCATATCGTTTACATATCCCAATGATACAGACTGTTTTACTGCAACTTGAGGTTCTCATTTATTGTTCTTTGTCTTTGTTCTATCCATCCGACTTCTAGTATTATCTTAATGGATTTATATGTGAGATACTTAAGCGGGCTCATTGAATCCGCCTAAAACAATTTTAGACCCAATTTGATTAGCCGTGTTGAATTTACTTAAGCTCTCGGAAATACATTCTCCTGCCTCTTGTGTACTTAAAATCTCGATTGATATTTTTGTGAAAAGGAACCCATTACTAGTCATTGTTGTATTGATTCTAAAACTCATCTTTCTCAATTCAGACTCTAAAACATCTTCTGTGTTTTTACTTCTCCATCTCTAGAATGTCTGGGAGCAATATATGCTACAAAGTTTGAACAGACTTCGAGACGAAAAATAAAATCTTTGTCTAAAGAAATTTATATTCCTTACGCTTCTTCATTACTTAATTTATAACAACTCACGAAAGTAGCTTCAATTGAATCTATACGTAACCTAACTGATCAGGAAGCCTGCATTAACTGGGTTAGTCTTCGAGTGAGAGGAGGCTCGTCATGTTGTTGCTAAGAGTATCATAAACTCTGACACAAAGAAGAGCTTTGACTGGCCGATTTTAAAATTTTTTTTACATTTCTTACTGTGAGCCATTCATCTGTCTCTTGCTTTAGTCTGTGGAAAATCTTCTGTATTTCTATTTCGCCATCTCTAAAACTTCTGAGGGCAAAATATACCTCAATGCTTCAAGACAGAGAAATAATATATATATGTTTGAATGTTTGCCAAGAGCAATTAATATTCCCTTAGATCACTGCTCAACCTGTAATGACTCATGAAAGTAAGTATAACTGGGTTATACGTGACTTAGGAAGCCTAAACTAAGTGGAGTAGTCTTTCAGTGAGCGGTGAAGTTGCTTAGATTTCATAATAGAATAACAAAAGCTAGAATTTTGACTGGCAGTTTTCAAAAATGTTTACGTTTCTCATTGTTAGTCATTCATCTCTCTCTCTCTTCAGACTCTGAAACATCTTTGGTGCTTCTGCATTGCCATTTCTAAAAATTCTAGAAGCGCTGTGTAGTTCCGAGCTTCAACAAGCTTTGAGACAAGAGATAAAATCTGTCGAATGTTTGTCAAACAAAAATAAATATTGTTTTAATTAGTAACTTTAATGGGTCCTATACGTGACCTAACTGATCAGGACGCTTGGCCTAACTATGTCGATATAGATAGTCTGCGAGTGAGAGTTGCTTAGAGTTTTTAATTGAATAATGTAACGAGAGAATAATATTGCTAGAGTTTTAATTATCTGCTTTTAAATTTGTTTACATATCTCACTATCAGTCATACAGCATCAGAAACAAACTCCACTTTGCTTTATCCTGCCATCTTTGTAGCTCTCTGTTACGTAAATTTAGTAGATTTTTTTACAGTTACCATTCACGTGAGAATATTTTACACACTAGTGTACATAGAAAACATTAACTCTTCTGTCATACGAAGGAACCTGGGTACCTTTTGAATTTTTTAGGTAAAAATATTCTACTTTTGGTCAAGGAACGTTATGCTGATATTTTTAGTATCTTCCTAAAAATCAATTTACTATCTATAAGATATCTTATATAGAAAGAAAACTTTTTCTGGATAACTTTTAGAATCGATTTTAAACACTATCCCGTATTGATGACATCGTGCGACAAAAAATAAAAAAAAATTTGTCACACCGGAAAAAATCCATATGCGCGTGAAACTAGAGACCAAATATAGTAATACTGCATACTCAGTTTTTCATTTCTACATCCTTTGTCCTTTTAAAAGGACTTCAAAATTTTGAAGGGGATAAAAAATAAAAAAAATATAAAAAATACTTAACTTCGTTAGAATATGGCGATATGTATATTATATCAAATGAAACAGGAAAGGCTCAAGAATTTAAATAAAGTTGATTTTTTATCTATTTGTAAGAAATGGATATGAAAAAGGTCCTTTGAAAATTGTAATCCTTTATATCCCTGAAAATTTATATAGAATTTTCTTGAAAAGTAAGTATGTTAAAACCCAAAATCTCCTTGATCACGTGTCAAAATTTCATTATTCTAACTTTATTGATTTTGTATCTTTTTATGATTTAAAATACTGACTCTCAAATAAATTAGAATTTTTGTACTTCATTAGAATTGCAGCTTCCGCCTTTTTTTAAATAACTTTCGAACCAATAAAGTTAGAGTAATGAAATTTTGACACGTCATCAACGAGATTTTGGGTTTTAACTTACTTACTTTTCAAGAAAATTCTATATAAATTTTCAGGGATATAAAGGATTACAATTTTCAAAGAACCTTTTTGATATCCTTTTTTTACAAATAGATAAAAAAATTACTTTTATTTATTCTATATAAATTCTATATAAATTTTCAAGGATATAAAGGATTAGAATTTTCTAACGACCTTTTTCATATCCTTTTTTAGAAATTGATAAAAAAATCAATTTTATTTATATTGTTGAGCCTTTCCTCTTTCATTTGATATACATATTGCCATATTCTAACGAGGTTAAGTATTTTTTACATTTTTTTTCTTGTTTATCCCCTTCAAAATTGTGAAATCCTTTTAAAAGGACAAAGGATGTATAAATGAAAAACTGAGTACGCAGTATTACTATGTTTGGTCTCTAGTTTCATGCCCATATGGATTTTTCCCGGTGTGAAAAATGCTGTCGCATGGTGTGATAGGTGGACATTTTTCGCATTGACAGAAGGGTTAACCAACAACCATTTCGCCTTTCTGCCAGTTGACATCCTCATAGAATATCACATTAATTCAGTTGATAGTTTCACTTAACTTTCTTCTGCTTAAATCCATCCTACTGCCTTAAATATAATCAAATAACTATTTATCTCGACATCAGTGGAACTTTCCGTTTTATAATACGATTTTAGTTCTGCTTCCAAACAAATGAAATCAAATCTCTCAATTCAGTTAAATGTTAGCAAAAAATGAAAATAAAAATAGATGCCACAGACCAGCCTTCACCTTTTGGCAGCCATTTTACAGAGCACCAAAAAGTTTTCCTATAAAGGGATGAAAGTTTTGCAAATATTTTTTCAACTATCAGCAAATTTTCTGCACTCAACACACATAAAAACAACCGCACTGCACTTCAGTGCGCTGCAAACTGCACACACAACATAAAAGCGTTTAAATTGTGCAACCTCTACATTGAGCCACTTTTAGCCGAGTAGCTGCTACTAACTTTTCTCATTTACCTTGAACACTCGGCCACCGTCGAGCGCACACTTCAAAGTGACCAATTTCCATGGGTTTTCAAAGGCTGCGCGCCGGCAACTAAAACGGCCAACGCGCAGCACTTTGCTGGCGGCGAGATAGTCAAACAGAGCATCGTTTAGAACGCGTTGCAAACTAATAACCAAAATACTAAATTTCCGCTGCCAACTTGAGAGTTTCGTAATAGAGCAAAGCACACTCTTCACAATCTTCACTGCGCCCATGAAGCGAGCGAACGGTGCACCTGAGCAGCTGCCACTTTATCTCACCGCAGCGTAAACGCGTAAACTGTCGGACGTACATTAGTTTCGAGCTTAATTGCTGCTAAAATCAATTGTCTGCGAATGGAAAGTTTTATTGAAAATTGCTAGCCTCATGAAAGCAACAACAAGTCGAATGTTTAGTGATCCTATCGGTGAAATTTACACACGTTAAACTGTCAGCAGAGCCGCCTCGCCTCGCCTCGCTGCAGCAGCAGCTCGATACAATTTTCGCTTATTGGTTTTGGCAGACAAACAACGCGCGGCGTATAGCCAGGCGAAAGCTAATTTTCGCCTTGGCCAGCGCGCGTTTTCCAGCAACGCTTCGACTGCTTCCACAAACATCAGCCCCGACGTCCACACTGTCACTATTGCCCGAACGTCGCTGGCATCGCTGTCGGCATTAAAGTTGTTGCCTGCTACTCGCTGGCGCTGACGTTGGGGCGCTGCAGCGTTTTGGCCAGAAACAAATTTTCACGCAAGTCAAATATTAGCTGAAAAGTTGCAAAAGTTTTCGTTGGCAATTTCGCGCTATGCTCGCCCCGTTTTTCACTCTGTTCGCTTTCGCATAGTTTGGCGCTTCCCAGCTGACTGGCCTTTTTGTTTTTTCTTTATAACTTCGCCCATTAGGCAAAAGTCGCTGCGAAGTAAAGAACAACAAAAGTTGACTGCCAGAAAAATGTTGTGGTTTAAAGTGTACTAAACACCCGCAAAACAATAACTATGAAAAAATTCAGCATGATCTGATATTTTTACGACGCCTGTCATGGTGTGGAAAATATTTGCCAAGAAAGTTTAGATTTCATTAAAATAAAACTAGACAAATTTTCTTGAAAGGGGAGGAAACAATGTGAAAGGTAGATATGTATGTATGTGTGAGTGTGCATATTTAGGGAATATTTTGTAATTCAAATCTGATTAATTTTCTACATTTATGCAGTAACACAAAGTCAACTGAGTGGGTCACTTTAAAGATAATTTGAGATTTCTACATGTTGCATACACATTTAGAACGGATAGTATTATGGTTTCATAAGGGGCTATGTAGGCCAAATGGTGCACAGATGTCCCATAGCCGAACCTGACCTAAACAAAAGCTGTACCAAAATCGATAGGAATCAACAAAATGTATGGATTTGTGAGCAGGTTTAGCCCACAATGGGATTAGATTGGCTTAGGTAGGTAAGTAGTTGTGATTGGTCTGAAAGAAAGTGCCTCGACCATTTGCAACATGTGTCTGGAAGACGATGAGCCTGTTGATCACCACATAAGTGAGTACCCGGGTTTCGTTCGTTGATGAGCTGAGTGGAGGATGAGCAACTTGAACTCGAGTTGCCAGACTTTCTTCGCTTTACAAAAACAACAGACCGGCTAAAAGAGATCCAGATTATGGGAAACTTGATGTCATGGGCTGCCTATTGAAGGCCGTAGAATCATTCAACAATGGGGTTGGCCAGATTTACTTCAAATAGTTGCAAGTCTGGGCACTTGCTAGTTAAAAAGACAACATAGCTGAAATACAATGAGCAAGAATATATAATAGTACCTAATAGTTCAAAGCAAGTACAATTTTTAGAATCCATATTGCCCAACAACAAAACCAATTACAGCTTTTTGACGAAGCTAAATAAACTATGGAATTTGGCCTAAATGTGCTCTTGTTCCAAAGCTGGCACTTTTGTATGCCTGGCGAGTCTTCAATTGTTCGGGTGTGATAGTATTTTACTCACTTAACCCATTACTGCCTGCCACTAGATCCCATTTTACAACTTTTTTTGTTATACTAATCTGAACATTTGTACAGTCTACAAAAATCACATTTCTTTAAATTCCATGGCAACCCTTCTTAGCAGAATTTCAACGATTTATAGAAAATGGCTCAACTCTATTCAAAGCTATTGTCTGAAACACTCGGTTTGACAGAAGATCCCGACAAACAGACGAATGTGTATGAATAGCTTAAGGAATTCTAATGGCAAGTCATGAGCAAATAAACAGAATGATCACAAGTCTTCAGTATAAGTTCTAGAAACCTTTTATTTACACTATAAACCCGATAAACAGAAGAATGTGTATAAAGTCCTCTGACCACAAGTCATGAACAAATGGACAGATTAATCGTCTTCAAAGTCTTTAATGCAAGTTTTAGAAACTAAACGAGGTTCGACAAACAAATGAATGGGTATACATTCCTCAGGAGATTCTAATCACAAGTCTTAAACACATAAATGGAATGAACGTTTTCAATACAAGTTTTAGAAACTAAAAAAAAACCGGTAAACAAACGATTGTGTGTAAATTCCTCAGGAGATTCGGATCACAAGTCATAAACAAATGGACGAAATGATCACAAGTCTTCAATACAAATTTGAATAACTATAAGGGACCCAATAAGCAGACAAATTTGTAAAAATTCCTCTCGAAATTCTTATCTAAAGCCATGCAGAATTGAACAGAAACGATCAGATGTTTTCAATACAAGTTTTAGCAACTAAAAGTGTTCGGACAAACAAACGAATGTGTATAAATTCCTCAGGAGATTCTGACCACAAGCCACGAACAAATGAACGGAATGATCACAAGTCCTCAACACAAGTTTTATAAACTGAAAGGGCCCCGACAAGCAGACAAATGTGTACAAATTCCTCACAAAATTCTTATCCAAAGCCATGCAGAATTGGACAGAAACGATACCATGTTTTCAATACAAGTTTTAGTAACGGAAGTATACAAACTTTTATGAATTCCTCAGGAGATTCTGATCACAAATCATGAACAAATTAACCGATGGATTAAAAGTCTTCAATACAAGTTTTAGAAATTAAAAGGGACCCGACAAGCAGACAAATTTGTATAAATTCCTCACAAAATTGTGATCTTCAATACAAGTTAAAGAAACTATTTTTTATACTAGAGACCCAACAAACAGACGGTTGTGCCAGTTTTAGAAACTAAAAGAGACCCATCAAATAGGCAAATTTGTATAAATTCCTCAGAAGATTCTGATCACAAGTCATGAACAAATTAACCGATGGATCACAAGTCTTCAATACAAATTTTAGAAACTAAAAGAGACCCGATAAACCAACGAATGTGTATCAACTGCTCAACAAATTCTGATCCAAAGTCCTGCAGAATTGGAAGGTAGTTTTTACAAGTTTTTGAAGTTTTCAATACAAATTCTTTGACCAATTTTTTCATACTAGAAAATCATTTCTTATAAAAAATTTTCATAAGTGTTTTATACCCACTTCTATTGATCTGATATTAAAATACCCCAATCAGTTTTAATGCAATAAGAGCAATGAAAAATCTTTTTTCTGTTAAACACTAAAAATGTTAAAAACAAACTGTTCTCACTAAAGTCTGCTATGTTTTTTTCTTGAAATTTCACAACTAAGATAATTGGGGTCAGTCATGTCAGAAATCAAAAGCAAGTAATTCGAATTTGAAACGCAAAAGAACTCAACAACGTACAAAGGACAAGACACGTCCTCGGCTGTGATGCGTTGGCGCCGGCAGGAGCCATGTCATCCCATACCGACAGCACAAAGCTCGTATCAATCATGCCTGCAAAATATTTGCATACTCCGCTTGTCGCTCCGACGGGCGCACGTCGCTCAACCGTCGGATCGAATGCAAGTTTTTAACTTTGCAATGAAATCAATTTTCTGCAAATGCCAACAATGAAACTTTATCCTTTTTAGACTGCGGAAGCAAATCTTGGCGCTTCCAGTGTGCGTACAACTGGCAACAGTTGTGTGTGTGGGTGCGTCGGCGCGCTCGCATTAAAATAATGCACACTAAATTCCGTTAACTCTACGTAGTCGTGTGTATGTATGTACGTTTGTTGGTTGCATTGCAACTTTCGTTAAGTTTACGAGAAATGTTCGCGCTAACGGTTTCGTGCTATCGGCTGCCATCGCTGCACAGAGTGTGGGTCATGCTTGACTTTGCCTTCGACTTTGTGTGCCAGTAATGCGGATTTCTGTCCTGTGTGTGTATGAGTGTGTGTGAGTGTGTGTTAGTGTGAGTGTGTGCGTACGTTGTAATAACATCGAATTGCAACAACTTTGCCCAGCATTGAATGCAATTTGCCGCCCACACAAAAAGTCCATAGAAAACTGCACCCGGCGAAAAATTTGTACGTTATCGACTGGCAGTCGCCGCGACGGACTGCGAGGCGTGCAGACACGAAGTGGGCGTGCAGCATATGCCACTTTTTCTCCATTTTCTCCGGCTGTGCGCTTTTTGTGTGTTCAAGTTGATTATATTTGAATTGGTGGAATTGGAGTTGACATTTTTAAGATTCTGCGCAGACAAAAAGTTGCCAAGCCAAACGAGAAGTCAAAGCGCCAAAGACAGCAATACCCACTTTTCTTATTTCTTTTTATTTTCGTTGTACAGCAACAAAATTGCTCTATAAATATTTAACTTTTACAAAACGAAATCAACAAAAACAACAAGTGACTGCACAAAAAAGCGTAACTGCTGCGCTTCAGTTGCAGTCAGCTGCCGCATCGTACGTATAAATATTTTTAATCTAACTTCTGCAAGTTTTTAGTGTTTGTTTACTATATAACAAAAAAATAAATGCACAAAAAATGTGTAAAAAAAATAATGCCCAATTCGTAAAGTCACCGGGGGCCATGCTGTCAAAACTTCAAATAGCAAAAAATTACAACTATAACAAAAAAAAAAGCACAGAAATAGAAAAGTATGAAATTGCAATAATTGAGAGCGAACGGCGGGTGTCGAGTGCAAAAAATCGTGAATGGAAATGCTCGGTAAACGCCACTGGCCACTTGGCAATTCAAGTGAAACAAGGTGCGCCATAGTTCCAATTTTTTGTTATTTTTAATTAAAACCCAACTACTGGGCGCCGCTGCCGCCCAACTGAGCCGTTGGTGTATTCAAAATTCAAATTTTGCGCCACTCGTGCACGAACACACAAAAAACACCGACGAGACTACAAGTGGGCAAAATAGTGTTTTTGTGTTTGTTGGACAAAGGCTCGCAGCACGCAGCGGGGGTGCAAAAACAATTGTATTAAAAACAAACTATGCGCTGGCACTGACGCGCGCGCAAAGAAACAATGGCCGGCCCGGAAGCGGCGCTCGCGACGGCAAGCAATTGCACAGCGACAAGAACGATTGCATTGCGGGGAGGTGATGGGGGCGGCAGCGACGAGGCACTGCACATTTTCTGCATTGGCAGCTGTCATTGTTGGCGAGTGGGCGCAAAGCAGTTGCTTGCATCTCATCGCTGCGTTGTGCTTAGCTCAAAATTAACCGAGTTGACGGCTTTTTCAAAATGTACACTGGAAAGTCTGAAGCTCAGACTCAGAGTGCATGAATTTTCTAATGAAGTTTGTAATGCACCAAGAGAAGGCGTGGCATATAAGTGATTTATTTTCTAACACAAACGAGACGTCCTTAGAAGCGCCAATCTTTGCAGGACTCGAACTGGTCTCGAAGCGAGGCGCCAAATTTCTTTGAAAGCTTGTAAACCGACTAATATCTTAAAAGATAACTTTATTGACACCTAAACGGAACTTGGCATCACTAAGGACCCAATAGGGTCTATGTGTGGCCTTACTGGCGGCCACTGTAACCTAATCTAACCTAAAAAGCAACGAGTGATAGTGTTGGACGTCATCGACAAAGAACAGGTCTAAGTTGCAGGATCAAGTCGAAAAAGGTCTATCGTCTCTTGCTGTGATCAAATATGGCCCGAGTACAGATTGTTATGTTCACTTTAGTAGGCAGATCAGAAGACCTACCTAGTCTTGGCACTTAGCCAAATTAGGCCCATTGTGATGCCACTTGATCGTTCGCTCCTTTGAGTTGGTAGGTCTGAAACCATTCTGACCAATTTAGAAAGCGTATTAGTGTCGACCTCCGATATCTTGGCGACTAACTTAAGTACGAGTAAGTAAGAAGAACTAATTTGATTATGACCGCCTCTTGTCTAGTGATGCCTGTAGAAGCTGAGGAAATATACTTAGAAGAGGTAGAAACAATACAATACTTCTTATGGCAATGCTCAACTTTGCAGGAATGCCAACTCCGTACTTTGGGGTCAAAATTCCTGAAGGACCTATCTAGCGCGGATCGAAATCTCAAACCTGTTCTCCTTCACCAAGGAGTCTCGTCTAGTCTAGTCTAGTCTAATCTCGTCTAGTCTAGTCTAGTCTAGTCTAGTCTAGTCTAGTCTAGTCTAGTCTAGTCTAGTCTAGTCTAGTCTAGTCTAGTCTAGTCTAGTCTAGTCTAGTCTAGTCTAGTCTAGTCTAGTCTAGTCTAGTCTAGTCTAGTCTAGTCTAGTCTAGTCTAGTCTAGTCTAGTCTAGTCTAGTCTAGTCTAGTCTAGTCTAGTCTAGTCTAGTCTAGTCTAGTCTAGTCTAGTCTAGTCTAGTCTAGTCTAGTCTAGTCTAGTCTAGTCTAGTCTAGTCTAGTCTAGTCTAGTCTAGTCTAGTCTAGTCTAGTCTAGTCTAGTCTAGTCTAGTCTAGTCTAGTCTAGTCTAGTCTAGTCTAGTCTAGTCTAGTCTAGTCTAGTCTAGTCTAGTCTAGTCTAGTCTAGTCTAGTCTCGTCTAGTCTAGTCTAGTCTAGTCTAGTCTAGTCTAGTCTAGTCTAGTCTAGTCTAGTCTCGTCTAGTCTAGTCTAGTCTAGTCTAGTCTAGTCTAGTTTGATTTAGATTTGGCTAACTGTAATTGTAGAACTAATTGTAGAACCCAATAAAAAAATAAAAGACATCAAAGCAAAAGTTGGTAAAAATACTAAAAAAAAAACAGAATTTAAAAAAAAAACCGTCAAAATGACCGTAATGGTCTTTCTAGTGTTAATGGGATGCCTCATTCACCAATGTCCTTTCTGAGCCCTCGTTGAGTACACTACATGAAAAATGCTTTTAAAAACAAAAATTCACATTTTCTATCAAACAATGTTGGGTCTCTCTATTCTAGAATTATTCACGTTTCCCCTCCCCTTTTTTAGCTATCAACTCATATCTCTTGAACGAATCATCTTTTGGACCTAAACAATTCAACGCCCAAAAACAGATACAATTTTAGTGGGTTGGAAATAGTTACACTTGAAAATATGCGAGCAGAAAGGTCGAAATTTTCTTTCATGAAATGAAATGCAAAATCGATTTACGGTTTTCCTTTCTTATAAACCTTGACTGTTGGTCCACCAAATCTGATCTGATTTGCAAAGTCCATATTCCGTTGGAAAATGGAGGGAAATACGCTCTGAACTCAAGCCTCCAGTTGCGTCTATCGGGTAATTCGTTTGAAAAATATGCGACAATAATTTAAAAAAGGGGCAAACAATATTTTTTTTGTCGAAATAAATTTTGGAAAATATTTCTTAAAAACAGACAAATTTATTATAATTTAATTACGTTCAGCGACGACAAATTAGATATTCTTGAGAACACTTTTGTTTTTGAGAGCGCGCAATGACCCCAACATTTTCAGACTAGTCTGAAGTGGATCATGGGGCCTATATCTATGATATTTCATAGATATATATTTAATAAATTAAATTTTTGTATACTTTTACATAGTTAATTGTTAAATTTTATAACTTGAATTTTCCGCCCAATTTTTTGTGCTTAACATTGTCAAACAGTTGAAAACTTTCTCGTGCCCTTTTGAATGATGTAGAACTCGATTGGAAAAATTCCATTGTGTAGTGAGCGAGCAGTTAGTTTTACGTAGCATTTTGCAAAAGTTTGGGCAACACTGCTTTGCCTGTTCTTTTGTTTATTCGACTATGAAAGCTAAAAGGAAGTTGCAACTTTTCTATTTTAATTTTGAAATGTTGTGCTCCCCACTCTTCCCAGTTATGACACGCTCGAGACTAATCTGCATTTACTGGCAGCCTCCCCGCAGCCCCAAACCCCCCCCCCCTTCATTATGGCCAACAGTGAGTACAAAATAGAAGCAATATTCCACTGAAATGCTCGCTTTTGCCAACACTTTCACTATTGCATTGTTTCCTTCATCAGCTTTCGCATTGTCGTGCCGCTGCCTCCCCCGCCTCCTTCAACGGTCTGGCAGTGCCAGCCATTATGCGGAGCAATGGCTGGTGTGACTTTAGTTGTGAAACTTTTGGGCCAACATAGATAAGTGCATCAATTTCCAAGTCACCGACTTTAGCTACAACTATGTCGCACCTCAAACGCGCCTCGCCATCGACCCTCAGCGCCCGCGCCCCAACCGCGACGTGCGTTTCTGCAGTCGGCGCACTGCTTGAAGTGGCAAAGGCAAGTAGAGTGGAGCAGCGACAATCAGGATAGCAGCCAGAAGCACGACAACAACAACAACGTCTTCAGCAAAGCGTAATATTGTATGTAACTGTACAGCAATCGCGCCATACAACTTGTGCGCCCCACCGCCGCTGCCACCGCCCCTGCAGTATTAACCCGTGTCGACGACATTCCTGGCTGCGCTGGCTACATGCTTCGCTTCAGCTCCATATTAGCAGCATTTCGTTTTCAATGGAATTTTTTGTTAATTCTTGTATGCTTCACTTTTATTACTATTTGCCTGCTCGCAGCACACACACACACACACACACGCATACACACAGGAAAACTCACCACTTCTCCACTCGTTGGCATTTTGCTGTTGTTCATGTTATTGTTGTTGCTGCTATTGTTGTTGTATAGTGGCACATCCTCGTGTTATACAATTTCCGAAATTGTATCCTTTAGTTTGGCTTTTATCTGGCACTTTTGTAAATTACAACAAAAGTTATTATCAAAATGGTTTAATGGTGGAAAAAAGTGAAAAATGGCAAAATTACAACGAAATGGCAGACGCAGTAAAAATGCTTTAAACCGCTTCACGCGCCATGAAAAATCGCTGTAAAAGTGCCCAAGCAACCAGTCAGCCAGTCACAGCTAGTCAGTCTTGGCTGCAACAACAACAATAACATAGCAGCTAAGTGGAAATAAATGGTCAAGCAATATAAAAGCCAACCGGCCACCGAGTCCCACCCATTCATGACGGAACCAAACGGCTGGCTCGCTCAGTCACTCACTCTCGTCAAGTAGAAATATTGCGCTGCACAGTGTGATGAGCTGCATTGGTTAGTAAAAAGGTAAAAGTTGAAGGATGTGTGCTCAAGTGCTGAAAGTAGATAACACTGCCGCAGCACTTCAAGGTGGTATCTCTAATTTTGAGCTGAACTCTTGAAAATATTTTAATTATAGTCTGTGCTGTATTTTAATGTTGACTATGCAGATTGAAAGCTGAATATCTATGCAAATTATTCTCGAGTTTGAAAGTTTTTATTAATCAAGAACTCTCACTAATTTCAAGTGTTTTTCTGGATTCTAAAATACGAGAGCGGGAAATGCCTTTAGAAATTATTAGTATAGCGATTCAATTAGATGCTCTCGATTCTCAGATATAGGATTCCCAGTTTTTAAAGTTTCTCAGGATTCTTAAATTCAAGAGAGTGAAAAAGATTCTTCTAAAAATCTATCACAAACCGAATACACTTACGAATAGAAGCGAATTCTAGATAGATATTCTGGATTCCGAGATATGGGATTATCAGTTTCTACCTGGGACTTAACTATTATAAGTTTTTTAAGAAATTAATTGCAATGTAACTATTATAATGCAACATAAATTTTATTTGTTAATTATAATTATTATTTGCGACAATTAATTTTTACGTTGCGTAATAACTGTTATGAGAAACAAATTTTTTTTTCGTTCTCGATAATTATTATTTTGGGATTTTTTGTTTACGTTGCATCATAACTTTTATTTATGACATTTTTCATTTACGTTACCGATAACTATTATTTTGAGAAAAATTTGTTTACGTTGCTTCATAGCTTTTATTTCGGATTTTTTTTAATATACGTTACCGATAACTATTATTTGAAAGAAAATTTTTTTACGTTGCCTCATAACTTTTATGAAATAAATTTTTTTTATTTACGTTGCCTTACCAAATTTTGAGTATGAATTGGTTTTTAATTGTTTAGTTGTTGGTGGAAATAAGGTTTCTGCAGTTAATTTGCGTTTGTCAATTTAAAACAATTAAAAATTAAATTATATCCAAAATGTATTATGAATGAATGAATGAATTACTATTCAACGTAAAAAATGTTGTTTTCAAAATAATAGTCGGTAATCGGCAACGTAAATTAAAAAAAATCATAAATAAAAGTTATGAAGCAACGAAAAAAAAAAATTTCTCAAAATAATAATTATCGACATCGAAAAATATACTTGTTACTTATAAGAGTTATTATGCAACTCAAAAATATTTATTACATGATAATAGTTATAGGCGACGTAAAAAATTTCTTATTGGGAATAATTATTATAAAGCAATAAATATAGAAAGTTCTTAAATTAGGGCAATTTTTTCATTCCCAAAAATATAGATAATAATTATTTTAGGTCTCTGGTTTCTACTCAAATTACACAGTGCAACACTAAAAACAAGATACAAGGTCTAACACATCGCATTTGATAGAGGACCTCAGTAGTTTAGCTTTCATTTGACGTTAAAACATTGTTTTCTGACATTTGAGTCAAAAGATAATGAATGTTGATAATGAATGTTTTGAAAAATTCAGTTGGAGCACTAAGCCGAAATCTCAAATCCGAAAGCGAAAAAAAACTCAAACTTCCCGAGAAAAATGCCTTTTGACTTTTTCATGTACTGAGGTCCTTCGAAATTTTTTTTTACTTGTTGCACTATGTTATCAACATAGAAGTATGTTTCAAATAAATGCTCTCGATTCTTAGATACTTATGTGATTCTCAGGTTTTAAAGAATCTCAGAATTCTAGAATACAGCCAATACATTTTTTGGCTATTCGGCCAAAAAATGGCCGAATATTAGTAAGTAAGGTACGAAAGGGTGATTTTTTTATGTTTACGTGTTTAAAAAATGAATAAATTGTGTTTATTAATAAGTATTTATTTATTTATGCTATGTTTGTTTGTTTGTTCTTTATTTACTTAATGTAAAATTCGTTTGTTTAAAAAAAAATGCTTGATATGGTGATTTTTATTTCAACTAGAAAGTTTCGGTTTCGGCCGAATATTAAAAAAAAAACCGAATATTCGGTTTCGGTTTCGGCCCAAAAAAGTGGTTTCGGTCGGACACTACTAGGTTATGCTTGAAAGAATACAAATTATAAACTTTATTTGTAAATATATGTATTCATATTTATTTATATTTCTTCATGAACAAATACGAAACAAATAGGATCTAGCACCAATCTCTCTGGTTCCTGATCTCAGTAATATATATCAATGTAAAAATGAATGAATGAGTAGTGAAAATCCGTACATACGTAACAACTAATGTCGCTTTTCTTAATTGTGTTGAGTGGTACCGTACCCCTAAGTACGCATAAGACAAATCTATAGTTTCAGTGCTAAAGTTTTAAAATACTTGTATGTTTCATTGAAAGTAGCAATGCCTAAATACAAAACTATCCCCAAAACCTGGTCTGAAAACAATGCCACTCATACATATACAACAACAACAACAAACTATGCTATCGTCAGCTGGCTTTTCAAATGTTATCTTCACACTGCTCAGTTGTGTCTTCCAAGCGAAAGTCGTTGCCATACTCATTGCAACCTAATATTTGCTAATATTTACCAAAGATTTATGATAGTCAGCTCCCTCATCGAGGTATTTCGTGGGATTTAACTCCTCCTTTATTGTTATTGTAGATTCCCAGTTTGCTTTGATTCCTGCAGACAGACGCTTTCTCGTTCATTTTGGGACCTTTAGTTAAGTTATGCTGCCGGCAATTGATCAACCCAACAATAATACATTTCATGTATAGAAAACGAGGGCTTACTCCCACTTTATTGTTATTGTAGATTTCCAGTTTGCTCCAACAACAATTCACAATCCATATTAACGAACATTAGTACAAAATTTAATTTTGGCAACAGGCGCTTTCTCGATCATTTTGGGACCTTTGGTTTAATTATTCAGTTGGAATACGACAGTAATCTCAGTAATCTCCTAAAATTTAAAATCTAAACAATTTTTTTTGTATATTTTTTAATTTATTGTTTATATTCTCATAATTATTTTTTTATATTCTCATAAAAAATAAAAATATATACATATAATAATTTTTAATGCAGCCTTGCAAGGGGAACTAACTCGGTAGTAATTACAGTCTCTCCTTAAAGACCATTTTGCAGTTGACTCAATCCGAATGATTCAAAAATTTCCGGAAGCAGTTATGCTTCCCTCGATTACATAGAAGATGTTGTACACTTCCAGTGCCGATGCGCCCTTTTGACTTAGTGGATTCTTCTCTTACTTGAGTCATTCTTTCTCTAAATTAGTGATGACGATTCTGCTACTCGCGAGTAGTGGCAAAGCCGACGCATGTAGCAGAATGGCCATCATTGATCTAATCCAGTGTTGCCAGATGCCTGAAATGACTTTCTCCTAAATCTTAAAAAAATACTGAAATTTCCTCCCAAAAGTTAAAAAAACCTCCTAACATTTTTTTAACCTTTTCGCTATTTTGTTGCCATATGGCAAAATGCTACTTTGTGGACGTCTGCATCCTCTATGGTTGCAAGAATACATTTTGGTTTGGTCTTTAAAATAATTTGACGTTTTAGGAAAAATACGAAATTAATAAACTGAATATTTAAGTTTAAAGAAGAGAATATACACGGTTTTTTAATGGTATATCTTAACATAGTAAAGGAAGAAGAATCAGAAAAAAATTAAAGAACTTTTTAATTTGACGTTTTCTTTCAATTTAGATACTTTTTTTTTTATTTTGGCTGAAGTAAATGAAGAAATATTAAAATTTTCGTTATGCGTAAAAAGTTTTATGTTTAGGAAATTATTACAGCCACAACGATGTGGTTGCTATCATAGAAAAACACTCTAAAATACAGGGTCCGAGTATAAAAATTATAAAATTTCTTATAGAATGTTGCTAATATAACCACATAGAAGCCTAAGGCGTAAAATTTAAAATTTTAACTTTCCCCAGTAAAAACGTGTAGCGAAAGGGTTAAATATTTTTTAAAAGAATTAAACTTCTCATAAAAAATAAAAATATATACATATAATATTTTTAATGCAGCCTTTTTTTATTCATCTTCAGCTTTACAATAAAAACTTAACAAAACCAAAACATGTAACAACTGAATTAATAAAAAAGTGTCATTTTTGACGCGATTTCATTGTGACAGCAATAAGTGAGAACGAGATAGAACGAGCTAACATTTTGTCAGCTTAAAAATGTTTAACACAATAGGGTGCTTTGACTATTAAAATAACTGCCAAAATATGTTTTGTTGCCAGTGTTCCCAATACTCCTAAAAGGTCAAGAATGTCCAAAATTTAGGTGGAAATCTCCTGATCTGGCAAGTCTGATCTAAACTCTGGTAAAATGAGCGAAAATCAGTGCCAGCAGAATTTCACGTTTCCTATTCACATTGATTCTCATTTGTTGCCCACTAGACAGCTGCCGAGACTTAGTGGTTAGTGCTTTGGACTGCAAGTATGGAAATCGATGTATGGGCCCTATTCTGTATTGGGCCCAGTTCGCAAAAAAATTTGGTATTAATGTGAAACATTGCGTTGATTTTTAATGATGAGATAACAAAAATATTTTGGAATTCCTCACAGTGTTTATTCGTTCTGCTGTCCGTAGAAGTTAAATTTATTTGTTCAAATTTGACTTTGTACATGTTTAATTACTCCTGAAAATAAATTCGTTCTGTGTTATATTGTTCCACTGTACAATTAAGACGATTTCCAATACTAAAAGGCAGGGACTTAACTATTATAAGTTTTTTAAGAAAATAATTGCAACGTAACTCTTACAATGCAACATCAATTTTATTTGTTGATTATAATTATTATTTGCGAAAATTAATTTTTACGTTGCGTACTAATTCTTATGTGAAACAAATTTTTTTTTCGTTCTCGATAATTATTATTTTGGGATTTTTTTTGTTTACGTTGCTTCATAACTTTTTGACATGGTTTATTTACGTTACCGATAACTATTATTTTGAGAAAATTTTTTTTACGTTGCTTCATAGCTTTTATGTATGACTTTTTGTTATTTACGAAAAAGAAAAAATTCTCAAAATAATAGTTATCGGTAACGTAAATTAAAAAAGTCATAAATAAAAGTTATGAAACAATGTAAAAAAAAAAAATCTCAAAATAATAATTATCGACAACGAAAAATATACTTCTTTCTAATAAGAGTTATTATGCAACTCAAAAATATTTATTACATGATAATAGTTATAGGCGACGTAAAAAATTTCTTACTCTGAATAATTATTATAAAGCAATAATTATAGCAATTTTTTTATTCCCAAAAATATGGATAATAATTATTTTAAGTAGGTCTCTGCTAAAAGGACGTAAAAATCTTTTTTGAAAGGGGTTTTGAATGGGATTTTGAAAGTCGAATTTGCGAACATTTGGCTTGAACCTAAAAGAAACGAAAAACGTTAAAAATATTTGGAGGTAAATAAGTGCATAAACTTTATAAAAAATGTATAAATTTTGAATCAGAGAACTCGTTCATAAGCCAAGTGTACCAAGATCTCAAGTGTGAGACAAAAATTTCGCAGGAAGAAAAGAAACTCTCTCTCTCTCTGTAATGCACTCTTTACTGTTCTCTTTATCTAAGGCTGCCCCTCAGCAGGAAATGGCAAACAAAAAAATTAGCTAATCAGCTTCCAGTTCATCACAATCCTGGCCATCAACATCCAGATTACGACACTAAGATGTTGCATTTCGAAGCCAACTATTTGAATACGTGTGGAAGGAAACTTTTCTGCCGAATCCGGAAAGCAAATGGAATCTCACTCAAATGTTAGTAGCTCAGAGATGATACAAAGTTTTGGAAATTTTGCATCAAATAGGAAAATAGATTTTAACATTCTTTATAACAATGAACTGAAAAGTTCATGAAAAGTTATATACCAGTTCATAAGATTTCATAAAATTTTTATTAATTAATTTTAATTAATTAATTAATACCTGCGTGGCCCATGAAATTTTCTCTTTGAGCATTACCCATAGCAGCCAATTAAACTTAGATTTTTAGTAAAAACAAAAAACTATGAAATTGTTTGCTCATGTGCGCCAAACAAAAAGAAAACTAAAACTTTCACCTAATAGATTTTTAAAGTGCGTGTTAAATGGAGCTCACCATATGGCCTTCACACATCATAATTTCAAATGGCTGTGAAAACGGAAGCGCACAAGAACACTGACAAACTTTCTAGATAAGAAAAAACTGAAAAACCAAAAGGACGCACGTACACCAGATGAGCACTGAAAAGAAGAAAACAACAACAACAACGCGCAGTGACGAGCACTGCGAAAACAACTGCCGGCTATCCATCAAATCAAGTGTGTCAAGCTGTGAGCCTACGAGCCAAACTGAGCAAACTGTCAGGAAAATGCAAAAAACTGTGAAATCAAATTCCAACATTTTGCAGCAATGCTGCCAGTGGCGGCGTTAGCGTCAGCGTCAGTGCCAGCAATACCCGAGGGAAACTAGAGGAAATTCTTTCATTAAAGTTTAGTTCAAGTTTGCCGTGAATGCGCTGCCGATGTTATGGTTGTTTGTTGTTGTTGGCATTGCTGTAGTTGAAGTTCAGTTTTAGTTGGGACTATTAGGCGCAAGGAAGCTGACAGCGCAGGCAAATTACCGCTTGAAGCCGAGTTGAGGGAGAGGCTGCAGTGTAGCTGCGACAGGACACGCAGACACGCTCGCAAGTGACGTGTCTATTCCTGTGAGGATGCCATGTGCATTTGTGTGTGTGTAAGTGCTCGAGTATTTTGAACGCCGTATGCGAGTTGTTATTGCGGCTAATGCATGGCAATACTGTCGAGGGCGAGTGAAAGTATGCGCAAATATTTGCGGGCGGCAATGCGGCTGGTGAAGTGCCAAGCAAGTCAAAAATGAAATAGACACACGAACGCACTAACGCACTAACACTAACACACACACGTAGTATGTGTGCGGCGACATGACGAGCGAGGAGGCGTACGCGAAAGCGAAGAGCTGCAACACGCAGACATTTAGCCATCAAGAGCCACTCCACTCCACTCCACAGCCACCAACTACAACACATTCCACTTGGCGGAAATACCAAAGGACACCATGGAGACCCGCAATGGCTTGGGCGGCCGTGGCGAATGCAAAGAAACAATAACGAGAAAAAACTGTCAATATTATTAGAGAACGAACGAGCATATGTACAGATGTTAAATGAAATTAATATATCTAAGAAGCTATGTGACAGCCACACGAAAGAGAGTAAACACACTTTGGCAAGAAAGCGCCAGCGTCGACACCCAATAAAGCTAGACACAAAAAACCTAATGCAAACAGTAAAACACAAAATAAAAT
Organism: Melieria picta; assembly: GCA_964056695.1. Lineage (NCBI taxonomy): Eukaryota > Metazoa > Arthropoda > Insecta > Diptera > Ulidiidae > Melieria > Melieria picta. Next base: position 105,932,409 of record OZ057398.1, on the reverse strand, counting down.
ACAACAACAAAAGCAACAATATCAATCGAATAGCAGCAAGAATGACACTGACACTGACAGCAGCGTGTCAGCGCCAATGCAAAGGACAATGACAAATTTGCAGCATATTTACAGGCGCAGATAACAGTTGCCTTGTGTGTGTGTGTGGCAGCACCTTTAATGCTGCCACACACAGCGCCAAACGGCACAAAAAACGCCAAACAATTGCACCAAATTGCCAGAAATTGCACAAAAGACAGACATTAAGCAGCGGAGCGAAGAAGTGACAGGAAGCCAAGTCGGTGAAGGCAGCAGGCCGTAATGGCTTGGCCCAAAATATGCTGCGCTATTTTACGCGTCAACAATTTTTGGCTTGTCACTAATACGTCATTGTTGCGGCACATTAAATGCCCCCCCCCCCCAACGCACCCGAACCACTCTGTCCATGCACTGCTCGACTGCCGCTGCTGCCACATTTCTATTGCAGCCACAGCACACAACACAACAGCACATCCATTTAGTTTTTGTTGCTGCCTTCACTACGAGACTCCTACGTCTTTGGCTGTTCAGCTATTCGGCCGTTCTAGCAGCACTGGTCAGTGCTATCTGCTATCCGCTTCCGGCGCCTGTCATCATATGTCCAAACGCTTGAACGATATTAACTGCCGCACAATAAGTCAGCAAATTTACGAATTCATTACAAAACGCACACATGCGTTAGCCTGCAAGAAAAACCACCACAACACCAACACCAACATAGCAATAGCAATAACAACATTGCAATGAAACCAAAGTCAAAGAAACGATTTGCGACGGCCGGCCTGCGTACCCACTGACGACAGCTCACATAAACGGCCAATGACCAAGCCACCAGCCAACAGCTGCCGGCCACCACCAGCCGAGGTTTCATTACCAAATTGCGAGCTCGCCGCTCGGTTTGGCATTTGGCGACGGTCCGCCTGCTGGCGTTAACTGCCTTCTCCGCCTGATCCTGACCGAAACCTGTCCAACCACTGCCATTGCTTCTGGCTGCCTATTGCGGCTAATTTAAGCCGATGTGCGCTCCACGCACGTCTCGCTGGCCGCTGTTGTGCCACCAGTCGTCTCAAGTAATGTAATGAGCGAAGGAAGGGCGATGCAATGTGTGCGACAGGACCTGAGCAACGCACACCAAATGTTTTGCCGTGACGATCTGATAAAGCAAAATCCTTTAATTTCTTTGTGTTCACACATGCGTCACACACACACAATCACATACTTGCAAGTGTGAGTGCGAGTAAATCTGTTTATGTATGCATACGTATGTGAATGTGTGTTTGGGTTTTTCCGTGTTGACATTTTGCATGTGTGTGCGGACATGTGATATTTTCTGGTATTTTTTTGCGGGTCTCCTTGGATTATTATGAACACACTTGTTAATTGCTATGCATAATCCCCATTTTATTTAATAATAATAAACCCACTTTGGGTTAATTGGTTTTTCGGCTTTGTTCAAATAGAATTTGTATATCCTTCGGGATTGAGCCTCAGTTTTTTGAGAGATGTTTTCAATTTCCAACAAACTGACTGCTGTTGTGATTGTAAATCGTGAATGATATCTTTAATATTTTTCATCAAATAAAAAGTTATCTATGTAGATGTGTTAGAAGTAAACTTAAATAAAATCCACTTCAGCAATTCAGATGCATTTTTACTATCAATAAGCGCATTCACAACGAACTCTTTACTTTGTTAGTTCAGTACTTGGTCATCTTCTTCCTGTATTGTTTTTTTAACTATCGAGTAATAGTATAAACAGAATCAAATCGTCGGCCGAATTTTACGCACCGAAAAATTACGTCGCTGCGTCAGTCGTCGTGAAAATACGCACAGTGAAACAGAATTGGTGCGAAATTCGCATCAAAATTATTCCTGCAAACACGGCAAACACACAATTGTCTTTTATTTTGAGTGAATAAAAAGAACATGAATCCGACAATTTACCGCGTTGTAAAAATTGAAGGGCGATCCCCTTCCAAATTTCATTCTTCTTGGTGGCGTTTTTATAATTTAAAGACGATAAGTCGAAGAGGCACTCATTTTTCCTGACTTCCTCAATTAGGAGCTCCGTCTTGTCCATTTTCTGAAACATACGAAAGGGAAAGACAAAATTGATTATTTGGCAAAATTTTTTATTGAAATTTGAAGCACTTACAACTTTGCAACCTCAAAGTAGCACAAATCAGGACATTTTTGCCGAATTTTTTGTATGTTTATATTTTTGATTTTCACTTCTGGTTCGCACGACGCTGCGATAAAATTAGAATTTGTTCTATTGTCGGACAACCGGTCGTCGGCCGAATATCGCAGTCGTCGTCGTTGTGGGCAATCACATGCACTGCTGTGTGTTTTAATTTTGACAGCGTACGTTCGGTGCGTAAAATTCGGCCGACGATTTGATTCTGTTTATCCTATAAGAAAGTAACAATTTGTCGGCCTCGATTGTCCAGCGGTTAGCGCGCTGGCTTCTCATACCGAGGCCCTAGGTTCGATTCCTAGCTCGGGCTGGTGAAACACTCATCTACTTCTATCGCTATAAACATGAAAGAGATAAGAATTACAAGACAGGCAGTCAATGGCAAAACCTCCAAGTGTGAAAGAAAAACTACCAATCGCCCTTCGGATTCGGCGTTAAACTCCCCCCAAACTCCCCCTCCCCCCTAGCCCATCCGCTTGAAATGTGTGCTGTAACATATCGAGCCCTTCCCGCGATTTTATCGTATGAGCCATTTTTACGGAAATTCTTTTTTTTTACCGATAACGATAAACTATAAACGTCACTATAAATTAGTCATCAGTCCCTAAAAGCTCACATCTCTACGATGAATCGCTACGAAGTTAGAGGAAAAACAATTTTATCGTATGCCCACTTCATATTTTTCCTTCTTTTTTTGTGCCCGCGACTAGCTATCCGTTACGATAAAATTGCTCTAGTTGCAAAAAGTTAATTTTTAACTTTATTAAAAAAGTGTGTTAAATTTTAGAGGGAGAGTTAAAAAAACTTCTTGTTCTAAATAAATCGTACAATTGAGAACATTTGAATAGTGAAAAGTGAATCTATATGCATATAATTGTTTATCCTGACTGACTGATTCATCATCGCCCTGCTCAAACCGCTAAAGCTACAAATATGAAATTTGAACTGTAGGTACATATTGAAAAATAAACTTCCGCTAAGATGGGATTTTTTTAAATTCGGGGTCTAAAGGGGCAAATCATGGGTTGAGGTGTTGTATGAAGAAATGCGATTTAATAGGCTTATTGATTTAAAATTTGGTGAAAACACTTCAAATAAAAAATAATGCGACACGTATTTTTTATTTTTTCGAAAATCAAAATGTAACGGTGTGAACCAAGGGTTAAGGATCGTATACGGAAAGTCTACGAAAAAATATGACTCGATAGGCCTTTTGACTTCAAAGTTGGTGAAAACACTTGAAATCAAAAATATTTTGACACGTGTTTCTCATCTTTTTCAAAATATACAGGGGTGAACCAAGGGTTAAAAGTTTGTATGAACCAATATGTTTTTACGCTTTTTGACTTCAAACTAAGTTAAATGTTTGTTTATTTCAAATGTGAAATAATTCGATACGTGTTTTTCATTTTTTCGAAAATCGATATCTGACGAGGTCAACGATGGGTTAAGAGTTTGTATGGCGAAACATGATTTAATGCGCCAATTGACTTCAGATATGGTGAAAGGTGAAATTATATCTCAAATGAGAAATAATGAGATAAGTATTTTTTCATAAAAATTTAACGGGATCAACAAAGGGTTAAGAAGAACTTGATTTATTGGCCTCATTGACTTTAAAAGTGCGTGCAAAGCCACGGGGCCCTGCTAGTCATGAATATTTAGATTTAAAAATTGATGGAATGACCAAAGATGTACTAGTTCAAACAGAAGAAGAAGATAGTATTTAATTTTTTCTGAAAGAATGTATCGTATTTCATAAATAAAACTACACTAGATCACCTATGAATTACACTATATCAATCTGAAAGTAACAATATTTTGTATTCAATAAATGAAAATACATTATACCAAGGAAAACATTATATTTACTTAGAAACGATTTTATCGTATGTGCCACTGCAATATTTGAATCGCTCATAATAGTGCCCGCACAAATTATCGTATGTCCAAAATAACACCGTTGCGCTTTGTTGAAGTCACTAAAATTACCTATTCCAAGTGTGAAACCCTAAATAAAGTGTGTATACCAAAAATCATGCAACTATGTTGCGCCAATGCAGAGAAAACCAAAAAATACGTCTCCTGTAAAATTTGGTTTTTGGCTCATACGATAAAAACGCGGGAAGGGCTCGATATGGTGTAACATTCGCTTCACTTCCACTTTTGAGTGGAAGTGAAGCGAAGCGGACGTGTTTTTTTGTGCTCTCTGTGAAAAGTGATTTGAAAAGGTTTTAGACCTTTATATCGAGATAGTGACTCTTACATAAATTCGGAATGGTATTCACCTTCATATCGAGACAGTGACTCCTTTAATATATATCTATATCTATATATCTGATCGTATCTAAAATCATTACGATGCCTTGTGCGTGTGGGCAAAGAGTTGATCGTGCTCAACCTAAGGTCCAGTGTGCTAAGTGTAATGAGCTGTTCCATCTAGAATGTGTTGGTCTCATGCCAGCTAATCATGAGTTTTTGCTCAAAACTAACAAACAATTCCACTGCAAGAAGTGTGCGGCTGCTCGCCGTAACTCTATTCGCTCACCTCCACCATCCGTTAATCCAGTGGATATTGCTCGGAGTAATATTAACTCAGACTCACCAACTGCCCAACCTTCTCAACAAGCGAAGTGCGCTAAACCGAACTTGCCTATTAATAAACAACAACAAATTCAGCCTAAACCTGTTCATCCCCAGCAACAAAATGATAAAACAAAAGAAAGTGAAAACAAACAACAAATAACATTGCTTACTGTTTATAACGAAATTGTCGCTCTTCGTTCTGAGAACGCTCGTGCGTCTGCTTTGATTAGCTCTTTGCTAGATGACAAAAAGCACTTAATTAAAAAGTCTGAACTCTTGCAAACTGAACTACACTCCCTACAGTGCAAATTATCCGGTACTGATGCTGCTATCGCGTCTCTGACAGCTGAGGTCAAAGAACTTCGGAATGCTGTTTCGAACTCGCTGCACAAGAATGCTAAGGCATCGAAAGGAAATCAAATAACATTCATGCACAACAACCAGCTGCCTGCGCCTGTGGCATCTGACTATGCTGTTGCATCTATTGCTTCTATCTCGCCTGCTATTGCTTCTGGTACCCCGTCTGCTGCTGCTGAAGCTACTGGTGCATCTACTGCTGCGGTAACTGCGGTTCCATCTGCTGACACTGATGTCTCGTCTGCTACTGCTCAACCGACCTTCTCACAAATTGTTGCTCTTTCGCCTATAAACGCGTTGCCGTCTCGAGGACCTACTGCTGGTGACAACTCAAGCTCAAACGTCGCTAATGCCGCCCCGCCTCCGTCTGCTGCTGCTGCTTACTCGGCGCCTGTTTCTACGACGCCCGTTGGAGACGGCGGTGATACCAGACGCGCAAAGCCAAGGATTGTGATAGTCGGCTCGAACGAGAACTCTGGTCTTGAGGTAGTTCACGGCAAAAAGTGGCTTCACCTATCGTCGTTTCAGCCCTCTGTTTCGGAGTCAAGCCTAATCGATTACATCGCCAACAGAACTGGTGTTGAGAAGCAACACCTCGCGTGCTTCAAGCTCATTAAAAAAGATGTCGCTACTGAATCGCTCAAGCGTGTTAATTTTAAGCTTAGTGTGACTGCATCACTGTATGACAAACTTCTCCTTCCGTCTGTATGGCCAGCGGAAGTCAAAGTACGCCCATTTAAGTTTTTTCCAAGACCTGCCCTGCTGCCAACGAAAGGTTAGTGTCTGCTCCTGTGGCTCCTGATAATAATCGCCTGAAAATCTACATGCAAAACATTTCTGGGCTACGAACTAAGTCCCAGCTTTTGCGTTTATTTAGCTCGCATCTTGATTATGACGTTATAGTCATCCTTGAGACTTGGCTGAATGGAAATTTCTTCAATGAAGAGTATTTTGATTCCAATCTCTACAATGTCTTCCGTAAAGACAGGGATTTTAATCTAACTGGCTGTGCTAGGGGCGGTGGTGTCCTTATTGCTGTGCAAAGTAAGCATCAGGCTTCTGTGGTTGCACTTAAAAATCAGAATGCGCTACTTGATCAACTTTGTGTTTACATTAGGGGTATTTCTGACTCCCTTTTTGTTTGTGCTTCATACATTCCGCCTAACAGTAGCCACAACCTCTACACTGCCCATGTTGACAATGTCACATCACTAGCTCAGAACAATGTAAGGGGTGATCATCTTTGCGTGCTAGGCGACTTTAACCTTTGTAATATTTATTGGTCACGCACTATTTCCAAAGCAGCTCTTATTGCCTGTGATGTCTATAGTATTAGTGAAATTTATCTAGTAGATAGTTTCTTAAGTATAGATCTCATGCAAATTAATTGTTTTCCGAATGAACTTGGTCGTACTTTAGATTTAATATTCTTAAGTAACACTGTAAATTTTTCTTTATTTGAATGTACTTTGCCTATTAGTAAACCAGATATGCATCATGTACCTCTTGTCCTTGATCTTGAATTTTATACATTTTCTAAAATTAGTAATTTTAATTCAAATTCATCCTTTAATTTTAAGCTATGCGATTTTTTGAAATTGAATGATCGTTTGATGAACATCAATTGGGACAGTTTGTTTCTTCATCTTGATGTTGTTAAGTGTTTTGAAATCTTTAAGACTACTGTGGTAGACATCTGCAAAAGTATTTGCCCTGTTATAACGAAAAAGCAATATAAAGTGCCCTGGCACAATGCGGCTCTAAGTAAACTTCGCAATAAGAGAAACAAATATCATCGGAAATTCAAGAAAAGCAACAATTTGGGTTATTACAACCTGTATAAAAAATATTCTAAGAAATTCCTTTGTTTGGATAAATTTCTGCATAGAAATTATATCCTAAGCTTTGAGTCCAACATAAAATCTAACCCGAAAGCATTTTGGCATTTCGTTAACTCGAAAAAATCGTGCTCCAGTATTCCCTCGGCACTTTTTCTTGACGACAAAGTTTCCAATACTCCTGTCGACTCAGCTAATCTCTTTGCGTCGTTTTTTAAGTCCAATTTCACAGCTGAATCTAGTAGCGATAATAATGTCTCGTTCAATATAAAACAATCTCTCGATTTTGGCAAGCTTGAGTTGTCTTCTCAAGATGTGCTCAATGGCATTGCCCGACTTAAGTCTTCCTTACAAATGGATGTTGATGGCCTGTCTGCAGCCTTGTACAAGAAGTGTGACTCTCTAGTGTACCCATTAGTGGTCATCTTTAACAAATCTCTTTCATCGGGAACTTTCATTGATGCATGGAAACTGGCTTTTATCTCTCCAATCTTCAAGAGTGGTAACAGAAATGACGTTAGCAATTATAGACCCATTTCAAAGCTCTCTGCAACATCAAAACTTTTTGAATGCATCATCCAAGCCAAATTACTATTTTCTGTAAAGAATTCAATATGTCCGGAGCAGCATGGCTTCATTCCGGGACGCTCAACAGTGTCGAATCTAGCTGTTTTCTCAGACGACTGCATTTCTGCTTTTCAATCTGGCACCCAGGTTGATACGATTTATACTGATTTTTCTAAGGCTTTCGATAGGGTCTCTCATGCTATACTGATAAATAAATTAGCGTGTATGGGTTTCCACTCAGTTTTCCTGACTTGGATTGCATCTTATTTAAACAATCGTAGGTGCGTGGTTGTTGTCGACAATGTTAGGTCGGTACCTTTCGTTGCTTCCTCTGGGGTGCCGCAAGGTAGCATCCTGGGCCCGCTGTTTTTTGTTTCATTCATAAATGATATCTGCACATGCTTCTCGACAGCTAAGTTTCTGCTTTATGCGGATGACCTAAAGATCTACTCATTGATCAGAAGCTCCCACGATTCCCAATTACTGCAGATCGATATTGATAATGTCAGCAATTGGTGTATCAAAAATCGATTGTCACTGAATATAAGCAAGTGTTTCCAAGTCACCTTTTCTAAACGTTGCAAAGTCATTGACACCTCTTACCTCGTTTCCATGACGCCCCTGATGCGTGTTGATGAAATTAAAGATTTGGGCGTAATCTTTGACTCGAAGTTTTCGTTCGCTAATCATATAAATTTTGTTATCTCTAAGTCGTATGCCATGCTTGCTTTTGTGAGACGTCATAGCTCGGATTTCACCGACCCGTATACGCTGAAGCTTTTGTATACGGCACTAGTTCGTTCCAGGCTTGAATATGCGTCCTTCATCTGGTCTCCATATTTTGCGTGCCATGGTGCTAGGATTGAGAGGATCCAAAAAGTATTCCTTCGTTTTGCATTGCGTAACTTACGCTTTACTGATCCTATGCCCAGCTACGAATCGCGATGCCTACTGATTAACTTAAAATCTTTGCAAAGTAGGAGAACAATCCTGTCTTTGTCTTTCATCTTTGATGCACTCCGTGGTGTAGTTGACTGTCCCACTCTCCTCGAGAGGATCTTTCTGAATATTCCGGCTAGATCTCTTCGTTGCTCAGAGCTCTTCCATATTGGTGTTTTTAGGGTCAGTATGCGCGAAATGCACCTATCTCCAGAGCCTTAATTGAGTTCAATAGAATCTCCAAAAATGTTGAGATTGATTTTTCAGATTCAAAAAATCGATTCATGTATTCGTTAAATCTTTTTTATAGGTAGCATTAACTTTTTTTTCCCCCCTAATTCTTACGTTCAATTAAAATGTGTTCAACTTAGCCTATAAGAATTTTTATTGTATTCATTGGCTAATTAACTAAATAAATAAATAAATAAATAAATAAATAAAAACTGGACTGAGTGCTATGAAAGGCTTGTAGCCTTTCTGCCCACCCTCAAAAAAAAAATAATTTTTCTAAAATTTTTTGGATTATTTGTTCCTTAAAAAAAAATTACTGAAAATCCCATTCAGTCAGTTTTGAAGCTTTGCCATTACCAAAACTTTACAATATTTTCGAAGTGATTAACTTTTGTTTAATTGCTTTAAAATTTTTCAACTTTTCTAGTTCGGAATATTTCAAAAGTGCTTTGGAGTAATTTTTAAGCCAATAAATTCGTTTTTAAAGTGACATGTATATTTTTCTAATGTGTGTTAGTTACATAATTTTTGAAATTGTTTAATTTTTTCCATTTTCATATAGGAAATGTTTAGTTGGTTTTTATACTTTGGCATACCTGGAAAGTTAAAATCAGTGAATACGCAACTTTCTTGCTATTTGACATTTTTAAAACTTTTCGGAGTAATTCGGAGTTTTTCGGAGTTTTCGGAGTAATTTTGAAGCCTTATGATAGCTATTTAAGAAGCCAGATATATTTTTTGCTATTCAAGATATGCAATATCCGAGTTTTCCATTCGGACATTTCCATTTTTATTCTGACATTATAATTTTTGACATCTTTGCAACTGTTCGGAGCAGAGACCTAAAATAATTATTATCCATATTTTTGGGAATGAAAAAATTACCTTAATTTAAGAAATTTCTATACAGGGTTTTTCATTTCGAACCGAAAACTTTGACAGCCCTGCGTTCGACAACCGCAGCTGTCATCTGTCGTTGCATTGTGCTAATATTGTAGTTTAGTGTTTGTCATTTATGAAAATGGACCGATTTAGCATCGCTCAACGTGTAAACATAGTGAAAATTCACTACAAAAATGGTGAAAATTTGAACACCACTTTTCGCGCACTAAGGAAGGATTTCGGACGTCACGGAAGGCCTGTTTTGTCAACAATTTCGGATTTATTGGCGAAATTCGAACGAACTGGTTCTGTACAAGATGTACAGAGGCCAATACGTAATCGCCCTGCTCGTTCGGCCGAAAATATTGCTTTTTCGAAAATGACGAAAGACAGACCGTTACCGTCAATTCTGAACGTTATGGCCGTATGATAACCGAGTATTTCTGGCCAGCGATCGAAGATATGGATGTGGAGGAGATGTGGTTTCAACAGGACGGCGCTACATGCCACACAACACGACCGAACATGACAGAATTGCGAACCAGGTTCGATGAACGCATAATTTCGCGTTTTGGTGATGCCAATTGGCCGTCAAGATCGTGCAATCTGAACCATTTGGACTTTTTTCTTTGGGGCTACGCGAAAGACCAAGTCTATGCAGACAATCCGCAGACTCTGGAGCATTTGAGGGACAACATACGTGCAGTTCTTGGCGCCTTACGGGCTGCTATATGTAAAAAAGTTATCGAAAATTACCTAAAAAGAATCGAGGTGTGCCAGGCTGCTCGTGGCGGTCATTTGAATGATGTCATATTCCATTACTAATGGCACAAACCAAATATTATTTTGATAATAAAGTTTCATCAAAATTCAAATTTTAATTGATTTTTTTCTTTATTTACTTTTTCGGCTAATGATGAAAACCCCTATATATTTCTCGAATTTATTTTCCTTTGACCTACATAACTACAAATTGTTCATATATTTTCCTTACAACGCCAACTCCAACTTGTCGTTGGTTGGTTGGCTTTAAGCTGCCCAACGCCATGCGGAATGTTCCCAAACAAACGCAGCCTTAATGCACTCGAACCCATCATCAAAAAATACTTCAACTCGGCAACACTGACTCGCATATAAGGCAACAACTGTGAGCGGCTTTCGCAGGGCCATTAAAGAAAAAATCACTACGTGCGAATGGCGCTCGCGACCCCCCAACAAAGCGAAGCTTTTTGCTCCCCCAACACGGCGCGTTGCTTAAGCGATTTATGTGCAACATAAGTTGTGGCTGCCATTTATTGTTGCCGTACGCGTTCGCCGTTGTTGCCGTTGTGCAGTTGTTTTGTTGTAATTAGTTTGTTTCCCCTTGGCTTGCCTGTGTGTGTGTGCGTGTGCGAGTGTGTGTGTGCGTTTAATATTTCTGCAACACCATCAACGCCCGCAGCGGCACTCACATTGCCTCATTGACTTTGGTTTGTGGCGCAATCAGGAACAGGGGAAATGCGGGCAGGGGAGTGGGGCGGCGGAAATGGCCAACGGGATGAGCAGAAAACTGTTGCTTCCGCTTTCCGTTCGAGCGCTAATTATTTTGCCGGTGGTGGCAGCGGCGGCAAATCGGTTGAAATGAGGGTAATAAACACTGCGTTTTTCCAGCATTTGTGGAATTTTTATTAGCCTACAAGTTAAGTGAATTAATTTCTGCCACATGCCGCACACCAACCAACACACACAAAGAAACATGCACACGCGAACACATACAAAATCTCGACAAGGTTGCATGGTGATTTACTAAGTAAGGAGGCAGGCGAAATATAGCGAAATTAGTTAAGAAAAATTGGATTTCGTTTGTGTTGAATGCGTTAAGTACTGAAGTTAAATGATCGATAACTGTGGGAAATTGAACGGACAAGCTGCGGGCTGGGATTAATCAGAACTGTTTTGAAAGAGCCCAAAGCCAGTGGCACCTTTAAAAAAACTTGAGCATAAAAAATTGAACTAAAAATTGCTACAAAATATTGGATCATAACATAAGTAAAGCAGGTTTCGGTTAGTTGAATAAAAGTAGCTAAAAAATATATAATAAAAAGATTAAAAAAAAGATTAAAAATATATAATTTCCATTACGATTCAGTGCTGGTTTCTATCTCATGCACAAATTTAGAATTCCATTGCGATTCCATTCGGTATTCAGATTGATTGAAGTGCTTATCAAGATGGATTCCTACCTTAGGCTCAGCAGTGAAAGTTACTAATCAGATGGTTGTTCATACTTCAGGAAAGGAGAAACCCTGATGGGACAAAGTCAGAAGATTACTTTCGATCAACCAAAATTATTGTTCATACTTCAGGAAAGGAGAAAACATGATGGGACCAAGTCAGGAGATTACTTTGGATTAGTGTCCGACCGAAACCACTTTTTTGGGCCGAAACCGAAACCGAGTTTCGGTTTTTTTTTTTATATTCGGCCGAAACCGAAACTTTCAAGCATTTTTTTTCAACAAACGAATTTTACATTAAGTAAATAAAGAACAAACATAACATAAATAAATAAATACTTATTAATAAAAACAGTTTATTCATAAACATGAATAAACGGAACATGAACATAAACATGAAAAGATCACCCTTTCATACCTTACTCGCTAATATTCAAAATTAAGTAATTTCATATTATATTCTAAAAAAAAAGTTTATTTACATTGGGGGCATCCAAAGTACTCCTCCTTTCAATATATTTCTGCTACACAATAAAATGTAAAAAGAAATTCTAGAAAGTTTCGGTTTCGGCTTTTCGGCCATTTTTTGGCCGAAACTGAAACCGAAACCACTTATTTGGGCCGAAACCGAAACCGAATATTCGGTCGGACACTACTTTGGAGCAACCACAATTACCCATTTTCCTTGATTGAAATGCTGATCAAGGTAGATTCCGACCCTAGGCTCAGCAGTGAAAGTTACTAATCAGAAAAGGAAAGGAGAAAACCTGATGGGACCAAGTCAGGAGATTACTTTCGATCAACCAAAATTATTTTTCATACTTCAGGAAAGGAGAAAATCTGATGGGACCAAGTCAGGAGATTACTTTGGATCAGCCACAATTACCTGTCGCTGATTAAGATGGATTCCGACCTTAGTTCCAACAGTGAACATTACTAATCACCAGGGAAAGGATTTTGTGGAAATTGCCTTTTTTTGTTTGCTGCTAGATAGAGCATTTCTGATTGAAAATGAGCACGAATTAGGTCCTCCTGATTAGAAATATACCACTTTTATTTTGCCTTTTTTTGGCTTAAAAAGGCAGTTTGCCTTTTTCACCCATAAATGCCTTTTTTTTAATGCCTATTTTACCTATAAATGCCGCAAAATGCCTTTTTCAAGATTTGTCGAGGGCCTTTTTATTTTTCATTCGTTTTTAATATTTTCCCTCTTTTGTTTCGAAAAAATACCTTGAAACTAAAAAAAAATTAAGTGGCAACATTGCAATTTCGTTAACTTATCGATGTTTTTACATTGATTTGATCATTCCTAAGCCGTTATTTTTTGTTGTGCAGTGGAAAATTTAAAGAAAAAAACATGCCAAAAATAGAAAAGTTCGGTTAGCGCAAAAATTTTATTTATTTTTTTGTGATACAAGTACGGCTTTTATGCTTTTATATGAGAAGTTAAAATATGAATTTAAAATATGTGCTTACATTTCAATTAAAATATCTTAGTTTTAGTTTTTAAACTATCTTTGAAAACCTTGATGTTCCTTTTCTTTTACAAAAAACGAAGGTATAAATATTGTATGTTGCATACGTCAGATGAAATAAAATTATTAAAAAATACATACCGTTTCCCCTTTTTTTAGATTTTCTAGTATTTTTTTCTTATTTTTAAATGCCTGTTTTTGCCTTTTGAACAGTTTTTAATGCCCTATTTTGCCTTTTTAGGCAGTTTTTAGTGCCTTTTTCTGCCTTTTTGGCAGTTTTTAGTGCCTTTCCGTGCCTTTTTTGCTATTTTATTTTGCCTTTTTTATAGGTTTTTAGGTCCTTAAAATCCTTTCCCTGCTAATCACATCGTTGTATAAACTTCTATAAAGGAGAAAACCTGATAGAACTGAGTCAGGAGATTACTTTAGATCAGCCACAACCCTTTCTTTTCCAACCAGATACCATCGAACTATTGCGCTCGCCCAGATCTCAGAAATTTTAAATTGAATTATCATTCAAAGACATGACTCAGAATTAAATGTATTCGAAGCAAATCAAGATTTCACTATTACAAAATATTTTGGAAAGAAATTAAGCATTTTTTAAGTTAACCGTAGACCTGCGTTAAAAAAAAGACTAATCTTGCGTTAGGGTCGTTTTCGACCCTCACATATGGGAGTTAGTATAAAACTTGACGTTTATTTAAAAAAACAAAACTTTTTGGTACGGTTTATTCAAAAACTTGAAATAAAATACAACGGAAATATTTATTTGTAGTTTTTAAACACTTTCAAGGCATTTTACACACACATTGCGGTTGTGCTTATTTTGTCAGATTTTTATTTAGGCATCCGCAGCAGACAGGTTATGTTTTATTTATCTTTTGTTTTAGAATTTTTTGCCAGACAAAAACTTTTTTATTTGAAATAAAATAAATAATAATTTACATTTTTATTTACGTTTGCTATGAGATCACGAAGAAATTCGAATACAAAAATCTTCGGCATATAACGGGTCGGAAACGACCCGGATTGACAAAAATGACACAAATGCAAAGCCAACTTAGTTTTTAATTATAAAACAGTTTGATTTCGATAGATAGTAGTCCAAGTAAGAAAGTCATGAAAAAACAGCTAAATGTAATAACAAATTTAAAAAATATTTGATCGAAAACGACTCCAACGTAGGCCTACGGTTAATCCCGTCCACATACTTTCTTGAAAGTCAATCATTCGAACTGCATTATTTCGCATTGTCATTTAAAATTGTTACTTTTTGTTCCATTTTACAGATATTCAACTGAATCAGGCACTCAACCTCACGAATCTCTCCGTCCCGCGCATTATTGATGCCGCCCAGAAGGCGAAACTCTTCTGCAGCTATGAAATGGGCAATCGCACCCTCAACTCGGTCAAATGGTACAAGGACGGGCTGGAGTTCTTCAGGTGAGTCCGGCGCACCGTGCGCCATTCGGCCGCGGCAGCTGCTGTCGTCCGTGGCCACTGTGCCGCGGCCATAAAGCGTTGGTCATAAAAAACCGTGCCCGGCTAATAGTCGCAATACACACACACACACACACACACAAATACATATATACAATATTTTTTTATTTAAAAACTGTTAGTGTTCATGCAGTTTTTATGGCGTAAAATTGAAAATGACATAAAATGCAACAGTGCCAGTGTTGCTGTTGCTGTCGATTTCGCTGCCACTGCAGTCGACCCACTCGGCTGGTCACAGTTGCAACAAAGTGAAATTGGCGCATTTCGCTGCAAGTGTCGCAACTAATTTGAATGTTTAATTGAAATGGCGATTTTACGAGCACTCCGCCGCCGCCGCACACCGCACACAAAGAGTCGCCGCCCATTGCATTGCGACGGACGGCGCACGCCAGCCGACCGTGTGGCCACAGTTGCGAAAACGCGCCGGCAATAAATTGAACAAAAAATGCACTGCCACTGCACTTCGCCGGCAGACGCACGCGGCTACTGCACGCTTTGACGTGCTTAATTGGTGGAAAATTTTGTCGTTTTTAATCGACCGAAATATGCATAAGTTTTGTGTTGGCGAAAATCGCAGTTGCTTTGCTTTTACTTTAATTAAAAACATGTACTCGCACACAAAAAACACACACGCACACACACATACGCACACATACCCATGCATAAATAAACGTTTTTCAATCGTAAAAAATATTTAGTTTTTATTGTACACTTTGGCACAAAAGTGTAATTAAGCTAATTAAAAGGCATTTGGCATTTTATAAATGACAGAAGGATTTTCGTCAAACGTTATTAGCGATGGTTGGTGTTTTAAACAAAAAGCGCTAATGGGCGGGGCATGAAAAAGTCTGACAGTATTAAATTCAGCCAAAACGCTAATGAAGGCCTGACATGACTGCTAGCAGGTCTCTAAATAATTTAAACCGTTTTAACCCAAACTGTGAGGAAGTGATATATTTCGTTAACCCTTTCGCTACAGGTTTTTACTGGGGAAAGTTAAAATTTTAAATTTTACGTCTTAGGCTTCTATGTGGTTATACTAGCAATATTCCATAAGAAATTTTTTAATTTTTATACTCGGACCCTGTATTTTAGAGTGTTTTTCTATGAGAGCAACCACATCGTTGTGGCTGTAATAATTACTTAAACATACAACTTTTTACGCATAACGAAAATTTGAATATTTCTTCATTTACTTCAGCCAAAATTAAAAAAAAAGTATCTCAATTGAAATAAAACGTCAAATTAAAAAGTTTTCTAATTTTTTCTGCTTCTTCTTCCTTTACTATGTCAAGATATACCATTAAAAAAACGTGTATACTTCTCTTCTTTAAACTTAAATATTCAGTTTATTAATCTCGTATTTTTCCTAAAACTTCAAACTATTCTAAAGACCAACAAAAAAATTTATTCTTGCAACCATAGAGGATGCAGACGTCCACAAAGTAGCATGTTGCCATATGGCAACAAAATAGCGAAAGGGTTAAGGTAGATTCGAGTTCGGAGAATGAGGAGTGGAAAATAGTGTTCGAAATGGTATTGTTTGAAGTAACGAAGACAAGTTAGTACCCAGACTACAAGAGACTGAGAAGAGTTTGTAAAATAAAGGTCAAACAGATCCCAGGTCGTAGTATAATGGACCTATACTCCCGCCTGAGGGCTGTTCCCAAAAAAAATGGCAACAACTTGCATGAAATCTTTGCTAAACGGAGCTGTTTTCCGCAGTGAGTTAGAAATCACCATGTTTGCTCGCCTTTCTGATCACTGTTTTCCAGGAAAGTATATTCCAGCCGTAAGACCATTAGCGGAATAGCAACTCTTCAAACAGTTAGACGACTATCAACTCACTCCCAGTGATCCATATCCCATCGAAACTGAATAATTTTCCATAGCTTTCGTAGGGGTTCCTCTTCGTTACAGACAGAGGCTTAACTGCTCATCGGGCAGTCAATGTGTTGGCCACGTAAGGACCATTACCGCTGCTGAATTGATGGACGCTTGACTGAAGAGATACTGCTCCACTTATGACGTTATCATTACGGTATCTTTTTAAAAATATTAACCCAGCAGAAATATCGTCTTTATAGAAATCTTACAAAAGAACTAAGCAGGGTCCTTTAAAAAGTTCCAGTTTGAACGGACAGTGAACAAAGATGCCTAAAGAAGGTGTACATCTTCATCGTAATTCGAAGAACCATTTCCCTCGTAACCTGTAACTCGTTATGGTGTTTTTTATAAAAGCCTTCAGAGATGGAAAATACGAGCAAAGAAACGTAGTTGCAGCCAAACTCAAACAGTCTTTCCAGTTCTAGTTTTAATAGCGCATTGGATAGTCGAAAAATATACCTAGACAAGGTGTAAATCTTCATAGAAATTGGGAGAACCGTTTTCCTCGTAACCCGTAAGCCGTTATGGAGTTTTTTATAAAAGCCTTCAGAGATGAAAAAGACGAGCAAAGAAACTTAGTTGCAGCCGAACTCAAACAGTCTTTCCAGTTCTAGTTTTAATAGCGCATTGGATAGTCGGAAAATATGCCTAGATAAGGTGTAAATCTTCATAGAAATTGGGAGAACCGTTTTCCTCGTAACCAGATATGATATCTTTTATAAAAGCCTTCAGAGATGGAAATGGTAAGCGAAGACACCATCTCTGGAGAAACCTAGTTGCAACCAAATCTAAACAGTCAAGATTCAAAAGTTCCAGTTTAATACCCTATTTGGACAGTCGTCAGACATGCCTAGAGATTAGCACAGAAGGTGCAAATCTTCATAGAAACCGGTTGAATGGTATCCCTCTCAACCTCTTGTGGGATCTTTTGGAAAAGCCTACTTGGATGGGGAGGCGAACGAAACCTCCGTCACCATCCGATAAACCTAATTACAACCGAGGAGACTGTTCTCCTTTCAAAAGATACAGTTTTAATGGCCCCTTGAACAGTCGACAGATATTCCTAGAAGATATTCTTAAATACCTTCCTGAAAATATTCATAAAAGCTTATAGAACCGAATTTTTGCCTACAGAGAAAAGTGATAGCAAGCAGAGATACCGTCTCTGGAGAAACCAAACCAAACAGAAATCAACCAACAGTTTCAACCGAACACAGACAGTCTTTCTTCAAAAGTTCCAGTTTTAAAGACCCAGTCAGCAAATACGCCTAGAGAAGTTATAAATCTTCATTGAAAGTGAAAGAACCATATCCCTCGTAATCCGAAATGGTACTTTTATAAAAGCGTTCAGAGATGAAACAGGCGAGAGGAGATATTTTTCGACAGTCGACAGATATTCCTAGAAGATATTTTTTAATACTTTCCTGGAAATATTCATAAAAGCTTATTGAACCGCATACCTGGCATCTGTTATGGTATATCTTTGCCTGCAGAGAAAAGTGACAGCGAGCAGAACAGAACAGTCTTCCCCCAAAAGTTCCAGTTTTAATGGCCCATTAGACAGTCGGTAGAATTGCCTAGAGAATATTTTTTTTCGCCATCGTTAGAAGGTGGAAATTTTTTTGACAGACCCATATTCATCAGTCTGCCGAATTCTAATCGACTGAAAAAATTCCCTGTTCAAGGCTTTGCTGCGGCGAACCACCTGAGAGTTCTCTTTTAGTCACCATGAAGTTTGCGCCTAGTCATTTGAAGGCTTTAATCATTGACCTCTGTCCTTATGACTCTGTCACGCGGTAACTCTAGTAGATTTTGTCCTCTTTTAGGAACGGTTGTCCTAGAATGTTCATTCTTCTACCAACTAGATTCGGTCAGTAGTCACTCTACCTGATAGATTTCGTTCTCTCTTATGAACAAGATTCGATCACTGGCACGCAATGTGGGGCGACGGCCTCGTCATCATGGAAGAACAATCTACAGGCAACTACATCAATAAATATTTACAATAAGATTAATCAATGCAATCAACCATGTAAGCGCGCTCTGATCTGCAATCATGAAGAACTCTTCTGGCCTCGCTGACCATTAGCTTCTATAAGGCTGGCCTACATGGGGCATTGAAGTCACCCAACTGTTAACCAGACTCTTAACCCTTCAATTATTGAATGCAATTCCTGGTTCAGATCCACAAAAGATTTCCTCCGACCCTTTCTTAACGAAACCAACTGCCAGCTCATTTTGCTTTGTACCGGCATGTCCTTTTACCCATATCAGATGAACACTATTACTAGTCTATCGATTTTTTGGACACAATCAACCAGTGGTGCACGCAAGTGAGATTGTGGGGGTTCAACACTCCCCAAGTAACTGTTTGTTGTCAAAATATATGATTGGAAATATAGTTTTAAATGGTATTGGATTCAAAAGCTGTGTTTGGAACCCCCCTCCTGATGATCCAGCGGAATAAATACGACACCTGACTGCCTACTAACTCACTGCTTGACTAATCTTTCAATGCTTGTATCTGCCGCCGTGAATCGGTAGATGAGAAGAAAAGCACTTCACTTCTTATGCGGCACCAACTTTCAGCTTGGCAAGAAGAAGTCTGCGCGCTTATTTAACCAATTTTTCACTAATTTGATCGATCTATCGACGATCAACACCAGCAGCATTGCTTGTTTTAATAAGGAATCTTAAAATGTGTCTTATTATTATTTTATTTTAAGTAACGATTAGATTGAATTGCTCATTATGTGAGCAAATTGATGCGTAGCTTTTGTGTTTAGCTTTTTCCTCGATAACACTACTCGACAAAAAATGGGTTAATGGCGTGCTCCTAAAAACAAAATTATTTTTTAGACTAATCTTCGGCTGCTGAACACGAAACTGAAAATGAACTGGAAAATCTTCGAAAAACACGTTTTTCCCCTCTTATTTCAGTTATCTCGTAAACCGTGAAAGTTCAAAATAGAAAATTTAGTTAAAAGGAGACAATTTACTTCTGTCATTTGATACCCATATCTTCATCATTGCACAATCGCAAATATTTACAAAATTTTTGAAATGTGTATATCCTTAAAATTTTAAAGTCCTTTAAAAAGGTTTTTGGGGCAGAAAATGAAAAACTGACTATGCCAGGATATTAAAAATGACCTCTAGTTTCACGTCTATATCAACATTTGGATGGGTCTCCGAAAAATAAAAAAATTTTTTCGCACGGTGAAATAAATGAGAAGTTGGTGTTTTTCACTCCGTGCATCATAACTTTGTTATTTTTCTTTCAATTCTATTGATGTTAGGCTTAATATTTGATCAAATAATATATACTTCATCTTAGATTTTAAAACCAGAGGAGATCACTTATTTTATCTATAAAAAAACCATTCGAAAATTTATAATTTTTGAAAATGGTAAAAAAATTCAATTTTTTTTTCAACTTTCATCGTCAGTAACTTCCCCAAATCTCATCATTTGGACAGTCTATATATCGTTGGAAAGGTTAGTTAATTACCTTCTGAACGACGGGCCACTTGTGTTAGTTGGATGGTTGGTTTACGAGATATGTGCTCATAACTGAAATAAGAGGGAAAAAACGTGTTTTTCGAAGATTTTTCGAAAACGCTTCTTAAGAAAATTTTTTGATTTTCAGTTTTGTGTCCAGCAGCCGAAGATTAGTCTAAAAAATACTTTTATTTTTAGGAGCATTTTTCGTGTCGAGTAGTGTAATTGAGAGATTGAAGCGGTGAATATGGTGAGGGTTTTATATAACTGAAGGACCGCTTTAAGGACACAAATTTCATATACCGGTGCATTAATACTGATCAATGCGTCAAACTGGCAATTAAAGACCCAAAAGACAAACTTGCATATTTCAAAATTTATATAGACAACGCCAAGTTAGTTGATTTTTATGTAAATCTGTTCAATAAAACTTTTTAAATTTGTTGACAAAAAATTCAATTTAATTTTGTTACAATGCCAGAGTCCAGCACAAAGCCTTTTCAAATTCCCTGAATGGATTAAAATTCATAAAATTTCTGTAAAAGAAAAAAATTGAAATTTTTTAAAGCATCATTAAAACGGCTTCTAAAAAATGAGAAAATGTTTGCAAAACCACAGCTAATCGCAGCACTAAGCGCTGCTCAAATGCGCACAGAACGGCGCACAGCCAGTTCGCTGTGGCCCCTTGGCCGCGAGCGCATCAACACGCTGCGCACAAAAACCATGGCAAAGTGTTGGCCACATCGATTGCAACAATTAATCGCCAGCCACGACGGCGGCCACTGGCACTTTTCGTTCGCTCGAATTCGCAGTGTGTTTGTGGAAATATGCGGCAAGCCCCCGTCTCCCATTGCTCACTGCTGGCTGCCAACAGGAATAAGCCGGAAATCAATTTCAATTAAAATATTTAAACCGTCTATTTTTTGGGGCCTTTCTTTTTGCAGTTGTTTTTGCTGTTTGCCGTTGCTTTTGTGACATTTTAAGCAACGTTAAAAAGGGCGAATTATAGCACAACCGCAACCAGAAAAAAAACCAAAACCCTCAATAACCGTCAATGCCAACAACAACAACAACAGCGACCAACAAAACAATGGCTTTAAAACTAAAACGCCAAATGGCCAACGGCCAAAACAAAACAGACCAAAGCAAAGCGAAATCACTAAAAGTGGTAGTGGCCGGAGGAATGTTGAGCGAATTTTAAATTCAATTCCATTCCAGGGGGGCCGGGGTCGGGGGGGAAACAATGTGGCCTAATAAATAGCGTCTGGCGTATAAGCCGTTTTGTGAATTTGTTATTTTTGTATTGGATTTTGTTGGGCGTGTTTTTGTTGTAATTTTTTTGTAATAAAATTTGAATTTAAATTGCCCCAAAAATAACCGAATGGCGATAACCGCATTGCATTGTCAGCCTCACACGGCCGCCGGCGCGCCGTAACGAAACTACAATAAAAACGTTGACAAAAACTTGGCGTCAAATCTTTTTGCATATTTCAGGGCGCACTAGTTAAAATTTCATTCAATGTTGTACGTTTTTTGTTAGTTTTTAGAAAATTAGAAAATTTGCATTGCATGTTGGTTAGTTGGCGCGTTTTCGTACATCACGCCGCACAGTGCTCCGAAGTGGGACAAAAATAGAAAAATTTTATGTCACCGATTTCAAAGAAATTGGTGTCATTTGAAAGATAATACTTTCATTAAGCAAGATCTCAAACTATTTCTCAATCCGGTATATTTTGAGAGAGTTATAGCATTTACAAGTTGATCAAAATCAAGAAATATGGTTTTGTCATAAAATGCAGTTTTGAGCGTCAACAATTGAAAACAAAACCAAAACACTATTTTCGCTTCAATCGGAGAAAATGTTGCTGCTGTGCACTTATAAGAGTCCAAAAAATCATTTCATGAGCTTTTTTGAAAAAAAAAGTTAAATAAAAACGGGGTTGTACGTTATTTAAACAAAACATTTTTTTTATTTAAAACTATAAAAACGATATATTTTTGTGGATCGAAAATGTCGCATTATTACACCTACTTTTTTACGTAATCCTCTAGAATGGACTTTCTTCTTTTGGATCATGAACAAATATTCTGCGATTTTTTGCGATCTTGGAAAATAATAAAATTGTTTAAACTACTCTAACTAAAAAAATTTGATTTTGAAACCCTACATTGAGGTGCCCACCGATACATTCACTTTGGTACGGAGCTTGTAACGCCCAGAAAGTGATGTAACTGGAAAGAAAAAGTATAGTAGCACTGTCGCTATTTAAAATGGGCATGGTCCGCCCACTAAAGACAGAGTTGTCATACGGAAGTCGTTCATATAATATGAAAACTTCTATATTAACAAAGCCAATGTCACAAATTATTAACGTTTTATAAAAAAAATGGGTTTTGCTTACCAGTTTAACCCTTTAAGAGCCATATTATCCTACTTTTGTTTTCATTATTATGAAATTTTTGTTAAAATGTGATTTAATGCTAATATTTTCTGAAAATAAGAAGGAAAGTTAAGGAAGGCAATTTTGTTAAAATTTCGTTGCATTATTTACACTTATTTACAATAAAGAAGAAAACTGTGGGAGAAAACTATTTGTGAAATAGTTGTATTTCAATTGAACTGTTTGTGTGGGATTAAAAACATCATTCTTTATGATAGTGAAACTGAATAAACTGAACTTTTTAAAAAATGGCAATTATTTTCTTTCATCCTGCAAGTTTTACTATAGCATTGCATCTTCATAGCTGAGTCATCTCTATGTTAAGTTCTACGGAAATAAAACCATAAATGGTTTTTTCAAGCAACTTCATCACCCTTTGAAGATCAATTTTAGAAAAACGCTGAAATACGTATTTCGTTATTTTTCTTTAAGTATATTTATACAAAATTTTAAAACAATCCGACCAAAAAACAATATCCGTCTATATAAGCTTCACCACCCCGTTTCCGGCCTGTCAAGGTGGAATTTTTTTAAATCGCTCCTTTTTAAAGGTTGACTTTTTAGAATACAACTGTTGACCAAATTTCATCATTATAGTTCCAGCGATTTGGGCTCGGTGGTGATGGCATACTTGGTTATATATATTCGATTTTTTTAAAACTATATATTTTTTTTTTTTAAAACATCATTTTTGAAGTCAGTAGCCCCAAATAATTCAGATTGCAAATTTTCAGCGAATTTAGAGCACTCCTTCTATTTTTGTCCCAATTTTGTATGGAGTCGGAGCACTGTGCGCCGCCATGAAAATTAAATCGAAAATGCACCTTTCAACGCCAGCGAGTGCACCGAATTATCATCTTTTGTTGTGCGCGCACAACAACACTACTGCTGCTGCTGCACACTAGGCGGACGAGTGGGCGGGAATTTGTTGTAACATTAGCATGCAATTTAAATGGCGCACTTGCCGCCAATTCATGCCGCCAATTATTCAGGAGTCACTCTATCTTCTCTCTCTCTCTCTCTCTTTCCATCTGCAGGTACTCGCCGCTCACGCCACCCACAACAAATTGGTTTCCCGTCAAAGGTGTCACCATTGCCGATGGCTCGTCACACTGCAACCAATTCATCTGTAACGTCGAACTGGAGAAACTCAACGTGCACTCGTCGGGTTCCTACCGCTGCGAGGTGTCGGCCGATGCGCCCGAATTCAAATTGATTGACAAAACGGCAGATATGACAGTGGGCGGTAAGTACCCAACACACACAAACACATACACACACATGTGAATGTGTGTATGTGTGCACTTTGAGCCCATTGCGAAGCAGTCGTGCATTATTTATTTATTTATTGATTTGCCTGTGATTTATGGGAAATTGCTCAATTGACAGTTTTCTCATTTTTGCGAAGCAGTTCGAATTGATGACCAAGCGGTGAATGAGTTAACGCATCGGTCTTGAGTTCCAAAATGTCCATTTTAACACCAGAATGCCCGACAATCTGACATACCTAAAATGCCCATTTGTAGTCATTTTGACTACATTATTGTTGACTGACTTTTTTTAATTTTATTGGTTTTTAAGTAGCAAATATGAATAAATGTACACGAGATTAAACTAAAATAAGCATTTAGTTTTTCTTTTTTTTATGGTTCACAAAGTAAATCCATTTAAATAAAATAGCGTAATTTACACATAAATGGGATAAAATGGAATTAAATTTGGAATTTGTGAATGAATTTTATGAGTGAGTTTTGAATTGAAAAACTTTGGCCTGCTAGGATATTATTTTTTAAATGTTTGCAATTATTTGAAATTTTCATATTTCGCAATTGAAGATGCATATTTTTCTATTTATCAGTAAGATTTGCTGAAAATTTTATATAGGTAGTCAAAATAACTACTTTTGGGCATTTTATGTAAATTTTGCAAAATTGGGGTAAACAATTTTTTTACAATATTTTTAATTTATTTATTCCATTTAGCTTTAAGGGGGAAAGCCACTGTGACGGGTAAAAAAAAAAATTTTTTGTTTTAAATCAAAGCTTATATATTCACAAATATGTGTACAAAATTTCAAGTCATAATTTCAAAAATTGACTAAGTTACAACGATTTTAGTGAGAGCAGGTACTCAACTCAGGTACTAAAACTCCAAACTTTAAACGCGTTTTTCTCGAAACGACTTTTTTTGAACTGGCGGCATCAATAACTCGAACAATTATGAACCGATTTCTAATTTTTTTTTTTGTTTTGTTCGTCTTAGTAGTGGTTAAGGTTAAGCGTAGCCGATTTGGAAAATTTTGTTTATTACTATTTTTTAAACTGTCTCAAAACCAAAAAAACAAGGTCGAAAACATGGAAATATTTTCAATCGGTCGCCATTTTGTGAAAAATCAAAATAAAAAAAACGGCTACGTACAAAGATAGCTACATTCATACAGATTACAATAAAATTTTTTTTTTTTTTTTTGAGTACGGGTTTTTGAGAAATCGATGCCGCCATGGAGGGGGAATTTTTTTCAAGCGCTACGGGATCATCTCTATTGTTTAAACTATTTAATATTTTTTAATAAAAATTTGTGGAAATATTATTAGATGTCTGCTTAATAAAATAAAAAAAACCCGATCCAAAAATTCCTATATTTACTCGGTCAAAAAAAATGTTTAAAATCACTAATTTTTTGACCCGTCACAGTGGCTTTCCCCCTTAAAAATTAATTAAAGTCACGCAAGATATTTTTTTAGAAAGCGATGCAACAAAAGTTATTTACTATAAAAGACATCAATTTAGTCAAAATGACTACCTTGGGCATTCTAGTGTTAACACAGCCCAATAATTTGTAGCAGTAAGGTGGCAACACGTATCAATCAGACGAACGAAAAAGTGCTGAGTGGGTATTCTTTGACGCCAACAAGGCTACTCGTGTTCGGCTTTGCTTTTGTGAAATTATGTGTGAACCTTATAGCATTCAGCCTCAAGCAATAGAAGCATATTTAAAAAATTACAGATTTGATAAAATTATAAATACGCCAAGCACGTGTCGAGCACTGCTCGAAAACAGCTCGCGAACGCATTCATTTGTCATTGGCCGCCACCCGACGCACAGCCCACGACACAGGTCGCTCTTTGAGAGTGGAGTCAGTCGGGGCGCAGGATGGGTCAAAGGTTCGCAAAGGGCGCAACCGAATAGACACCAGAACTTGCGACACGCAGCCTCCATTTGTATGAGTAATGAGGCCTAATAAATTGTGTGCCAGTATGGCAGCGCGACGCTGCGCCCCACCGCCAGTCATGGCCTCTGCGCGCATTTCCATGCGTTCGGCGCGTTATGCGTTGCGCGTTGTTCGGCTTGGGCGCTTAACAAATTTACCACAATAGCCAGTTTTGTACGAATCAATTTATAAACCTGAAGTGGTGCGGCATGCTGTGCGCTTTTATGATGTCACGTGCACCGCAAAACTTGCGCGCGCTTGACGCTGTCACGTCCGGCCCGCTGTGCAGCGTCCCATTGGTTCGTTCGTTCGTTCGTCTATCTGTCTATCTGTCTTGCTGTCTATTTGATGCTCTGTTCATTTGTCAATGTGCCTACTTTGTGCCACTGCCGTTTCTCAGTGCCAACTGTTATTCTTATTGTTGTTGTTGTTGTTGTTGCCGCCTCCAATCATGCACAAATCCTGGCAAAAAAGCTCTTTCGCCGTTTGTTTTGAAATGAATGATTTAACACAATATTTTCCGGCTGGAAATTCAAATCAATTGATGCCAATGTGCGCTGACTGCGGCGTTTGCCTACTTTGCTGTCGCGGCGCTTCTCTTCTCCCACACACTTACCGCCTCGCAGTGTCGGAGCCGCTGTAATGCCAGCATACAAATGGTCTCCTTATGTGGTCGGTGGCGTCAATGATTTATTTCTGTCGCAACTTACGCACTCACAGCAACAACAATCACAACCACTACAACAATAATAACAACCACACCAACAACAGCCATAACAATGATCTGCATTTTTCCTCTCCGTTGGTTGGTTATTGTTATTATTCATTTACTACTCCTGTTCGTTGTTGTTGTAGTTGTTTGTAGGAGCTATGCTTGCATTAACCATAAAAGATTTTTGCTTTCTGTTGTGAAATAAAAAGCGTTTATTTTGATTTGGTAATAAATTGCAAATTGGTATTAAATGAGAACTCAAATTTTTATTGAATATTTTTATGCGAAAATCGATTGGCAGCAAAAATGAAATGTTTGAAATCTTTAGAGGTTACCACAAATGTTGAAGAAAATATAATTTCAACTTGGTTACATCAATCTGTGGGTTTGCTTCAACACAGCGGTGTCAGATATGAGAAAATCAAATAGGAATCTAAAAATATAAAATGGAACATTGAGTTTTTTATAGGCAGACTTTTGATAGTTGCGATTTATTTAGTAATTTATTTTTTTAACATTGATTTAGCATTAAAGATTGCTCTTTTAAATGCTACCAAAAGAGTACATTAGTAACGAGTAATAATAATAAATAACATTAAATATTTAGAAAATAATGAAAAATACAGAAGCAAACAGAGAAAGAGAAGAGATAGAGATATAGATAGTTTTTTTTTAATATTTGACAAGTATGAATATAAATTAAATTAAAATTAAAAATTAAATCAGAGAAAATCAAATTGGAATCTAAAAATATAAAATGGAACATTGAGTTTTTTATAGGCAGACATTTTATAATTAGTATTTATTTATTTAACATTGATTTAGCATACAATACATCTTTTAAATGCTACAAAAAGAGTACATTAGTAACGAGTAATAATAATAAATAACATTAAATATAAATTTAATTAAAATAACATTATATATTTAGAAAATAAAAAGGAATACAGAAGAAATTGATTTAATTAAATTTTTATTTAACATAAAATATAACATTAAATATTAAGAAAATAATAAGAAGTACAGAAGCAATTTATTTAATTTAATTTTTATTTAATTAAAATAGCATTAAATATTTAGAAAATAATAAGAAATACAGAAGAAAACAGCGAAAGAGAAGATATAGAGACATAGATAGATTTTTTTTAATATTTGACAAGTATGGATATAAATTAAATTAAAATTAAAAATTAAATCAGAGAAAATCAAATTGGAATCTAAAAATATTAAATGGAACATTGAGTTTTTTAGGCAGACTTTTGATTAGTATTTATTTATTTATTTAACATTGATTTGGCATACAAGATTGCTCTTTTAAATGCTACAAAAAGAGTACATTAGTAACGAGTAATAATAATAAATATCACTAAATATAAATTTAATTAAAATAACATTAAATATTTAGAAAATAATAAGAAATACAGAAGAAAACGGAGAAGAGATAGAGATATAGATAGATTTTTTTTAATATTTGACAAGTATGGATATAAATTAAATTAAAATTAAAAATTAAATCAGAGAAAATCAAATTGGAATCTAAAAATATAAAATGGAACATTGAGTTTTTTATAAGCAGACTTTTTATAATTAGTATTTATTTATTTATTTATTTAACATTGATTTAGCATACAAGATTGCTCTTTTAAATGCTACAAAAAGAGTACATTAGTAACGAGTAATAATAATAAATAACATTAAATATAAATTTAATTAAAATAACATTATATTGTTACGAATATGAGTTTTAGTGGGCTAATACGTATCTCTGGATTGCGTAATTTGAAAATAAAACACACTTCGTTCCTCAACCGCAGTCAATAAAATAAACCAACAATCACTTTATTTCACAGGTTTACACTTTACTGTCTTTACACTTAATTATTCGCTCAATTACTCCGTGTGGCACCTTCACTAGTCAAAATCAGACTGACTCGCTGCGCCGCACCCGGCTGTCTTTTATACCTGTCCGGCCATCGCGCAGATCGTTCTCGCACATTCCGGAGTGGACTAAAGGTTTCCATGATGATCGCGACCATCATTGCCAGATTGGACTAAAAGTTGCCATCGTTGTCGCGGCCGTCGTTGCCAGATTGAATTATAGCACGGCGCGTAGCGACAGGGTTGCTTTGCACAGCGACAAACTGTCTTATCGTTACAATATATTTAGAAAATAATAGGAAATACAGAAGAAATTGATTTAATTAAATTTTTATTTAACATAAAATATAACATTAAATATTAAGAAAATAATAAGAAGTACAGAAGAAATTTATTTATTTCATTTTTATTTCATTAAAATAGCATTAAATATTTAGAAAATAATAAGAAATACAGAAGAAAACAGATGAAGAGAAGAGATAGGATATAGATAGATTTTTTGTAATATTTGACAAGCATCTATGGATATAAATTAAATTAAAATTAAAAATTTAAATTAAAATTAAAATTAAATAAAAAAATGAACACTAGAAACCATTAACATGTTGATCGTTGATTAAGACTTTTCAGCATCAATTTGAAGAAATCTTACTATGGGAAGTGAAAGGCAGTAAAGAAACTTTGTGCCTCCTTTCAGATATTTATATACTTATTTGATTACATACTTACTTAACTGGCCAAAACAACCCATTACCACGTTACGACCTCCAGTCAGTTTCAGCGCATTCGTCATCACCGGCTGGGTTCGAGTCTCCTATGGATCGATTGAAGTAGATCGAAGTACTATAGATGAGCAGATGAGGTGACGAAATGGGGTCGAGTTGACTGATACTAAAGTCAACTCTGTCCCAAGATGATTTTTGTCCTTTGCATGGATACTAAAAGGTTAATTTGTAAAAAAAAATTAATTATATTTTAACCAGGACCGATTATGGTTCTTGCCGAGTTCTGTGGTCCATCTTGTCCATGAGAAAACCCCTATATATATTGTCTCTCGGTCCCACCTCTCTTCGCTCGATGTGATCATCACCGGACACTGCATTATTAGGTCCACTCACATTAACCCATTAGTACCTGAACGGACAATTTTTAAGACTCTTTTCAGTAACTGCACAAAATGTTTGGTTTTCAGAGATCATTGCTTATGAAGCCATCTTGAATTTTATTTTGCAAGTTCTATAAAATTTTGATTGCACATTTCGAAAGTTCAGAAAATATTACATATATGACAAAACTTTTGACGTTCCATTTTGTGCCAAAAATACTTTCCGAAAAAGTTTTAAAGAAGTCCTTTCAAGCGGTACTGGATTAAATGGTATTTCATGCCTTGCAACATCAGTAGTAACTGTGGGGATAAGTATCTAACTGTTACAAACGATACAACACTTCCTGTGCCGCTGAATGGTTGTGCAGAAACGCCGAATCCATGCCCTCGGGCTCAGTATCCCAGACAGACCTGATGAGAAAAAATGTCGAATCTGCTCTGCTTCATCAAGGTCAACATCATTAAGGTCTGCTCTGTTCAATCATCAGATCCCAGTAAGAACTTGTCCCAGAAAGAAACTGATGGTTACTTTCAGAGTACATAAGAAGAGACAATGGGTCACGTAAACTAGGAGTTGAAGTACAAGTTGTACCAAAAATACCCCTTCGTTCCTAACCTAATATTTCTGTCAATCCTGTAGATTCCCCTTCTCATTTGTATATCCTTCCAGAACCAAAATTCGCTCTTAAATTAAAAAATAAAAAATCCTATAAATACTGTTTCCCCAAAGAAAGCTACCTGCTTATTAATTACTTAATTATGAAATTAAAGCATCCACTTTTATGATTTACTTTGTCAAAATATAGAAATTCAGCTGCTCAAAGTTAACAAAAACTCCACTCCCACCTTCGCCATCCGTTGAGTCCTCTTAACAACCCAACTACTCCATAACTGCTCTCATGACAAATAATTCCATTGCGTTTGTCCACCACAAAATTATTTGCAAATTTTGCAGCAATGGAAGAGGTGCGGATACCGTTCGATTTAATTTTGAAAGTCCAATTTCCTCAAATAAACAAAAACACGCTTTCATAATTTCCCCCTCGCCGCACTCTGCAAAACATCTGCGCACTAATTAATCATTTGGCATTATTTGTGCTTAACAAATCCAGCCGTCTCACCTACCCCCGCCCCCCTAAAGGCAAAAAAGTTTGCATAGTGCATAGCCCGAAAGTCCGCAGTTTAAGTGGAACGACCGCAATTCCTGAATTAACCCCCTTCGACCCGGCGCCACCGTCGGAAAATTGTATGCAAACAAGCAACTCGAAGAGTGCACAGTGCAAAATTTCTGACGATGATAACTTTTTAATTGGTTTGATTCGTTGTCAAATCACGAGAAGCAACGCTGCCAACGCCCACGTCAACACCAACAACAACAACCACAATACGAGTAGCTGACGGAAACAAGCCGAGGAAAAGTCAACAACAACCGCAACACCGCACCGCCATCGACATCGACATCGACATGGCAGCGCACAAAATCAATCCACTCGAGTCAAAGTTGGCGACCCACTTCGAGTACAACGGAAGGCAAATTCGCAGCGCCGAACGCTGGCAGTGCGATCGGAGCAAACTCTCGAGCGGGGCTGGTGTGTCGAAACACAATGCAATTAACTTGCGCAAATAAACAAGACCGGCTACAGACAGCTGAACAGACAACCGGACAGACGGACACGGGCCGCGCCGAAAAACGCCCGCCAGCTGCCACGCAGCCCGGCGACACGAACGCCTTCACTCATGAACAGCCACAGATGCCACAAATGGCAACCCTTGTCATAAATTTCACATTAAAAAGTCACAAGATGACAGCAAATAAAATGGTCCCAGCGCCGGCCGCGCAACAGCAGCGAGCGACGGCGGCGGCTACGGCGACGCGAGCAAACGCAGAAGAACGCAGCCACTTTAAACGCTGTGACAGCGGCAATCCGTGGTAATAATGAGGCAGGCGTAAAATGTTATTGTTCGCGCTCGAATGGCGCCAGGTGAGCGGCGCGGCCAGGTGGGTGGACCACCGCTCACTCACGCAGCGGTGAGCGCGTTGTGTGCGTGCGGCGCGTAATTCACCAAAGCAAAATTGTGCTTTGGACAAAGCGAGCATTTCTCACACCAAACAACAACAACCACAATGATAGCAACAACAATGGCGAGTTTCATTCGTCGGTATCTGCAGTTAATCAGTGAAGTTTATAAAGTGAAGAATTTCAAGCTCGCTGGGCCGTAAGTGAGGAGAGCAAAATATTTTCGGACCACCCTTGACGTCGAGTCGGTGCGTCCGTCTGTGCCCCTTGTTGGATGTTCACGCTATTGCCTGCGTGAAAGCTATTCGCAGCGAGCGATGAAGCATGAAGGGAAAAATTAAAAGTCGAAACAAAAGGTCAAAAGTGATGCAGAAAATCACTCTTCGGGAATCCGTTCGACATGTTTGAACATAAATTAACTCTAACAATGCAGTGAGTGAGTTAGGTTTGGTTTGGGTTTGGGTTAGGTTTAAGTTAGGTTCAAGTGAGGTTGAGGTTAGGTTTAAGTGAGGTTTATGTTAGGCTTAAATTAAGTTAGGCCCGTGCTTGGTTTGGTTTAAGTTAAGTCACATTAAGGTTAGGTTTCTGTTAGACTATGTTTAGGTGATTTTTAATTTTATTTGGGTTAGGTTAAGGTTAAGTTGGGCTATAATCGAGATAGGATTAATTTTGATTAAACTGAAATTAGGTTTAACTCTACGTTTGGGTTGGGTTTAGTATATTATGTGTAAGATTAACACTAGAAGTACCGAGCGGTCATTTGACGGTTTTCAGTTTTTGATTAACCGTAGCTCGAAAACGGTTTAAGTTACGAATCTTGTTCTCCTTGACTTTTAATATTTTGCAAAATATTGTTAGTGCAAAATATTAAAAGTCAAGGAGAACAAGATTCGTAACTTAAACCGTTTTCAAGCTACGGTTAATCAAAAACTGAAAACCGTCAAATGACCGCTCGGTACTTCTAGTGTTAAGGTTAGGTTTAAGTAAGGCTATGTTCAAATTAGTTTTGATTTGGTTTGGGTTCGGTTAACGTTTGGATTCGTTAATTTGAACTATGGTAAGGTTAGGTTTGAGTTAGGATATGTTAAGGTTCGCCTTAGTTTGGTTTGATTTGGGTTAGGTTACGGTTAAATTTAAGTTAGATTATGTTCAGATTAGGTTAAGTTTGGTTTGTGTTTGTTTGAGGAAAACTATGGTTTAGGTTATATTTAAGTTAGGTTATGTTCATATTAGCTTTAGGTTGGTTTGTATTAGGCTAGGGTCAGTGTTAAGTTAGATTATGTCCAGATTAGCTTTATTTTGTTTTGCGTTAAGTTAGGCCAAGTTCAGGTTAGGTTTAATTTGGTTCGGTTTGGATAAGTTTGAGGTTAACTT
This sequence comes from Melieria picta, assembly GCA_964056695.1. Taxonomy (NCBI): domain Eukaryota; kingdom Metazoa; phylum Arthropoda; class Insecta; order Diptera; family Ulidiidae; genus Melieria; species Melieria picta. The sequence continues at coordinate 105,899,475 of OZ057398.1, read as the reverse complement.
CAAGTTAGATTATATTCAGGTTAGGTTAACTTTGGTTTGAATTGGTTTAAGGAATGTTATGGTGTATATTAAGTTTGAATTAGGCTATGTTCAGATTAGCTTTAGTTTAGTTTGGGTTGGTTTAAGGAAAGCTATGGTTAAGGTTAAGTTAAAGTTAAGATATGTTCAGGCTAGCTTTAGTCTCGTTTGATTTGGTTTAGGTTAAGGTTAAATATAAGTTAGATTATGCTCAGGATAAGTTAAGTTTGGTTTGAGTTCGTTTAAGGAAAGCTATGGTTTAGATTAGGTTTAAATTAGGCTATGTTCAGACTAGCTTAAGTTTGATTTGCGTTAGGTTTAAGGTTAGTGTTAAGTTAATCTATGTTCAGCTTAGCTTTAGTTTAGTTTACGGTGATTTAAGGAATGCTATGGTTTAGGTTAGGTTCAAGTTAGATTATGTCGCGATTAGCTTTAGTTTGTTTTGCGTCAAGTTAGGCTAGGTTCAAGTTAGGTTTAATTCGATTCGGTTTATGTCGCGCTAAGGTTTACTTTAAGTTGGGTTGTATTCAGATTAGTTTGATTTGGGTCAAGCTTGGGTTAACTAATGCTGTGTTAAGGTTAGGTTTAGTTGAGTTGGAGTTAAGTTAAGATTCGGTTTAGTTGAAACTAGGTTAAGTTCAAGTTATATTTAGTTTGGTTTGGGTTAAGTTTAGATTTAAATTATGTCATGTCAAGGTTTGGTTTAGTTTGGCTTTCGCTTGGCCATGAAATAAAATAATAAAAGACAAAGATGTACTTTGAACTCTGTTTGGCATTCAAGTGTTAACAATAAAAGCTCTGCTCTTCATTCGATCAGCTGTAGGGGTTCACATTCAATAACTGCTTACGAAGTAAAAGATAAAACATGACAAATATCACCAAACTGAGAATGTAAGAAAAAAATTTAAAACAAAACCAACTTGAAGTAATGTTCATAAAAGACAGCAACACAACATGGACAGCAATAAAGATAGCTTTAGCGAATACAACAACAATGCAAAAAATCGAACATAGCACAAAAAAGAAAACAAGAACAATGAATTAACCACTAACTACGTAAAAGTAAGCAAAAACAAACACAACTACAATGACAACAACGTAACTAAAAGTTCATTGAAGAAACTCTTGCAACGCATTCCAGAAATTTCACAAAATTCCCAGGTAGAATGTTTATCTGTCAACAGCAACAAATGTAGCAACACGAACGCCAACAGCAAGTAGGATACGTTGTACGAATTCGAACGACAGGACAAGCACTACAACAAAGGTGTAAACGCAGGAGCAACGTTTAACATCCGCTGGGATCTGCTCACACACAAACAGTCTCTAAGGTTGCGATCCTGTTTTGGGTTCCCCTTTGCACTTATACAAAGGAAAGAAAAAACTTTAATGACAAAACAACAACAAGTAGAAAGACAAAACCCAGTACAACCAAAACAAAACAACCTACTTGGGGACACTCGAGCGTTATAAGCGTTAAAGTGAAAGTGTTTGCTTGGCCTTAACGTCGACCGTTTGTGGCCCAAGTCTCTTCAACGCACACACCACAATGCAGCAAACTATCGGTGTATGTGTGTTTGTGTTGGATTGTGTGTATTTGTATTTGTGTGTGTAGAAATTGCTGTGCTTTGTCTCACTTATTCGCCGAAGGCGCCTAATTTCGCTTTGGTCTCGGCAGCAGCGTTCCAATCACTGCTGGCAATGCTGTCGCTCCCGACAACAAACTGTTGTTGGCCTGTCAAAAACACCGACAGTTATGCAGCGTAACCAGATTAACTTCAAAAAACGGTAACAAGTGCAGTGCGTGCTTGTCGTCTACCCACAAGTCGGTACATACATGTCTGGCGGCAAAGTCTTGAAGTGTTTTCCTCTGTACCCAACAAGCGAGTTCCAGCTGTATACGAGTTTTTGCTCTGGAAAAACGGAAGTGATTTGAGTAAATCTCCAGAGAAAACGTGGTGCACACTGGACAGCAGTTAATACTCAAAGCATGAATTACACTGTGCGACAGCATTTTTCACACCGGGAAAAAACCATTTGGGCGTGAAACTAGAGACCAAATATAGTAATACTGCGTACTCAGTTTTTAATTTCTACATCCTTTGTCCTTTTAAAAGGACTTCAAAGTTTTGAAGGGAATAAAAAATGAAAAAAACATAAAAAATATAAAAAATACTTAACCTCGTTAGAATATAACGATATGTATATCAAATGAAAGAAGAAAGGCTCAAGAATTTAAATAAATGATTTTTTTTATATATTTGTAAAAAAAGGATATGACAAAGGTCCTTTGAAAATTTTAATCCTTTATATCCTTGATATTTTATGTAGAATTTTCTTGAAAAGTAAGTATGTTAAAACCCAAAATCTCTCTGATCACGTGTCAAAATTTCATTACTCTAACTTTATTAGTTCGAAAGTTATTAAAAAAAAAGGTGGAAGCTGCAATTCTAATGAAGTACAAAAATTCTACTTTTTTTGAGTATCAGTATTTTAAATAATAAAAAGATACAAAATCAATGAAGCGAGAATTATGAAATTTTGACACGTGGTCAAGGAGATTTTGGGTTTTAACACACTTACTTTTCAAGAAAATTCGATGTAAATTTTCAAGGATATAAAGGATTAAAACTTTCAAAGGACTTTTTTCATATCCTTTTTTAAAAATAGATAAAAATTTAATTTTATTTAAATTCTTGAGCCTTTCCTCTTTCATTTGATATACATATAGCCATATTCTAACGAGGTTAAGTATTTTTTATATTTTTTTATTTTTTATCCCCTTCAAAATTTTGAAGTCTTTTTAAAAGGGCAAATAAAAAAAAAATTAAAAATTTTTTTTATTTTTGTCGCACGGTGTTATGTCTGTTAGCTCAAGTCAAGTTAAATTTTCTTTTTGTAGACAGTAAACCTTCTAAAAGGCAGCTCACCGTTGGAGTTTGTTTATAGGTGAAGCGGTCATCTCTAGGCCATCATTTAGGCCACAAACTTACCTCTATGAGACCTTTTGTTCGCCGTTGACCGAACGTAGTTTCTCTCGACTCGAGTTTGCAAGCGCAAATGACTTTCTCCTTAGCATTTTAATGAAAGGACACCAAACACTTAAATGCATAAAATTATAAAACGTAATTTGCATTTTCCGTTGCCGAGAGCGTAACGCAGCGTAATGGCGCCAAATTTAAACGAACACAACTGTTGTCGGGATGCAACCCAGTGACTCGTTTTGGCAAATGTCATTGCTGTGCAATAAATTTCAAAATGGCGCTGTTGGCATTTACTTAATCCCACTCACTTTCACCAGAGCACGTGGGTCCTTGTGCAACATCATAAGCCACTCGGCAAATAAACTAAAGTTACTTAACAAATATTTATATTGTATATATATTTATATTTTTTTTCAATGCCTTTCAATAATTGTGTGCACCGCCAGCAATTTATGGCTTTATTTTATTTGCTACAACAACAACAACAACAACAACTGAATATTGCTCATTTTTGGTATTGTTTATTCACAGTTTTGCCCAAATTCGATCCGTTCATCAGCGGCATCCGGCAATCGTACAAATATTTGGAATTTATCGTTGTCAACTGCAGTTCGGAATGGTCGAATCCGGCGGCGACGCTTACGTGGTACATCAACAACAAAACGGTATGTAGCGGTCACCGATTGACCAAACACACCAGTCAGCGTTAAAATTCAATGCGAAGGCAGCTTAAAGTTGCCAACGTGGTGTGGAGTGTTTGTGTTCGTCAGTGGGTGTGTGTGTGTGTGTGTGTGTGTGTGTGTGTGTATGGGTTGTGGCAATATTTCTAAATAGATAGAATCAAACGCTTATGGATGCCAGCAAAACCAACAAAAACATCAAACACAGAAATATCAAAGCCAAAAGTACAAAACATTTTAGGAAGTCGTGCAATCGGCTGCTAAGCTGCTTACGTTTTGTTAAGGTTCTGCATAAATTTCTGGCTTAAATGCGTAAACTGACATCGACAGAAAATTAAAGGAGCACATTTGACCTTTAGCAGTATTTTTTGTTATTGGACTGAAGCATTTCAGGGCAACTATGTTTACTATGAATGACTATAGGTAGATATATACTAATTGATATTGACTGATATCGGCGTTACATATGAAGAAGACAGAAAGGCGATGGACTGGGACCATTAGATCAAAATCATAGCCAATCAGTGGTGCAGGCAAGGAGGGTTTTGAAAGTTGAAATCTCTGTGTCTTGCAAAATTTTGGGTGGAAAATATAGTTTCAATCTCCAGAATGCAATCCTGTGTGCACCACTGTAGCCAATAGCAAACACCTATTGGGATCACTCGATGGTCTACAGCGAGAAGAATATGTCCCTCTGAAAGCCTAATTTCGAATCGAGATCTAAATGCAGCAAATCCAATTTCCACAATTCCACTTCATACAACCGCGGGACAAAATTAGAAGGAGTGGTCTGTTCTTAAAAAATTTTGGTATGCTAGTTAATCATAGTCTGCTGAATTGAAATCTCCATTTTGTTTTTCTTAAACTTTTGTAGTTTGGCAATGCCTCAGACTTGAATTTGCAATTTTCATCATTTTTGGAGAGCTATAGCATCAAATGCGTTGGCTAGATTTTTTAGATTTTTCTTTTAATCAGTTACGTCAACATTGATAATTGCAAAGAGTAAAAAGAGTATGAGGACCCTTTAGTTTTGCAATAAAAATGATAATAATAGATGAATGTTTTGCATTAGTGCAGTTATTTTCGTTTTTCATGCTGATTGCATACTTTTAGGGATAAATAAAACATATTTTGTCGAAAAATAGGTGTTTAGACCACTTTTCAAATTGAATTATTTTCTGAGATCGGAAGATATCGGAGGTTGTGTTTACATTATCCAACAAAGGAGAATGCTTCTTAAAATAAAAAAATCCAGGAACATACTTTCACATATTTTTTAGATATTCTCCTCTAAGTTTTGCCAATTTTCAGGTTTTTAATTTTGAAAAATATTTTAAATTAAATGTGAAGTAGAAGCCTCAGCTTTAAAATTTTTGAGAAAAAAAGCGACAACGCCCACATGAATTCTTAATCTATATTAAGAAGTCTTAGCAACTTCTTGGTAACCATATATTTTTAAGATTTTTTTTGCTCAATGGACTAAAAACCAGAAAACATGTGTTTAAATTTTTTTTTGAAAAAAGTTTCAACTTTGAGCCGCTTTTGCACACACCATAATTAACTTTTTGAACAAATTTTTTTGGGTTTTCTTAGTTGGAGTTTTACCTTTCAAATGACATCAAAATTGTTAAATTATGAAATAAATAAATACAAATAAAATAAATTTTTTTGAATTTTGTCTATGGAACGAATCTTTGTGCTTTGGCGTAATTGGATGTCCGAAATATTGCCACCCTAATCAACCAACCAATCAACCACAACCTCAAGTTGACCATATGGGACCCATTTTGAAACTTGAAACATTTTTAAACTTGAAACAAACGCTTCCACATTCATTATAAAGACAAAAATCCTTGTTAGTAACTTCAAGAGGGCAGGAGGCGATTGGAATTTCTTTGTCAAACTCAAGAAGTGCTTGATGAACTAACAACTGGAGAGTTTGGACCACAGATCGATATAGTTATTTAAAATAGTACAAAAGCGTAGCTTCACACCAAGAACTGATTGCTGATCGAGTAAAAAAAATAGAAACAAACTAAAGGAGGCAAGCTCAGCGCAACCATAACCATCAATTTTGAGTAAGTCCGCTGTACTTGAGCTCTCCTTCTTGAACACCGGTTCACTGGTACCATAAGAAGTCTCAGTTATTGGGTCGTTTGTTCAATAAAACCAATAAAACGAGCCCTGAAGACTAACTTTTATTAGGATCTGTAGAAAAAACGATAGGAACTTAACTGATCAGAATTGCCAGATACCTGAAAGTACTTTCTCCCAAATTAAAAAAAAATTAAATTTCCTCAGAAAAATTTAAAAAATCTCTTAAATGTTTTTATAAAATTTTTGTCATTATAAAGCAAGAAAACAAAATAAAAATTTATTTATATACAACAACAACAACCACTTAACACAAACAAAACATATACAAAATTAGGACGGTATGAAACTCGCTTTTGTAAACTTCCTTCATTCATTGCAGAAATGCTACGCTTAACAAATTAAGTGTAAGTAATTTAAGTTAAATTAGCTTTCAATTAGCTTCAACTTTAGCTTTCAATATTCAAGGCTTCAGTGCCACTAATGATGTCAAATAAATAATCATCAAAATCTCTTAAACTTTCCCCTAAACAAATCTTCCTCGTAAGAATTATCCTAGAATGCCAAGAATCTCCTAAATCTAGGAGGAAATCTCCTGATCTGGCAACACTGTAACTGATACCCGAAAGGTATTTTTTAATGAATTCTTCAGTGATATTCAAGCCCTGAGTAATACAACAAAGTAAGTTTAGGTTAGGTTAAAGTGAATGTCTGGACATGGGACTTGCCAGAAAACGGATTTAGGCCACAAAATGGGCAAGTAGGAGAGCCTACAGAATTCAATTTGAATTGTGAATAAACCCTAGCGAGTCCTAGCAAGCCGGCTTCGATAGTCCAGCGGGTAGCGCACTGGCTTCTCATACCAAAGGTCCTAGGTTCGAATCCCAGCTCGGGCTGGTGAAACACTCGTCTACCTGAAGCAGATGACAATTCGAAATGGCAAAACCTCCGAGTGTGCAAGAAAAACTGTCAACCACCGTTCGGATTTGGCGTTCAACTGTAGGTGCCCTCAACCCTTCCCCATCCGCTTGAAAAGTGTGTTGTAACACTTGTTGGAAAAACAGTATTGCATACACCTTTAAAAAAAAAACGGGTGAAATATGTGGTATCACAATGGGCCTTTTAGGCCTGCGAGTGTGTCTCTTACAGAGGCAGCCGACATAACCTAACCTAAGTCATAGAAATTTTCCTAGCAATGTCCCTAGCAATGTTGACTGAACTGGCAGGACTGTGCTGGCTCTTCATGGAAGAACAAAGTCAGTTAGAAGAGCTATTGGGGTCTCACAACAACCAACCTTGAATAGAACTATTGCCAGCGTAACCATATTTGCTTGTCGTGGCTAGACTAGACTAGACTAGACTAGACTAGACTAGACTAGACTAGACTAGACTAGACTAGACTAGACTAGACTAGACTAGACTAGACTAGACTAGACTAGACTAGACTAGACTAGACTAGACTAGACTAGACTAGACTAGACTAGACTAGACTAGACTAGACTAGACTAGACTAGACTAGACTAGACTAGACTAGACTAGACTAGACTAGACTAGACTAGACTAGACTAGACTAGACTAGACTAGACTAGACTAGACTAGACTAGACTAGACTAGACTAGACTAGACTAGACTAGACTAGACTAGACTAGACTAGACTAGACTAGACTAGACTATACTAGACCTGTTGCAAAGTTGAACTGGTTGCCTTCTTTAAACCTTAACACAAAACCGTACCTTTTTCATGGACTCAAACCAAGACGTTAGAGCTCAGCCTCTCTCGCATCCTTTTCTCAACTTAACCTAACCATACTTTAAACCACTTCTTGCACTCATCTTGCACACTTGTGCACTAATATTATACAAACAAACCTACATACTTATATATGCAAAACAATTGCCACTCATTTTGCCACTCGCCCACATGCTGCCGAGTGGCGTGAAATCGACAATGACCGCACTTGTCATCGGCTTATTTTAATATCATCATCCAACTGCGGTCGTAGCTGCTGGCATTGCTGTTGTTGCTGTCGCTGTCGCCGGTCACATTGTCATCGCTGCCGCCATCGTGCTGGCAGCCATAAAGAATGAAATGACCAAGCAAAGGCACAATGACCAGGCTGGCTATGCTTTGTGATGCGTCTGCTGCGTTGCTCGCATTGCAGCTGCGGTTCGGCACGGCCAATGAAGATGTTGAATTGCCATGACAATGCGGCCATAAGCCGGCGACACACGCTGTCGCAGCCACATGCCATATGTCGCCGAGTGCAGACACACACACACATGCATGTATGTGTGTGCATGCGCGATTGCAAGGAAAATATGTACGCGTGCTGTGCAACGATGCTTTATGACCGATTTCTGCTTTTTTCTCATTTTCCACTCACATTGCACTCGGTTTATGGCAATAACTGTTCATAAATTGCTCTGTCTGTGCGCTGTGCATGTGCAACTTAAATGCGTCGTTGCAATTTTTAAATCACATTTACTGCAATGCTTGACCGTTTCATTAAAATTCCATTTTTATTATATTTTTTTTTTGTTATAATAAGCAATAAAAAACGGCCGTTTGCGAGTTGCATTGACTCATCAACGCACAAATAAAGCCGTTGTCCTTTCTGTCCCACTTTCGGCGCTGCTCAAGTGTCATTGAGCTCCCCGCTCCCCCTAAGTGTCATTCCTTCCCCTTGCAACCGACGCTTTCACACTTGAACGCTGGCAACTGTGAGTGGCCCATTTACTGCAACATTTAGTGCACTCGAGTCGACCGAAAATGTCCTTCAAACAGCAAATGAAATTCGATTTGGAGTTTTGGTTTTCGTATTTTGCCATCAAACGAATGTCAACAGTCAATATTACTGCAACTTAGTGGGACTTTAGCATGGCCGCGTTCCGTGGTGTAGATGATTGTTCTGAAATTTTTATATTTCAGTTTGCTTGAATTTTGTTCAGATAAAAAACAGTTAATTCAATAGCGGCATTAAATCTCACTCAGTGCAAAATAAAAGTAGCCCTCAGACCTTGACAAAAGTCTTATAAATAACACTGCACAACAGAATGTCTGTTGCATGGAGTTTTTTACATGAATCTGAATCGTTTTTCCACGCTGTTTTCAAAACCATACTCCGTTTTTATGTAGCAGCTCTAGTTTTCGCAAAAAATGGGCGTGTCACTTTTTCGAATTTTCCTCGGCTTTTTTTCGTTTTCGACTGTAATTTCTGAACCAATAATTCTATCGACATGATTTTTATATAGTTGCACTAACAACATCCCACGCCATCTTTTCTGACATTAATCAATTTTATGCCTTCTAAATTGGCGTTGTAATAAGGTTTCAAAGTAGGAAAATATTGAATTTCAAGGCGTTTTTTCTGATGGCGAAAATTGTACAGATGTTTCATAAATCAAGTTACGAAGTATATGAATATCTTAAGAAGCAACATCAAGCAATACAAAACAGCCAAATTATTTGGCGGAATACACATTCGTATCGAAATAATAGCAAAAATGTACCATAGCCATTTTCTTCACTTTTCATACTTTTTCCTTAAAAAATTAGGAGCCTCAAAATATGCTCTTTTATATGTTCCATTTATAGTTTGAAATACAAGCAAAAAACAACAACATTTTGAATTGCTCGAAACAAAAAAAATTAAAAATGTTGCATATTTTGAGGCTCCTATTTTTTTAAGGAAAAAGTACGAAGAGTGATGAAAATGGCTATGGTACATTTTTGCTATTATTTCGATGCGAATGTGTATTCCGCCAAATAATTTGGCTGTGTTGTATTGCTTGATGTGTCGGCTTTCATTATACACCTAACTCGTTAATTGATTTACGAAAAAAGTGTATGTTTTTGACCATCAAAGAAAACGCCTTAAAATTCCATATTTTCCGACTTTGAGGTCCAATTACCGCGGCATTTTAAAAAATTATAAAAATAAGTTGCATCGAAAAAGAAGTCGTGCGGTGTTGTTAATGCGATAAGGTGAAAATCATGTCAATCGTTTTTTGGTTTTGAAATTACGATCAAAAATATGGAAAAAGTAGAGGAAAAACTGAAAAAATGACACGGTACCTATATCTCACTTACTAGAGCTGCTAGAAAAAATCTGAGGATAGATTCGAAATCAGCGCACCCAAATTAGTAAGAAACAGTAGAAAAACTCCATGCAACAGAAAAAAAGTGTTTTTTTGTTGTGCTGTGTAATGTTTACATTAAATTGGATTGAGTTAGGAAACGTTTATTCTGCACTACTATTGAAAGGTCTAACTAAACAGTTGCTTTGTTAGTGTTTTTACCTCTGAGAACAAAGAACCCATCTTACTAACTTACTTACTGCCACAAAAGCTCTCCCCAGGCACCTCTGCCTCTGCTCCAGTTGGTCACACCAAGAGATTTTTGGACGTCCTGAACTTGATCCTTCCACCCGAGACACAGTCTCCTTCCAACTACACATCGACCACCTTTTTCGCCGGTGCTTCATCCACACGGCAAGCATGACCAAGCCAGCGCAAAGCTGCAAAGAATCCATCAGTCAAACCAATTCGACCTCTCAATTAAGATATAAATTTAAAGGAGCACAGCAGCACTCACATCTGTTTGTATAGAATAAAGTAGATTTTTAAAATTTGTGTCCATTCCGCTGCACTTAGCCACAAACCCCTCTCACTGCGCTTTACTCCTTCTTCCGCTCCACAGGCACCGGCCAGCAGTTTGCAGCCACAGCTCAACGAAATCTCGCACAACACTGACGGCTTTCTGCTCTACGCCAGCAGCCTCCAGCTGCGCATTCACATCGACGATGTGCGCTTCATACGCAAAACCGAACTGCTGGAGCTGCGTTGCGTCGCCGACATTATGGACCTGCCGAGCGTGCGCCGCGAGAGCCGAGTGCGCACCACCATTTTGGCGCTGAAGAACGCCGGCGACAAGCAGCGACTGATGGGCCAGGAGGCCGGCAATGGCGGCCATCGAGGCGCAGGTATGTCTACTATAAAATTAGATTTCGTTTAGTATGTTTCTTGCTGTTTGTTTACGAAATGAAAATGTGTAATTTCTCTCTTATCTGCAGCCGCTTTGAGGTTCTTCCTGACTTGTGCCGCTGTGCTGGCTCTGACGAACTTGCTGCAGGGCAGCGTGTGGCTGGCCGATCTGCAGCATCGCCAGCAGCGACACTTGCGCGTCTGCAGTTAGCTGCCTCAATGACCGACTTGATAGGTTTTTAGCTCACTTCTATTTCAATGATGACCTTTTAAACGCCAAAAACAAAAAACCCCAAATACTCGCACAGAATTTAAAAATTGCTTAGCAGCACAACTCAAGGCAAGAATTTACATACACACTCACCTACACACTCACACATACACAGAGTCTTTGCAGATAAGACATCGACAGGAGGATAGCACAAACATTAGGCTTAGGTATGCTAGTGACAACAAAAACAAAAATAAGCAAATTAATGATTATGTGGTTCCTTTAATGTTGCAGATAAAATGTTGTGGTTATGTTGCGAATAACAAAATAAACAAAATAAAATGCTTTAACGAATGCCAAAACCGAAAATAGATCACCTAAATTAGCTAAGTAAGAGATTACGTTAAGTCTAGTAGCGTAAGTGCTGAAGGTTAACAATGAAAATTCACTTGAAACGAGACATTTGTACTGTAAATAGGGAAAATTGAGTTATGGCAGCAAACGAGACAAATGTTGGGTAAGTTTAAATGCATAAAGGCACTAGCGAGTACTTAAGTAGCTAATTAAGCAAATTAAACCATAAATGTAAAGTTTCAATGTAATTGGCAAAAGATATTATTATGTACTCAAACGAATCACTTAACTAATAAAATCATCGATCGTATGGAAAGAACTCAATGTTTGAATATTCAGCTATGGTGTGAGTGAATAGATTTGAGCATATGTAATGATATTCTTCCGGGAGATCAAACTTGATGATATCCTTGTAGAAGATCTACTCTGAGCTAAGCAGCTGTCTGACTTATGGCTGTGAGTTAAACATAGAAAACAACCTAAGCTTTGGAAGTCTTTATGAGAAATTTAATTACAATTTCGTGAAGCTCTTCAGTCTTCTCTTTTCTCCTCTCCTCTCTTTGTTGTAGGAGCAAGTTGCTGTTTTGCTGGCTTCTTTTGGTAGTTGGCACTTTTTCCATTTTTCTCAAGAATGAATTTTTGCACTACAGATTATTATAATTATTATAATTTTTTTAAGAAATTAATTGCAATGTAACTATTACAATGCAACATAAATTTTATTTGTTGATTATAATTATTATTTGCGACAGTTAATTTTTACGTTGCATAATAACTGTTATGAGAAATAAATATTTTTTTCATTCTCGATAATTATTATTTTGGGATTTTTTTGTTTACATTGCTTCATAACTTTTATTTATGACTTTTTTTATTTACGTTACCGATAACTATTATTTTGAAAAAATTTTTTTTACTTTGCTTCATAACTCTTATTTATGATTTTTTGCTATTTACGTTGCCGATAACTATTATTTGAAAGAAAAAATTATTTACGTTGCCTCATAACTTTATGAACGATTTTTTTTTATTTACGTTGCCTTACCACATTTTGAGTATGAATTGATTTTGAATTGTTTAGTTGCTGGTGGAAATTAGGTTTCTGCAGTTAATTTGCGTTTGTCAATTTAAAACAATTAAAAATGAATTCATATCCAAAATGTAGTAATTCAACGTAACCAATTTCTTTTCAAAATAATAGTTACCGGTAACGTAAATTAAAAAAGTCATAAATAAAAATTATGAAGCAATGTAAAAAAACAAAAATCCCAAAATAATAATTAACGGCAACGAAAGATATACTTGTTACTTATAAGAGTTATTATGCAACTCAAAAATATTTATTACATGATAATTGTTATAGGCGACGTAAAAAATTTCTTATTGCGAATAATTATTATAAAGCAATAATTATAGAAATTTCTTAAATTAGGGCAATTTTTTTATTCCCAAAAATATGGATAGTAATTATTTTAAATCTCTGCTACAGAAAGTCCTTTAAGAGAGAGTTCCGTAGGACAGCATTGCAAAGCCAACTTAAAAGTTGAGTCACATTATATTTTTTTACTTAATTCACGAATAGAGCATTGCATCACAATGGAGAGAGCCGTTCCAAAGAATACTCATTGAATATCAAAAAAGAAAACTTTTCTTCTGGTCACTGTTCTCGAAGCATTCAATTGCGAACTTCTGGAAGTTAAGAAATTAATCACGAAAAAGTTCGTAAACCGAAGTTGCCTTAAAAACTATTTTGGTAGATTCATTCATACATACAAAAAAAACGAATATTTGTGTATGTATTGTTACCCGAAGTCAGTGTTTTTAATGAAATCAAAAACTTGTCACAATATCTTCGGTGTTTTCTTTATTAGACTTTTGCTTTTATTGATTAATCATATAAAAAAATGTCAGTTTAATAAACTCTTTTGGACATTCTTCAACAGTTGACTCATTCGAGGTAGTTTTCGATTAGTTTTTCGGCTTTTACTTGACAGATATTAACTTTTCAGATTCTCCAACGTTGCTTCTTACGCTACTCTTACCCTGGTCTGGTTTGTACAATTTCGCCCAAAATTTCCTATTTGAAGTTGTAAAAGTTATATTTTCAGGTGTTTGAAAACGCATCTTAAATCGTTGTGATTATGCAAGTTTTCTCCCACAATTTATTAAAAGTAAGAAGCATAAGCAACAAAAGACAACTGCTGTAAAAACTTTTCTCAATAGATCTTTTAACCATAAAGGGTTATTTAATGATCAATTGGATCAATTGGAAGAATTGATCATAATTCAACTAAATAGGCGACCAATTAACAAAGAAAAAAAAAGAAAATAGTAAAGTCATATCTTTTGCACAGAGATCAGTTCAGACAGAGCGATTTTTTCCATAGAGCAATGAAAAAAGAATTGGAGATAGGAAAAGTCAGTCAAAGACCAAATAAAGATTTGCAATGTCTTGAATGTTGGTTAAGCAATCCATTTCGAAAATATGCTGATGCAAACTAACATTGGACGTTCTCAGCATTACTGTCCAGTTTACCTCGACTCTTGCACCCCTCTTTGGCTGGTAAGTCCTCGATCCAGCTAGTATTCCCAGATGCCAGAAATTATTTTGTCCTAAATTGTATAAAAAGTTGAAATTTCCCCCTAAAAATTTAGAAAATCTCGTAAAACTTATTTTTTCTAATTTTTGTCATTACAAACTTTCTTAGTTAAACTTGCACTTAAACTTCTAAAAAATAAAATATATTTAGTTTTTTTATTGTAGCTTTTTTATTTATTCAGATTCAGCTTAACAACAACTTAACTCAAACAAAACATATAAAAAATTACATCGGTACGAAATTCGCTTTTGTAAACCTCCTTCATTCATTGCATAAATTATACACTTTGAAGCATAAAATTTTATTGAATAAAATTAGACAATTTAGCTTTCAATTATCAAGGCTTCAGTGCCACTAATGATGTCAAATGTTGCACCATTAAAATCTCTTAAACTTTCTCCTAAACAATTCTTCTTCCTAAAACTTCTCCTAAAAGGGCAAGAATCCCTAAATCTAGGAGGGAAATCTCTTGATCTGGCAGCACTGGATCTAGCAAATATCTGAAGAAGATTTAGCAGAACAAAAAGTAGATTACACTCGCTCGAAACTCCCTTCCCAGAAGACCTCAGAACCATTTCAACTATGGAGATCAGAAAGCAAATACCCAAACAAAATGAAGACGTGTGGTAGCAGCCACCTAACCAACCAACTAGATTTGGCGAGTCCTACCATTCGGTGATATTTGGGTCTTCAATCAGGCAATTAAGTTACCCAAAGATTCTGGATCTATTTTCGCTGATCCGTCGCTCTTGTGAAGCAAAAAGTTCATTAACTCGACCTCCAGTAGCTCATCTTTCGTGGGAGTCATTTGTGTCTGAGACGTCCGAAAGCTCAGCACTCACCAATTTAGTGAGCAGAAGATGCATTGTCCTGCAGACACATCTTGCAAATGGCGGAGGTATCCAGCTCAGTTCTGTTAAAGTACTTTTTAGGCGGGATAAATCGCATAACAAGCTCTCCAATGGTTCTCAAATTAGGTTTGTCAAACCGCAGAAAGCATCAATAAACCTTTTCGATTAAACCGTGCGACAAAAATAAAAAAAATTTTCACACCGGAAAAAATCCATTTGGGCATGAAACTAGAGACCAAACATAGTAATACTAAGTAATCAGTTTTTCATTTTTACATCCTTTGTCCTTTTAAAAGGACTTCAAAATTTTGAAAGGGATACAAAATAAAAAAAATATAAAAAATACTTCACCTCCTTAAAATATGGCAAATGAAAGAGGAAAGGCTCAAAAATTTAAATAAAATTGATTTTTATCTATTTGTAAAATAAGATATAAAAAAGGTCCTTTGAAAATTGTAATCCTTTGTATCCTTGAAAATGTATATAGATTTTTCTTGAAAAGTGTGTTAAAACCCAAAATTTCCTTGATCACGTGTCAAAATGTCATTATTCTCGCTTCATTGACTTGGTATCTTTTTATTATATAAAATACTGATACTCAAATAAATTAGAATTTTTGTCCTTCATTAGAATTGCAGCTTCCGCCTTTTTTTTTAAATAACTGCGAACCAATAAATCTTGCAGCATTGTTTGAATCAAATCTCAAACTTCAATGGCAACTCGATCAGGTTTTATTTACAGAGTAACTAACTTAAAAAACTTGAATTGGAACAACCTTTAGTGAATACGGTAAACACTGTCAGGCCTTTTTTGCTTCTAAAATCTTTCGGTTCATTCTGTTTTAACTTCTTTTCGAACTAAATGCAACTGTGAACTTCATGGATTGTAATAAAAATAAGGTCAACTTTATTTCTATCTTACGTTGTTACTCTCTTAGGTCAACTTTATTGCTTTCATGCTATTCAAAAATTGGCTGGTGAATACCACCAATGCCCATTTTTAATTCCAACAAACATGTATGTATGTGTTATATTAAAATCTGCTGATTTAGCAGCAAATTTTTATGACCAACACCATCAACTTTAATGCCGTCAAATTACAGTCAACCAGCCATTGGGCCAAACTGAAAATGAAAGCCGTCATAAATTTTGCGCCGCCCAACTAAACAACAACTACACATTTTCATTCAAATTTTCGTTTACAATTTCAAATTACTTTGCCGACGCGCCAAGCATTTGGCAGTGGAAATTTGCGTTTTGATGTTTTGATGTTTTCCCAGCAACGCTGACTGTCAAACACACAAGAAAGTGGGCGAATCGTGGGCGCTGCTCGGCTGCGCGTAAACTCCAACACTACGCCACATTGCGCAATTGCACACAGCGGCGAAGCGAATTGTCGAGCTAGGCGCCGAATTATGCATGAATTCAAATTACGTATTTATGCCGAACTGCGACCCGGGCCGCATGGCCGCAACCAGTGCCCACCTTTGCACTTAAATGCCGGAAGTAAATAAGCTTGATAAATTTACTCTCATCATTTTTGCATTAATTCTGGCTCCTTTAACGCCAGAAAAATGCCTTTTGATTAATCAAAAATATACTTTGGGCGCTGCTGTGCCGCCAAAAAAAACAACATCAGAAAACAGGCCTAAAACAAACATGGCACAACAGGCGAAACAGCAGGAACAACAAATTGCCAACGAACACTGGCGCCACTGGCGCTTGTCACTGGCAGCCAGAACTCATCAGCCAAAATGCGCGCCGCACCGCAACAACTGCGCAACCACCCAAAAGCCAAATGTACCAACAGCAACACCAACACTAACACCAACACCAGCAACAACACAAACACGCCGCGACCAACTGTGTGCGCCTGCAGCGTTTGCGATTCGCTCTGACGCGGCGCTACCAACACAACGCAACGACCCCGCGGCCGCACCCGACCACTCACCACTCACGACCCACGGCAACCACTGCGACACGCTGCCGCTTAAAAAGATTTCCCAGATTTTTGCACGCGCTTTGTCAAACTGACATTTCGGCCCGCGACGAAGATGGCGGCGAATCGAAGCTTAGCATCAGCCACGCCAGCTCCAGCACCTACGCGAGCATCGCCAGCAGCGGCAGCGGCAGGAACATTGCGCTCTGCTCACTGCGATTATGTTTGCCTTGGATTAGATTCAGCAGCAGCACTGCTGACGGCGCTGATGGTGGGTGGCGGCGGTTGTCGGCAGCCAGTGGACGCCACCCCTAATCCACAAACGAACTCGGCGTTAAGTTGATTTAGTGTGTAACGTGGTGGAGCTGTAAATTGGACGCCACTTACGAATGAGTGTTGCGCTGCACTGAATTTTCCGACTGCGGCCAAGGAAGCGACAGCGGCAATTTCAAGTGGCCTTGCACGATGCACGAGAATCAGAATTTTATGAATTTTTCCCCTCGCCATTTTTTTCTGCAGAATATTTCAGATTTTTTATATTATTTTTGACGCAGGTGAGTGGCGACAAATTTCCCAAACCCATTTATACTTTTAGCACCTTGACGGCTTTAAAGTTAAAAAATTTGCGTTTAAATCCAATTGGAAGCTGGGCAAAGGCGAGTGTGGAGGATGAGTGCATTAAGCAAAAATTTGATGAAAGCTTAATGCAATTTTGTGTGACAAAGCTGTAAACAAACGAAGGTGGCGATAAGAAAATTTTTAAATATCCCTACAAACAATTTCTCGATAAAAATTTTTAGCGACAAATTCTCGAAATAATCTCGATAATGCTTGAATTTTTTGCCTTGAAGATTTTGAATATTTTCAAGTCAAATGAAATCTTTTTTTGTCAAACGAAAAATTTTTTACGTGAACGTGCGCGCATTTAAAACCGAGTTTACGTGTACTTATAATCGTTATTTGATTTGAATAATGGACTGGCCATGCGACAGTACTATAAAATATGCGTTTTATTTCAATTTTCAGAAAGAAAATAAGTTTTCGTAATGGTACCCAAAATACTATTGAGAACAAGAAAAATTATCGAAAGCTATCGAAATGATATCGAGATTTTCGAAATTCTCGACATCGTTACGATAGTGTCATTTTTCTCGTTCTCGATATCATTTTAGACACTTTAGCAATACTCGAAAACGAGAAAAATTCTCGCTTTAACGATATCGTTTTTATATCGTTTCGATATCGTTTGGTTTGCTGGGATATTTCATAACAAAAAATTCAATATTGATTAAAGATTTAGTGCCAGTATTGATCCATAAAAAAATTATATATATTTTTTACTTTCAGCACCAAAAAATGTCAGTAAGTGAAATTCGGGGTCTAAAAGGGCAAAACATGGGTTAAGGTGTTGTATGAATAAACTTGACATACTATGCCTATTGATTTCACGCCTGGGGAAAATATTCCAAATCAAAAATAGTTCAACACGTACTCTTCAATTTTTCGAAAACCAAAATTTAACGGGGTGAATTAAGGGTTAAAATTCATATACGGAAAGACTACGTAAAAACCCTGAACCGATTGGCCTATTGACTTCAAAGTTGGTGTAAACACTTGAAATCAAAAATAATTTGCACGGGTTTCTTATTTTTTTGCAAATCAAAACTTAAAAAGGTAAATCAAAGGTTAAAAGTTTGTATGAAGAAATATGATTTTTAACACTAGAATGCCCGACAATCTGACATACCTAAAATGCTCATGTCATTTTGACTACATTATTGTTTACTGACTTTTTTTTAATTGTATTGCTTTTTAAGTAGCAAATATGAATAAATGTACACGAGATTTCACTAAAATAAGCATTTAGTTTTTTTTTTTATGGTTTAAAAAGTAAATTCATTTAAGGGAGTCAATACGTGTAAACGGTATATTTTTGGAATCGCGCTGTAAAATTTTTTTTTTCATTCTTTTATTAAAAGGTAGCAGTGCAAGAAAAAAATTTTTTTTTTGACGTGCTTAAAATGGCGGCGGTGGTGGGGGTCCAACGTTGGGCCCAAATTGTAGTAGAAGTTGTGCCGGCGCCCCAAAAATCATCTGAAAAAATATTGCTATTAGTTATTAGGGGGAAAATATATGTACCTTCTAAAGTAACTTACAAAAAAATATTTTCTCGAAAATACAAAAATACGCTCCAACTGAAAAAAATGACGTTATTTTTCTTAATTTCCCGAAAATGGCGCCGCGGATTTCGCCAAAAACCATGAAATTTTTAGTTACTTTAGAAAATCTGTTTCAAAAAGTTGCTGCCCAAATTTTATATCAGTGGGACTAAAACTTGCCGAGATATTCTACTTCCATAATCAAAAACCAGTGTTTCGAAATAATTCGGTTTAAACTTCGGGCGTTCGGCTTCATGCGGAACGAATTGACCATCAATAAAGCCCTGCTGCAGGGGAACGGGTCATCAGAATTAAAAACCACTTGAGGGGGATATTCTTAAGACCCCTTGGAGTCGATTTCACAAAAAAAAAAAATTTGGAAAATTTTTTAATTTACACGTATTGACTCCCTTAAATAAAACAGCGCACTTTACACATAAATAGGATAAAATGGAATGAAATTTGGAATTTGTGAATGAATTTTATGAGTGAATTTTAAATTGAAAAACTTGTCACAGCCTACTATGATATTATTTTTTTTAAATGTTTACAATTATTTGAAATTTTCATCTTTCGCAATTGAAGATGCTATTTTTGTCATTTATCAGTAAGATTTGCTGAAAATTTTATATAGGTAGTCAAAATGACTACTTTTGGGCATTTAAGGTACATTTTGCAAAATTGGGGTAAAAAAGCTTTTTACAATTTTTTTGATTTATTTATTCTATTTAGCTTTAAAAATTAACAAAAGTCACGTAAGATATTTTTTTAGAAAGCGATGCAACAAAAGTTATTTACAACAAAAGACCTCAATGTAGTCAAAATGACTACCTTGGACATTCTAGTGTTAAGCCTTTTGAATTCAAACTTGGTGAAAGTACTCGATACGTGAGAAATAATTCGATACGTATTTTTTATTTTTTCAAAAATCAAAATCTAGCAGGTTCAACGATGGGTTAAGAGTTTGTATGGAGAAACAAGATTTTATGGACCTTTTGATTTCAAACTTAGTAAAAGTACTCTTGGTAAGAAATAACTTGACACGTGTTTTTTATTTTTTCGAAAATAAAAATCTGACGGGGTCAATGATGGGCTAAGAGTTTGCAATGAGGAAACATGACTTAATGCGCAAATTGACTTCAAATGTGGTGAAGGCACTTTAAATGAGAAATAATTAGTTAAGTAATTTTTCATAAAAATCTGACGCCATCAACAAAGGGTTAAGAAGAACTTGATTAATTGGCCCCACTGACTTCAAACTTGCGTGCAAAGCCGCTAGTAATAAAAAAATAAACTCTTTGATTTATGAATACATGTCCTTAAAATTTTAAAGTCCTTTTAAAGGTGCATAGGATTAGAAATTGAAAAATTAGAAATGTTTTTCTCGACTCTCGAAAAACCAAAACAATCCAAACAACATTCGGTTTTGCGAGCATTGTTCAAATGTTGGCCATCAAGCAAAGTGCTTCCACACACAAACTTGAAAGACCATCAAACATAATTCCAAAAGACCAGATTCTACGTGCTCACTGCAGATTTCCCTTAGCCCAGTCGGAATTTTTGAATGTTATCGCTTACCTGGCGTGAAATTATTTCCGCTTCGTGCATACGAATCTGACGGCAAAACTAGACGACATGCGAAATAGCGACACGTTTTAAATTGCTTCTTATCAAAACATTTCCGAGGCACGCTCGACAGCGTCGCCGCCTCTCCATGTCCGTGCAGACGTCCCAAAGGACGAAACGTCGACTGCAGCGTCGGCACGGAAGCAACCAAACGCAAATAGGAGCAGCAGCAAACACAAAAATTACACTCCCCCCCAGTCTCACCTGTGCGTCGGCTGGGCTCATGGCAAAGACATATTCGTCTAGTTTGGGCAGCGAATGAAAATGAAGAGCAAACTAAGCCGCAGCCAAAAAACTGCTCCGTCGAAAAAATAGAACGAATCCGCCGAGCGAACGAAAAACGCGAGCTGACACATCATTTATAAAATGACGCATGTAAATTGAAACGCACCTGTCTGAAGGATCATTGTATCCTTTATAAGACGAACCGTGTGCGACGGCATTATCGCCGAAGCGCCACGCACAAATCCCAGACTGCCGCGCGGCACAGTTTCACGCGCTGCGCGAAAACAAAGCACTTTCAATCTGTCATTTGTCCGTCGCATTTCAGCGCACACACACCGCTCGGGCAGCAGCAGCAATCAGCAATTTGCGGCATTTGGCAAATTTTCATTTTTTTCCTTCTTTCTTTTTCTTATTCTTTGCAAACAAATCGTCTCTTGTTCGTGTTTTTTTGCAAGTTTTTGTTGCTGCAGTGGCACAATGAAAATTTAAATTGTCGCATTTGACGCATTTATAAAGTGGGTTTGTGTAACGCGGCGTCTGTGACCGCAGAGCGCCGACACCCCTACGAGCACTTACGAGCCGCACGCCGCCATTCATCCACGCAGCGTTGCGCCGCGTCTGTGGTGTCTGCATTACGACATTTCATCTGCGTCACTGATTTGGATTATTTCACAGGTGAACAAATCGCTTTTGTGCTACTTAGCAATTGTTCCCAGGGGCCGCCCACTCGGCTTTCCATGATTTATGAAGATCGCACCCACTTAAGTGCCCGCACACACACGCACACACACACAAACACACACACAGCCGCAGTCATCGTCGACGGCGAAAGGGTTAAGCGCCAACGATGGACCTATGGGCCTATAACACTACGCGTCACCACATCGCATCGCAGAGCGAAGTACGCGGGTATTGCATGTTCCTGGTGTAAGTATTCCACAGAGCATACATCCACATGCACTCTACATGCTTGCAGGTATTAATACTAAGTCAAGTTAAATTAGGCCAATGTGGCATTACTGTAGGTAATTCTAGATGAAAGAAGTAAGATGTGAGGTGAGTGAGAAATGATATAATTTGTCAAATTTTATTGGCGATCAGAGTTTGCTTTACGGTCGAAAAAATTAACTAAATTTCTCTTAAGCACATGTGGAACGTAGATCCTTCAGGGATCTCTTACTAAAGCAGTAAACATTCAATATGCAGTATTAAAATATACTTTTATTCATTTCTAAGATCTTTAACCCTTTCGCTACAGGTTTTTACTGGAGAAAGTTAAAATTTTTAATTTTACTTTTTAAGCTTCTATGTGGTTATATGTATTAGCCACATTCCATAAGAAATTTTTGAATTTTTATACTCGGACCCTGTATTTTAGAGTGTTTTTCTATGAGAGCAACCACATCGTTGTGGCTGTAATAATTTCCTAAACATAAAACTTTTTACGCATAACGAAAATCTTAATATTTCTTTATTTACTTCAGCCAAAATTTTTTTAAAAAAAGTATCTATATTAAATTGAAAGAAAACGTCAAATTAAAAAGTTCTCTAATTTTTTCTCCTTCTTCTTCCTTTACTATGTCAAGATATACCATTACAAAAACGTGTATACTTCTCTTCTCTGAACTTAATTATTCAGTTTATTAATTTCGTATTTTTCCTAAAACTTCAAACTATTCTAAGGAACAACATAAATATAGTATCCACAAGTTTTTTGACCTAAAACAGGCACTGAAAAGAGACTATGCCATATGGCATAGAATAACCGAAAGGGTTAAAGAGATCTTTTCTTGTTCAAAAAATGTCTTGGACCTATTTTAAATATTATTGTATTTTTTAATTTTTATTTTTCATAATTTAATATAACTTTTAGTCCTCAAACTTAGTTTTGAAACCTCCTTCATTTTCAATTAATTGATTTTACTAAATACACTAGAGAGGTCGTTGCAGCTCTTTTGACCCAAAAATACCAAAGAAAATATACAAATTAATCAATGACAATCAAGAACACATAGTAACGCCAATGCATTATCGTTTAGCTCGACAGTGATTTGCATATGTTCCGAGCTGCCATCCCGCTTGGCGATAATTGCGCACTTAATCCGATTTGTGCCGCAATGAATCTGGTATCACTGGCAGACGCCGACGCCACCAACGCCACTAATGATGTACGCAACTTTGGCCTCGACAACGACAAAGCCACAGCGCCACCTGTCACGTCGCGCCGCGCAAGCAACGCACAAGCAGCCGGCATTTGAATACCAAATTGTCATTAATTATTATTCATGTTAAAATCGAAAATCGCTTAATTAGAAGCCACTCAAAATGAGTGCCTTCATTCAGGATACTGAGCAGCGTTCGCTCGGCCGGCCGCCCGCTTCCCCTTGTGCCGTGTACGCACGCGAAAGCGCAATTTCGACAGTTTGACATTAGAATGTACACACACACATGCAAACTGACACACACACTCATGCACACACAATGACGGTGCTTAAATCTACACCAGCAACAATATAGCAACAACAATAACAACACAAACTAAACACCAAACGAGCTCAACAGCGCCTCCAGTAATGTCAGCAGCAACATTGACAATTACAACAACAATAAAATAGCCGAAATAACAGCAACAGCAGCAGCAGCAGCAATGAAATAAATCGACACCAATGTCTGTCATTCGGCAGATGGGCCGCGCACAGTGTCGCGAGTGTGGCCAAAAATGGTAAAAATCAATGTTACAAAATGACTAAAATGAATATGATAATATATATAATAATATCTCAACTAAGAAATCCTTATCCGATCTTCAATATCCTACTCCGTTCCATTTTCATGTAGCTTCAAAGTTGATTTTAAAAAATACGCATTCGTTCCAAGTTTGTGGGTAATTCTTTATGCTGAATGAAAAATCAAATAAAAATATAATGTATGTACTAATATAGTCATGTTATATATTAAATAAAACTTTTGAATTTTTCCTGTATGGCAGTACTATTTTTGGGTTTGTGCTTTGAAATAACTGTGAAATCCCGTTACATTGAAAAATTACGTTTTTCGGTTTGCTTCTAACAAAGAACCAAAAGTTTGATGGAAAAAAGTTTAAAAAAGTCAAAAAACACTTTTTTAGTTCCAACCCTAAATTACTCAAAAAAGTATGTATTAACATAATCCGGAGTAATTTTTTGCTTATAAGTGCTTATTTGGTGGTTATTTGAATTTTTCTAGTGACGCCTCCACTAAAAATACGTGATTTCTTCGAGGTGTGGCGTAAAGCTGAAAGCGGTCAATAAAACTTGATTTTCTTATAAATTTACTTAAAGATAAGACGGGCGTTGATGGTAATCATGAACAAAAGCAAAGTTTGCGTCCCCACCTAAACATTTACTTTTTGCAGTGGCACAGTCAGTCAAGTACAGTCAAAAATTGTGATTTTTTCGAAGTATGGCTTCCGACGTTCAATGAATGTAGCGGCAAAGCAGCTGCTGAAATGATGAGCTGTATAAAGGACAAGGTTGGCACATTGTTTGTATCATCAAAAGTAGGCAGAATGCCACGCCCACTTTAAAACTTTAAAGATTTATACTAAAATATGGTATCACAAGCTGAAAAATTAAACATGAATTCATAAAGGAAAAGTGTTGGCCACTTTATTATATGCTCCAGCTGCCACGCCCACTTTAAGGTTTTAGAAAGCTTACCAATTAAAATTACATCGTGGAACGAGTATCGCAAACAGCCTTCTAAAAATACAGTTTTAGTTGTAGTAAAATACGAATATTTTTGAAAGTGGGCATGGCAGACCGCCCTTTTTAGTGTGAGCTTTTATGTCATTATTTTAAGCTCAAATACAAAATTTCATAATTCTATCACTAATATTACAAAAGTTATTTCAATATTACAGTTCCTTTCGTATGGAAGGTGGGAGTGGCAGTGGTCCAATTTTAATGATTTTTTGTAAATTTCTTAATTTCCACCACGAAAACAATCTCACCATGTTTCATCGAAATAGGACAACGCTAAGTATTTTTGGCCACAGCTTATATGGGATCGCGACACTGTGCCGCATTGGCTGGAATGGGATGAAGTGCGGTAAGAGGCCGCGGAAGGAGCGAGTGGAAATGCGCTGCGAGGCATAAAGCTAACCGCTCAGGTGCAAGACGCGCAGACTAAAGGGACAACAAGCAAATACGTTCGCAGCAGTAGGAGGCGTGTGCAGTACTCCCTCCGTCCCCCCGCGTGCAGTTCATTCAAGCCACCATGCAGTCGTTGTCGTTGACCCACATTTCATCAACACGCTCGCACTGTTGTGCTGCTGTTGATATGCAGGCAATGCAACGCGCCCTGTCGTCCAACGCTCCGCTGCGCCGCCTCGCTCGCCATGTTCCGCATTTAATTACAGCCGAGTTCATTCGAAGCCAACTTTAGCCAATTAAACGCCGACATGTCAACAGCGACCGCAGCGAATTGAAGCGAACGCCCCTATGAGCACTTGAGCACTGCGCCGACCACCTGCCACGCCCCCCGCCCCTTGCGCCCCGGTTCGACGCTATCAGCTCGCACTCAACTCGTCAGCGAATTCAATGCACGCTCGCTTAAAACAATGAAATAAAAGCAGCTGAGTAAAGCGAACAAAAAACCGGGTGCCGAATGGCGCTTTTCAATCAGTGAAGAGTGTTCGAGAGATTTCGGGCTTCGGTCCGGCACAGTGCACGTAGGCCGCGCAATTCGTTCGCTTTTACAATTTTCAATGAAATTTAAAATTGTTTTTTTCTTTCGTTGGTTTGGTTTGGTGTGGTTTGTTTGTGTTTTTCGGCGAGTGCCATCATGAATGCCACCGACAGCGCCGACCACGTCATTGCCGCTGAAGTGGAAATCATGCGGCATGACTGACATTTTTCTCACATTGTTGCGATTTCACTTGAGGACCGGAAAAATTTGCGAAAATCCGCGGTGCGTTTGCAGTGTGGTTGGTGCAATGAATTGGCGAATTGCCGCAATGGTCAATGGTCAGAGTGGGAAGACAACGAAGTGGAGTGGTGACAAAGTGTGAGAGACTCAACCACGAAACCATTAAGTGGTGACTAAGAATTTCGGTTGTGCCCATTTTGCCGCACAACTTGGGTTAATGTCCACAGATAGTCATATGAGATCATATTTGGCTGTTGGGATTTTGAATGATTCTTCATTTGGTTAGGTGAGGTTAGGTTATGGTGGCTGCCTCTGTAAGAGACACACTCGGAGGCCTATTGTGAGGCCCATTGTGATACCACATATTTCACCCGTTTCAACACACATTTCAAGCGGGGAGGGGGCCTACAGTTTAACGCCGAATCCGCGGCAAAAATAGAAGGAGTACGTGAAATTCGCTGAAAATTTGCAGTCTAAGTCATTTTGGGCTGCTGACTTCAATATTTGTGTTTGTTTCCAAAAAAAATATATAGATAAAAAAATCGAATATATATGGTTATATATATCATCACCGAGCCCAAACCGCTAGAGCTAAAATGATGAAATTTGGTCAAAATTTTATTTTAGAAAGTCAACCCTTAAAAAAACAATTTCAAAAACGTCGACCTTGAAAGGGGGGAAATGGGGTGGTGCAGCTTATATGGAAGGACATTGTTTTTTGGTCGGATTGTTTAAAAATTTGGTACATATATACGAAACAAATAATAATGAAACCCGTATTTTGCGTTTTTCTAAAATCGACCTTTAAAGGGTGGAAAGAGGGCGGTGAAGTTGGTAAAAGGAAATAATTTTTTTGTTTGATATCCTTAGAGCTTAACATGGATATGACACAGCCATGAAAATGCAATGCAGCTCAATTTATAACGGCGAGACTATTATAAAAAGTATTCTTCAAAATTAGACCTTCTTCAAAATTAGACATTCCTCCTTTTTTTAGAATATATTAGCATTAAATCACATTTTAGCAAACAAATTCCATTATAATGAAAAAAATTGGATAATGTGACTCATAATGGGTTAAATAGGCGTGCCAAACCTATTTTTATAAAAAACATTCATCATTCGTGACATTGACTTGGTTACACATTTTGATCGCAATTTTAACTCAAGCGATTTCTGTAAAAAAATCAACATTAGTAGTTTCGAAAAAATTGAATATTTTCCAAAGGCGCAAAAAGACGCAGAATTTTTTTGCGGACTTAAGAGAAGAAAGTCCATCTAAAAAAGACCATAAAAAGGATTTACGCCAGTTCACGCCATTCGACTTTAATTGCCTTTCTAAATTTGGTTATTTTTCATTTTCATTGATTAAAAAAAATTCATCTTGAAAATTCGTACAAAAAAAAAATATTTATGCTAAACAAAAAAACCGGTCAGCGGTCGCGCTACTATCAATGTAATTTTAATATTAAAAGAAATTAGTAGTCTATCTACAAAAACACATTTTTTACAATTTAATACAAGCTCCTAAATTTCATATTTCCTCTTCATGAATTTTTGTAAAAATATATCCGACTTTGACAAGCTATATCTCCTAATCTGGACAATTTTGCAATAAAGTATTTCGAATCCAGCTTAATTAATTTGTCAAAATCCGCGAGAATTTGTTTTCTTATTTTTGTCCACTCTCGAAGCACTGTGGCGGCGGTTGGCAGTTTTTCTTTCACACTTGGAGGTTTTGTCATTGCCTGCCTGTCTTGTAATTCTTATCTGTTTCATGTTTATAGAGATAGAAGTAGATGAGTGTTTCAGCAGCCCGAGCTAGGAATCGAACCTAGAGCCTCTGGTACAAGAAGCCAGCCCGCTACCCACTGAACTATCGAGGCCAGCTCGCTAATTTGGGTAAAATGTATGGACACCTGTAAACGTTAATAAGTAATTTTCGTCTAGGAATTTTGTTGAATTCAAAGTCTTCATTTGATTGGAACCATAAAGAGCTGAGAGTCCACAAAACTACACATTGGCTCATGGCCACAAAATAGCAAAACAATCAACTAACGCTTTCAGGACAATGCACAGTGATTCGACTCCATACAACCGCGGGAGAAAATTAGAAGGAGTGATCCGTTCTTCATAAAATTTGGTATACTAGTTAATCATGGTCCGCTGAATTGAAATCTCTATTTTGTTTTTCTTAAACTTTTGTAGTTTGGCAATGCCTGAGACTTAAATTTGCAATTTTCTTCATTTTTGAAAAGCTCTAGAAACAAGTGTGTTGGCTAGATTTTTCAGATTTTTCATTTAATCGGTAACGTCAAGATTGATAATTGCAAAAAGTAACAGAAATTGTCTTAGGACCCTTTAGTTTTGCAATAAAAATGATAAAAATAGATGTATGTTTTGCATTTGTACAGTTTTTTCAATTTTCCATGCTGATTGCATACTTTTATTTAATTAAAATTTTGTCCAAAAATAGGTGTTTTTAGGTAGACTACTCTTCGAATTGTTTTATTTTATTATTTTCTGAGATCGCAAAATATTGGAGGATGTAATTACATTACCCGACAAAGAAAGAATGCTTTTTAAAATTTAAAAAAATCCAGGAACATACTTTCACATACTTTTTCGATATTTTCCTCTAAGTTTTGCCAATTTTCAGATTTTTGATTTAGAAAAATATGTTAAATTAAAAGTAAAAGCATCAGCTTTCCAAATTTTCAGAAAACATTGAAAGCGAAAATGGCCACATCATTTCTAAATCTATGTTGATAGTTTTAGCAACTAATTGCTATCTATGTATGTATTTTTACAATTTTTTTTACTCAATAGACTAAAAAACAGGAAATATGTGTTTAAATTTTTTTCGACTTAGAGCCTCTTTTGCACACACACTAATTAATTTTTTGCACAGATTTTTTGGGGTTTTCTTAGTTGGAGTTTTACCTTTCAAACGTCATAAAAATTGTTAAATTCTGAGACTATACATTTTTGGAATTTTGTCCATGGAACAAATCACTGTGCAATGTGGCATAAGTGTCTTATAGATTTGTTTTTCTTTTTTTTGAGAAGAATGAAAATGCGAATGAAAGTAAAAAGTTCATAAAGTAGTTCAGGAAAGTTCAATAAAGCTGAGAATACATTAATGAATTTCATTCCTGAATACATTCCAAAAATCTTGCCAAAGATGCTAATGAAAGAGAGGAATGTGCTTTGCAAAATCTTCGGCCTTGTTCGTATTGGTGACGACTATCGCATACGAATCACCGACGAGCTGCATGAGCTGTTCAAAGACATGGAAGCAGCACAGCGAATCAGCATCCAGTGGTTTCGCTGGCTCGACCATGTCTGCCGTATGGGCAATGAAACTCCGGCGAAGAGGAAAACGATGACTCCGGTTTAAGGGCCAAGCTTAGGACGCCCTATCATCGCTTTGTGGGACCAACTGGAGAAGACGCGCAAAAATCAGAAGCAGGCCATAACCCGATAACGTGTTGTTGTGACCAGTTAAACAAGGCAGTTACTTATTATGGGCCCCTAGGCGTATTATGCAAACATGACTTCATAACTTTTCAATCCAACCTAACTTCTTCACAATAACAAAAAAGTATTAAATCGATCATATTTTAAACTCGTGTTTAAGTAAATCATAATAAATGTGTATGTTTTTGTCAGAGTTAAATAAATCAAGTACAACAAATAATTTGTTAATAATTCACAACATAAATTCACATAAAATGTACTCGCCTTCATTACAAACGGCGACAGGCTCTGCTAGCATAAATAAATAAAATGTGACAAATGGAGCGAATTAATGTTGTTTGTCTTTTGGTGTGATTTCAATGAAAATTCACCAGCACTCGCAGTGCCAACCGTTCCTGGAGGCGCATTCAATTGTCGATTAGAATGAAATTGTGTAGCAAAACCCCGCTGAGCACACACACACACACACACAAACACACACGGACACAACTTACGCAGTGAAGAAATGCTGAAGAATAAATTGGAAATTAATCAATGGATACAATGAACCTCTAATACCCTTTCAATAGCTAACACTTGGCCATTTTCTTTCGCTTGTCGATACAAATGCACACACACACACCCATACATACATAAGTAGCTACATTCATGTGTCGTACATGAAAACGCACATAAACCAAAATGAAATGAATAGCAATTTGGGAAAAAGGAATTTATTGTCTCCCATTTGTAATTTTAATCCGATGGCAATTCGCAAATACAAATACTCATACAAACACACACATACATACACACAGACACATACAATAGTAACAAATTGCAGAGATCGAAGCATTGCTTTGGTCGCCACTTGTACGCCTTCGGCAATGTCGCCTGTCTCGACACAGACAGTCCGCCACCGCCAGTCAGACAGACAGCCGACTTGTGCAACTGCGCAACGATTGTCGGCGTTAATATCCTTTTTGTTGTGGCTATTATTGTGTGTTGCTGTTTAGATTGCTTTCTCTTGTTGTTGTCTTGTTGCTGTTGTTGTTGTTGTTAGCAATAATTCCAAAATTTTCGATCCTATCAAATGCTATCGATTCTCAGAGCAACAATAAATCGAACGCCGCTCGCACTTTGGCCGCAAGACACTCATCGTAGCCCCCCCACGCCCTCCGAATGACTAAGGCACAAATCTTGTACAAACAAGAAAAAACCCAACTTTTCATTTCAACAGATGACGTAGTTCATTTGACAAAAAACGATAACTCTCATGTTGGGGGCGAAAAAACCCGCAACGCAATGTTTTCACAATGCCAACACACCAAAACATTACCGCGAATGGTGAGTGGTGGTGTGGGGGGAAGAAAGGTCAGTGCACAGTGTTTCGTTCCATAGACAAAATTTATAAAATGTATAGTCTCAGAATTTAACGATTTTAAAGTCATTTGAAAGGTAAAATTCCAACTAAGAAACCCCTAAAAAATCTGTGATAAAAATTAATTAATAATGTGCAAAAGCGGCTCAAAGTCGAAACTTTTTTCACCAAAAAATTTAAACACCTGTTTTCTGTTTTTTAGTCTATTGAGTAAACATTATTTATTATTATTATTTATTATTTATTTATTAATTTTAGTCTATTAGCAAAAATTTGCTTAAACTTTCAAGATAGACTAGAAATTTATTTGGACATTTTTGCTTTCAATGTTTTCTCAAAATTTACAAAGCTGAGGCTTTTACTTAACTTTTAATTCAAAATATTTTTCTAAATTAAAAATCTGAAAATTGGCAAAACTTAGAGGAAAATATCTAAAAAGTATGTTCCTGGATTTTTTTATTTTAAGCAGCATTCTTTCTTTGTCGGATAATGTAATTACATCCTCCGATATCTTCCGACCTCGGAAAATAATCCAATTTGAAAAGTGGTCAAAACACATATTTTTCGACAAAATTTATTTTATTCAAGTATGCAATCAGCATGAAAAATTGAGAAAACTGCACAAATGCAAAACATACATCTATTATTATAATTTTTATTGCAGAACTAAAGGGTCCTAAGACAATTTCTGTTACTCTTTGCAATTATCAATGTTGACGTTAAATTAAAAACGATTAAATGTAAAATCTGAAAAATATAACCAACACACTTGTTTCTAGAGCTTTTCAAAAATGACGAAAATTGCAAATTTAAACTAAAAAAGTTAAAAAAAACAAAATGGAGATTTCAATTCAACAGACCATGATTAACTAGTATACCAAATTTTATGAAGAGCGAACTTCTTCTAATTTTGTCCCGCGGTTGCCTGGAGTCGAATCACTGTGCAGTGGGACAAATATACAACGGTGTCCAATGGATGTAAAAGTCCGCGTAGCATTTAATGGTTAAGTACCAAATCAAAGTTTGGCATGAACGAATTCCTACAGGGCCGACATGAAATGCCGCATTGGCGAGCGAAGCCATAGTCGAGGTGTGACAGATCGAATTTTACACTCAATAGAAAACATAAAAATCCAGCAATAAACCAAACTTAAAACCAGTCGCACGGACACACCGACACACTGACACATGCGTTTGTGTGCGTAATCAAACTTGCCACTTAAGCGATGAGCGCGCTGTTTTTTTTTATGGCCCGTGGCCCTTCTTTGCTTTCAATTGTGTCTACATATGAAACATATGTGTCTGTCTGTCTATGAAACATATGTGGCAACATTCGATGTACAAGTTGGGTGCAAACAACTTTTCATACACTCAACAAAAACATAAAAGCAACAAAGATAAGCAGCCAAAATACAAGAAAAACAGCAGCGGCAAAAATCCAAAACTGAAAATGAAAAGCAAAATGTCAAGTAACGCCTATTATGGCTGTCATAGAAATGAAAAGTAATTTTGATTTATTAAATGATTGCACACACACACACACAAATGTACCAAGCAGTGAGGCCCACACGTGTGTGTGTGTGTGTGTGCTGACATGCGGCAGTAGCACCGACAGCCGCCACAGCTCCATCGTTACCACTTCAAAATACAACGCGCAAGTTTTTTCGCTGCCGCGCCCCCAACCACTCGTGGCCAACAGCCATGTCGGCAGCGCACAATGTTGTCGCTTTTTGCTGGTGTTGCTTCCATTGTTGCGTTCATGTGCTGCCCACTTTCGCTTCCACTTTCTCCTCTTCCTCGCTCTGAACATGTCTGTTTAACTGTTGGAGTCTGAGTGTCTATTCGTCTGGCTGTCTTGTTGTGCCATGACCTCCTCGGGCCCCCCCCCCCCTGCTCGCGCAACAAGATAAATTCCCATCTCTTTGCCACTTAGGCTCACGCGCTTTTTTCCAATTTCACCGCCCGCCAGTTGTTGCTGTTGTTTTTCATTTGTGCTGCCACTTTTTGTTACATTTGTTGCTGTCGCCTAACATAACCACATATACATATACATATGTACATGCACATATGTACATATAAACATATGTACATGTTTTTTTTCGGTTTCTCTTTGGCTTTTAAAAATTGGTGCTGTTGTTTTTGTTTCCTTTCCATTATTTTCCTTTGGCTTTGCGGTTATGTTTCTTCGTCTCCACCTTCAACCACCGCGACTCATTGTCGGCTGCTTTGTTTTTCTTGTTTATTTGTCGTAAAGTCAAGTATGTAGGCGCTCTGACATATTGTCCAACGGCCTCCCGCAGTCTCAGCTCCAGCCGCGTCCATCAACGCTGGCTGTCGTTATTAAAAGTTATCTCCGTTTATGACAACTCGTATGTGTCACTTCGGCCGTATACGCCGCTCCACCTATGTTTGCCCCGTCTCCTGCTCTCCTCCTTTTAATACACCCAAAGGACTCGCTCGTTGCTTTTCCTGCAGTCACATTCAAGATTCGGCGTCGCTGATAGCGCGCGCCTTGGCGTCATTTGACTTGTCAAGCAATTTTCTTCTCGCCTTCACATGTTCGCATTTGCTTTGTGCCAGCGATTTCATCTAAAAACTCCTCACAGTTCTTCCTTCTCTTTGCCTTTTCTCGCCATAAATTTGTTGCTACGTTGTTGCTCGTCACTTTTGGCCTTTTGGCAATTTTCAAAGTCATCGTTTAGGATCGATTGCTGCAACGACTGAAGATTTTTCGCTTTCATCTTGTGATTAGATGTTTAAGGTTTGGCCAATTTGTGGCCTGTAAAGTATTTTAATTGCACATTTCTGTCCGAAATCCAATTAGCATTAATGTTTTCCAAAACGAATCGACAATATGGGAAATGTTGAAAATTCGCAGCAACTGCAAAATGCAATGAAATATTTTTAGATCAGCGTACTCTGGAAAAATAAGACATCTGGTGGCAGCAATAGGGAGATTATGGTCTTATAAAGTCTTATAAAAAAGGCGTTAGTTGAAAAGAAATTCACATAATGAAGCTTTTTTCTGTTGAAAATGAAAATGAAGAGCGAGTGCACAATGTCGTATTGTTTCTTATTTATTCGTTCCTAGAATTTCCACAAAAATCTATCAGAAAACTTCACAAACCTGTAAAATAAATTCCTATAGGAAAATAATTCGTACGAGAAGGTCTACATGGTTTTTTTAGTGCAGAAAGTAAATTTAAACAACGAACATATAAAATAGCCCAACTTAGGTTAGGTACGTAGAAATGACTGCCCCAAGGCCCACTTAAGCCTTGAAGTCCCACTGTGATACTCGTTTTGATACCAGTTTGAGCTTTATACTGCAGCCTAGTAGATTGTTAATACTACTATCGGCTAGATTCCCTAGATTGTCGAAAACGAAGTTCCCTGCATGAGTCTTTCCTCTTTTAGACAATGCAGATCAAGTGCATAGACGGTGAAGTGGGTTTTCTTCACATTTCTCGTAAATCCAACTTCGATAGAAATCATTAGAAAGCAAACCCAAACTGCTTGCGTGGGTTCCAATTCCCCAGTGACTTGTCAGAACAGCAATCATGGTCATCTTCTGATCTCTTTTTAGTGAGAGAAGACGGAAGTTTGTAGACGAGTGATTGGAATCCTGTATTGCCTTCAGCCCATCTTAGGTAAGTTTCTTGTATGCAACTTGTATGACTAAGAAGATGAAGCTAACAATTGACATAATCGTTCAGTCGTACTTCGCCGCACAAGCTTGTCTGCCCTACAGTTCCCTGGAATGCCCCTATGTTCCGGAACCCAGCAAAGATGAATATGAAACTGCCGGCTTAGGTTCGGTTAGTATACAACAACTAAATAATTATGGTGTTCACAGTTCAGCGGTATCTAGCATGTTAAATTTCCCACCTGGCAATTTTCCCGAATTTTCCCATATGGTATCTCAATTGTTTTTGCTTTGCATGAAAAACAGAAATACCGGTAGTTTCAAAATTTGCCGCACTGCTAAGCATGTTTATTGAAATAGTCATAAAACAAAGTCAAATGAATTTTTTAACACAATCTCCGGATCGAATTTTTTTGAGTACTTTATGCCACTATCGGGACGATTTCTTTATTTGATGTTCAACGCTTGTTTGCCATTTGAGCGAGGCATTTTTATTTTGAAAATTTTTCTACATTTGTTTGAAAGATATACAATGGGGTGCTCACAGTTAGATCGTTATTTTTTTGAGGAAAGTTGCCCGAAATAAATTTTCCCACAAACTGTGAATACCATAAATAATATATAAAAAAATCTATAAATAATAAATAATTGGTGGCCAAAAGGGTGTAACTTCTTTATGAGGTCAACTGATTTTGAATTTTTGTACAGAAAATTCGGTAACGAGCTGTAGGACTCATAATCCGAAAGATAAAGTCGATTGATTTCAACAAATTTGGGTTGGGTTGGGTTCGTGATTGTGTTTGTGTTTAGGATGGGTTTGGCTTAGGTTCAGGTTTGGGTTTGGTTTAGGTTTGGGTTGGGTTTGAGGGGGATATTACGGTTTCCGTGGCGCCGCCATTTGATGATGTTTTTAGATAGATTGACCGAAAATAAATCGAAAATGAACAATACAATTTTTCGATATCTCGCTTCGTTTTCGAGATATCGAGGTTCAAAGTTTTTATATACAGATAAGCGAGAAAGTAGACTGGACTGGAAAAATCGTCTCGCAATTTGACACTTCTTCTTCCACTCCATATAACTGGCATTCACAATAGCAAAAAATCTGAAAAAATATTGACAACATTGCCATATTGAAATGTTTAAATTCGGTATAAATGTACATTTTATTCATGAATTTATGCAGAAATACTGTAAGCACTTTACTGATACTCCGGCACACTAGTTGCTCCTATGAGGGTTATTTTTCAAGCGCCCGGCCGAAGGCCGTCCAAACGGAAGGAATTTGAATGCAGAAATACTGTATATGGGGAACCCCCCTACACACCCACAAAATTGTATCCCCCTCCTCGACCGCCCAGATATGTATCCTATAATATACTATACGTGTTTCGAAATTTTAAACTTTGAACCTCGATATCTCGAAAACGAAGCGAGATATCGAAAAATTTTATTCTTCATATTCGACTTATTTTTGGTCGATCTATCTAAAGACACCCTCAAATGGCGGCGCCACGGAAACCGTAATCGTGCCGGTTTGAGTTTGAGTTTGAGTTTAAGGTTGGGTTGAATTTGAGTTTGGGTAGGTTTGGGTCTGGGTTGAGTTTGAGTTAGATTAGGTTGGACTTGTGTTTAGGATGGGTTTGGTTAAGATTTGGGTTTGGTTCAAGTTTGGGTTTGGGTTAGGTTGATAATCAGGATGGGTTTGGTTCAGGTTTGGGTTTAGGTTGGATTTGAGTTTGAGGTTGGGTTGGGTTTGGGTTGGGTTTGAGTTTGAGGTTCGGTTCGGTCAGGTTTGGTTTGGGTGTGGGTTGAATTTGAGTTTGGGTTGGTTTGGGTCTGGGTGAGTTTGAGTTAGATTAGGTTGGGTTTGTGATTAGGATGGGTTTGGTTCAGGTTTGGGTTTGGGTTGGGTTTGTGTTTAGAATGGGTTTAGTTCAGGTTTGGGTTTGGGTTGGGTTTGTGTTTAGAATGGGTTTGTGTTTAGAATGGGTTTGGTTCAGGTTTGGGTTTAGGTTGGATTTGAGTTTAAGGTTGGGTTGGGTTGGGTTTGTGTTTAGGATGGGTTTGGTTCAGGTTTGGGTTTGGGGTGGATTTTAGTTTGCGGTTGGGTTGGGTTCGGTTTGTGTTTAGGATGGGTTTGGTTCAGGTTTGGGTTTGGGTTGGGTTTGTGTTTAGGATGGGTTTGGTTCAGGTTTGGGTTTGGGTTGGATTTAGGATGGGTTGATTCAAATTTGGGTTTGGGGTGGGCTTGAGCTTGATTTTGATTTTGAGGTGTGGGTTGGATTTTGATGGGATTAAGAATGACGAAATTGATTTTAACAACTAAATCCGTAAAGTTAATACATTTTCCTTGACAATTCTAGGAGTGACAGCTTCGATTTAGATAGCATCTGACACAATTATTTAATGGGTCTGCAGATCATAGTTTCGGTACTTCTTCATTGCATTTTGTCTAAACGCTGATTGAGATACTTTATATTTTGAACAAATATTTAACAAATTAAGCTACTCGTTGCGTATTATGCTGAAAATATAACAATTTTATAGGTGGCCACAGGTTTTTACTAGGGAAAGTTAAAATTTTAAATTTTACGTCTTAGGCTTCTATGTGGTTATATTAGCAACATTCCATAAGAAATTTTTTAATTTTTATACTCGGACCCTGTATTTTAGAGTGTTTTTCTATGAGAGCAACCACATCGTTGTGGCTGTAATAATTACTTAAACATAAAACTTTTTACGCACAATGAAAATATGAATATTTCTTCGGTTACTTCAGCTAAAATTTAAAAAAAAAATATATAAATTGAAAGAAAACGTCAAATTAAAAAGTTCTCCAATTTTTTCTGCTACTTCTTCCTTTACTATGTCAAGATATACCATTAAAAAAACGTGTATACTTCTCTTCTTTAAACTTAAATGTTCAGTTTATTAATTTCGTATTTTTCCTAAAACTTCAAACTATTCTAAAAACCAGCAAAAAAAATGTATTCTTGCAACCATAGAGAATGTAGACGTCCACAAAGTGGCATGTTGCCATATGGCAACAAAATAGCGAAAGGGTTAAAGTAAGTTAAAAAAAGTTAAAACTTCCATACTGCTTGTGAGCGTTGATCAGACAACATCTTTTGAACATTTCCAACTTACAGCGACGACAAAACAATCATACACAAACACACATATACGCATACAACGCTCGTAACTGTGCAACTGTAGAGCTCAGCCAATCTGTAAAGCAATTGCCTTCTGAGCCCGAAAGACAATTAATTAAACGTAAAATAAATTTACTATGAAATATTGCAAGAACATTTACTGCCATTTATAAAATATTGAAAAGCAGTGAAGTTGTTTTGCGATCGAAAGCAAGAGAAATCATTCTTAAATTGTTAAACTGTCAAAGACGCCAAGCAATTGCAGAACACAACATGTCAGTCTGCCTGTGTGTGTGTGTGCTTGCACTGCAGCAGAACAAGTCCATGCGGTAATCTATCATAATTTTTATATCCTAAAATCCCATTTTCGTATTACAGCAAATGTCTGGCAGCGAGTGGACGAGGGAACGAACGGGTGAGTAAGAATATAATGAAATGCGCACACAAGCACACACATGAGCAGACATATCCTCACACACACACACACACACACACGCGTACGCGCGGACCTATGCGGAGTTGTACAAGTGGTGTGGCAGCCGATAAGGCGCAGCCAAGTCGAGGCAGCGTGAACCGTAGCGGACTGCATGCATGAAATTCTCCACGTTCCTCAGCTTCAGTCGCTGTCGGCTGCCCATTTTGCCGCTGTCGTGACGTGCGCCATTCGAAAGCCAAAGTACGAGCCGAGCGCGCAAACAATTTTATGATGTGGACACTGCAGGCCATGTCGAAAATATTGCAACGCTGCAGACGACCGGGCAGGCGGATGAGCGGAATTAGATGGGCGGCACAACGAGTGCAGTGGGAGGCGCATGGCAAAGGAATCGACGCGCGTGCCGGATAGTCAGTCGAACGAACGTTTGGACCGAACGACAACGCACTGCAGTACAATGTCAAGCGGAGATAAAAAGCAAAATTCTATTCGACGGCCCGTCGCAGTGTGTAATGGAGAAGGATAAAAGGCGATTTAGACGTACATGACGATGCCCGGCCGAAGGGGGTGAGCGTCGAACTGCCAAACGGCGTCGGCGGTGTGAAATACTTCGAGGCGGCAGCGAGAATCTGTGCTGTCTGCATTGGGTGTGGCAGCAAACTAAACGTTAAATAATAATTGTACGAAAAGGAAAACCGAAAAACAATCGAATGCAGCGATTTAAATGCTAAACCGTTATCGGGGCGTATACGCAACATGCGAATTTATTTGACTTCATTTATATGGAACCGTAAATTTTATTATGACGCCACAAACAACGCCGCAATCGCCAATAAAATTGCACACAACCACTTGACGGTTGGCGCTGGTGTTGTTGTTGTTATTTTTGTTGTTGGTGTTATGGCTGCCGTTTTATGGTTTTGGTCAAAATATATATATTATTTTTTCATAATTTATGAAAATTTAAATACGAAATTGATATAAAATTGTTATTTTTTTTTGTTGTTGTTATTATTGTAAATGTTGTGAATTTTTGCTCGTGGCATCAGTTAAAACAAAAATAACACTACTCGACACGAAAAATGCTCCTAAAAATAAAAGTATTTTTTAGACTAATCTTCGGCTGCTGAACACAAAACTGAAAATCAAAAAATTTTCTTAAGAAGCGTTTTCGAAAAATCTTCGAAAAACACTTTTTCCCCTCTTATTTCAGTTATGAGCACATATCTCGTATACCAACCATTCGACTAACACAAGTGGCCCATTAAAAATAGAAAATTTACTTAAAAGGAGAAAATTGTCTCTTTCATTTGATACCCATATCTTCATCATTGCACAACCGCAAATATTTAAAAAAATATTTGAAATGTGTATGTCCTTAAAATTTTAAAGTCCTTTAAGAAGGTTTTTGGGGCAGAAAATGAAAAACTGACTATGCCAGGATATTATAAATGACCTCTTGTTTCACGTCTATATCAACATTTGGATGGGTCTCGGAAAAATAAAAAAATTATTTCGCACGGTGTAATAAATGAAAAGTTGGTCTTTTCACTCCGTGCATCATAACTTTGTTATTTTTCTTTCAATTCTATTGATGTTAGGCTTAATATTTGCTCAAATAATATATCTTTCATCTTAGATTTTAAAACCAGAGGAGATCATTTATTTTATCTATAAAAAAACGATTCGAAAATGTATAATTTTTGAAAATGGTCAAAAAATTCACTTTTTTACAACTTTCATCGTCAGTATCTTACCCAAATATCATCAGATTTGGACAATCGATATATCGTTGGAAAGGTTAGTTAATTGCCTTCTGAACGATGGCCCACTTGTGTTAGTCGGATGGCTGGTTTATAAGATATGTGCTCATAACTGAAATAAGAGGGAAAAAACGTGTTTTTCGAAGATTTTTCGAAAACGCTTCTTAAGAAAATTTTTTGATTTTCAGTTTCATGTTCAGCAGCCGAAAACTAGTCTAAAAAATACTTTTGTTTTTAGGAGCACGCGATGCACCCATTTTTTGTCGAGTAGTGTAATGCATGGCAACAGTCGCCGGCAGCCCCATGAATGACTCTGACATAAACAACAACAACAACAACAATAACAACAGCAATTTACGCTCTGGCCGCCACTGTATGGACACTGGGCACTGAGTGCAACATATTTGTAACTGCAAGCGGCAAAAGGGTTGCACGGGGTGGCAAACGGGCCAGTGGGAGTGCAAGGCGGGGTCTGACAAACAAACTTGAAAAATTGCACGGCGTTTAATTAATTTTTTAATAACTTAAAATTTACTCAATAAAAAAGCGTAAAATTTAACGAGTCCCGTCATGTTGGCATTTACCGTAGCATATTTCATGGCGCGCGCGCACACATACACGCAGTGGCGCACACAGAATTTCATTTTTCGGGGGGTGGGAGTATTGAGTACAACTTTTGAGCCCATTACCATATGAAATCATATTTTGTACCAGCAATTTTTGTATTTGGGGGGAAAGGCGGTTTGAACCTCTAACCCTCCCTGTGCACGCCACTGGCTACACGTCTGTCGCCAACATGCATGACGGCGACATTGCATTAAAAACGCATTAAACCAATTGCGGTTTTTCGCATAGATTTTAAATACTCAACGAAAACGTGTGGATCCGAGAGAGGGGCGCGACGGCTGGAAACAATGTGCGGGGCGCAACAGTAGTCAGTGCGCATTATCGCCGCATTCGCAGCTGCCGTCGTCGCAGCAAGGCGCAGGTGCTGTTGATGTGTTGTTGGCCTACAGCCGCTAATGGCAGCAGCTGTTGCTCGTTGCTGTCGCGGTCGCTGTTATTATTGTTGCTATTATTGCTGCTGCTGTTTCGGGCGCGATTTATTATGCCTTGCGGCAGTGCTGCGTGCAAAAAATTAAAATGACCTCCGCATCGAACACAACATTGCCTGCAACAATAGCAACAATGTTGCTCATCAGACAGACAGACAGTCAATCAGTCAATCGGCGCAAAGTTTGTGCGGCCATCTGCAGTGGGCTGCTCAGCTATTCAAGTTGCGCCATCATGAATCAAACGTGTGTGTGCTGCTGCTGCTGTCGTTGTTGTTTTTATTGTTGTCGGCCAGCTGCCACTGACCAGGCCATGTCAATACCCTACACACAGCGACAGTGGTGAATGGCCGGCGCCAACTCGTCTATGATGGCCAAAATTTATCGTCGATTAAGCTGAATCTTTTGGCAATTGGCTGCAGTCTTTATCGTTCAATTTTCGGTGCTCGTGCGGTTCGAGAATAAATGAAAGTTTGCGAAATCACACTTAATTGCAGAAAGCAGGATTGCTTTGATTCCATTGCGCGATTTGTGAGGTTAATTTATTCAAGTGGCGCTGTCATTATGGAATTGAGGCACTGGGTTGCGTCGCACAGTGTTACGAGTTCATATAGCGTAGTGACAAAAATAGAAGGAATGATCGTACATAAATGAAATTTGGTATACAGTTATTGTATGACAAAGAAAAGAACTTACTGTGCAAAATTTCAATAAAATCGGACCAAAAATTCGACCACCTCCCATACAAACGGATTGGAAAAAACTTCATATAAACAATGAAAATTATCTTAGTTCATGAAAGATACATTCAAAATAATAGTATTTTAATATAAATATATTTATAAATGTGTATATAGATAAAATGCGCTTTTTTTAAAAGTGATTGAAAATAAAATCTCGATAAATTGCTCCACAGCTGCTCAGAAGTTGCTCTTAGAGGGTTAAAATCCTAGACTGGCCCCCACTAATTTTTCCTCTTGAATATTTCTTTCGAACATACCTACCCCCTATCTCCAACCTTTCATGAGGCTCCCATACAAAATCATAGTTTTTAGAAAGTGGGCTCCCGCTGCTCTCAGGTTGATCCCAGACATACCATATGTAAGACTCACCCCCATTTATTTTCCCTTTCGAAAGAAGCGAGGAAACATTGTATCTGGGAAAGTACTGAACCGATTTGAATGATTTATTCAACAATCGTCAACATTCCAGAGTGCAAAAAATACAAAATTAATTAAAGTTCAAAAATTCACCACCAGAGGGCGTCTTCCATATAAGTAAGGAAGTAGTTAGGTTGTCAAATTTTTCCATCGGCAGCAGAGCATTATTTGACAGATTGCATTGGCATTCAACCAAACGGTGAAAATATCACAAATTTGAACTCAAGTCTACACCGAACAATGCCAATAACTTGCTGAAAATTTTACAGCATAATGTACATACTTAATTAATTGACTGGCTTGTATATACTTGCCAAATCAAAATATCAAAAAATTTCAAAAGTGATATTTAGTGTTTTTTTAAAATCACTTTTAAAGTTTGAACTCACTTTTTATTCACTCGTTTTCTTTACTTCATTTTCATCATAACGGTACTGCTCAGAGGTAAGAGTAATCAGCAAAATTGTGGTCTTGCCAGACCTAAATTATATAAAACTTACGATAATAGTAACTTTTAGGGACCTGCTCATAATTTATTTTAAAATATTCAACCTCAAAGTCAAAGCAAAAATTTGCAGTTTGTACAAAATTTTTTTTCAACGCTGGAAAAGCCAATATTTTTTCATAAAACTTCGGATTTCTTTTAATTGAAATATTTCCAACAAAACCTCATACTCAGATTTTTGTAGTTATAACATTGCATTTTGGCATATTTGTCACTACTCGCAACACTGTGGCGTCGCCGTCAAGTCTTGAGACGACTTAATTATTTCAATTGGTTGCAGTGCAACGGCTTTAAGACAAACTCTGTGTAATCAACTTCATGTCACTTCAACTAATTGTTTCAAAGACAAAAAACCTATG
Source organism: Melieria picta (assembly GCA_964056695.1). NCBI lineage: Eukaryota > Metazoa > Arthropoda > Insecta > Diptera > Ulidiidae > Melieria > Melieria picta. The sequence goes on along the minus strand of OZ057398.1, from coordinate 105,856,931 downwards.
AGTTAAAAAAAAAACAATTCGTACACTGAACCTGAGATCCGTTGTATGTCTTTGGAGTTTTGCCAGCAGTATTTCGGTTTGCTGATTTTGTTGTTTTTTTCGATAATAACGCATAGTGATAGGAAGAAAGCTTATACGATTGTTATCAAAGTTGCAATATAACAGATCAGGAGAAAGAAAGTATACTCACCTTCTTCATCACTATCTATGCATTTTATGATCAGAATTGTTGATGATTTCAAACTGTAAGAAAACCGAAACGTTTGGAAGATTTTAAGATGAAATGAAATAATGTTCGAAAGCCAAACGCCAAATCTTGCTGGCCATGGTGGACTTCATCCTTTTAAGCTAGAAACTTTGGAACATATTTTGTGATACTGTTCTGCTTCAGATACTTAGATCTCGCCTTAACTGCCTAGAAGCCCCGTATTTCCCTGGTTCCCAGCTCAAATTCGCTTGAAACGCAGGATTTCTTAGTTGATCAAGAAACCATATCTGGCATTGCTAGGGACCTAACAGCCTAACCTAACCTAATCTAGCTTTCCATTACGTCTCGACAAATGCAACTCCACATCACATTGGCTGGTCTCGATGGACTTCATGCTTTGTACTTAGTTTTCTATTACGATTTCGATTGACATGAATACGACTCCACATCGTTTAAAAGACCACACCAGCTATGGTTGGAAGACTTCATCCTTCAAACTCAGTTTTCAATTACATTTCGACATTAATGCAGCTTCACGTCGACTATTTCACACCGAATTTATTCCTTGAGCTCTTTAATTGTGCATTGGTGTAGTCAAGTGACTTCTTATAATCCCAAATAAAAAGCCTAAGAGTGTTAAATCACACAATCTTGGCAGCCAGTTCGAAGGTCCGAAGCATGAAATCACGCGCTGGAAAAACTTCTTATGCAAAAGTCCAAAAATTTCATAAATTGTGTGACAAATGGCGCCATTTTGTTGGAAGAAAATCACTTTCACATCCAATTCTTCTAACTATAGACTACAAAAAATTGTTGATCATGGTTTGGTCTCACTAGTTATTAACTTCTAAGTACGCGTCTTCTTCAACCGATTTACGCAGCCAACGCAAAATCCACACCAAACAGTGAATGTTGCCCACATTTGACAATTTTGCCTTCATTGTAAAATTTCCATATAAACTTCTCTCGAATCTGAACCTCGAATCTGAACCGACACATTGTTTCAACTTTGTTGATGTTTTGAAATATATTACTTGCACTGTTGACCGCACTGTAGCGCCAGTATTGCGCATCACCACTACACACTCACATATTGCCACCAGATAAATTTTGCATATAATTACGTGCGCCGCGCACTTTCGAGCGGCGAATTCAATTTTGCAATTACGTCTGATGAACGCAGAAACCACTTTCCGAAAATATAAATCAATCGCAGTGCATTATTTGGGCATTGACGACTGTAGAAATTTGCATGATTGCCAACAACAAATAGTAAAGCACATTGCAAATCAGTTGACGTCCGACTTTATGTGTGTGTGTCGAAAAATTAATGCCACATTGATTAACCAAACGAATGCACGCACATGTTATTGTAATTTAATTTTCATTTGCGCCTTCAACTCGTTTCATTGCAACACATTAAAAAGCAGTTAATACGAAGCTTTATATGTTTTTTAAAAATTAGAGCAAAAGCGGCAGCAATGATTAACACATTGAAAATTTGTTCGAAAAGCAAAATGTGTCAATTTGTGAATGGCAACAACTAAGTAGACTGTGTAAGTGTGTGTGTAGCATGGACCTTTACAAAAAAATTTTTTCAATAATTTTACAATAATTCCAAAGTTGTTTTTCATTTTTGCCGTTTCGTTTGTGTCATCTTAAAATTTATATATTTTTAGCCAACTTTGTTTTGTGTGGTTTGGTTTTCTTTTCATTTTCTGCTGGCCAGTTGCTGGATTTGTGTATAAATTGAAAAATAAATTAAAAGTTTTTGCCGCCAAAAAAAGCTGTGGCCGCGACCAAGCGAAACACTCTGCGTGGTTACAGTCCACTCGATGTAAGCATATTTTTGACGCATGGCTGGTTGGTTTGTATTTATTTTAGTGAATATTTTTTAAGGTTGTTGAAGTATGAAGATTTGTTTTGGCTTCAAATTTATGTCACTCATACGCCACGATACACATTTCCTCACTATAAATGAAATACCAAAAATAGCTGAAGTGAAAATGAAATAAAAATGGAGTACGAAGTTTTGAAACCTAACCAACAAAACTTCCCAGATTTTTTTAAATCCAAGTGTATCAAGTGAGGAAATGTGTATCGGGGCGTATGAGTGACATAAATTTGAAGCCAAAAATAAAGCTTCTTTTATTCTTTTTTTCTTTTTCAAACTGCCTATAAATTTGTCTTCGATTTTCGTAATGTTAGATTTCCAAGTAGTTAGATTAGGTTAGCTGTTCACCACGCACAGACTCTGTTGGGTCCCTAGCGATACCAGTCAGAGCTCTTCAATGTTACGGGTCGACATAAAACTGATTGGTAAGAATGTGTTCCCAGCGAAGTTCAGCAGCGTACTTGGGCACCTCGTATAACCCAGAGAAGAGCGGGGCTCCTAAGTAAGCAGAGACCTAAAATAATTATTATCCATATTTTTGGGAATGAAAAAATTGCCCTAATTTAAGAAATTTCTATAATTATTGCTTTATAATAATTATTCCCAATATGAAATTTTTTACGTCACCTATAACTATTATCATGTAATAAATATTTTTGAGTTGCATAATAACTCTTATAAGTAACAAGTATATTTTTCGTTATCGATAATTATTATTTTGGGATTTTTGTTTTTTACATTACTTCATAACTTTTATTTATGACTTTTTTAATTTACGTTGCCGATAACTATTATTTTGGAAACAAAATTTTTTACGTTGAATTACTACATATTGGATATGAAATAATTTTTAATTGTTTTAAATTGATAAACGCAAATTAACTGCAGAAACCTTATTTCTACCAAAAACTAAACAATTAAAAATCAATTCATACTCAAAATGTGGTAAGGCAACGTAGAAAAAAAATTTCTTTCATAAAAGTTATGAGGCAACGTAAAAAAAATTGTCTTTCTAATAATAGTTATCGGCAACGTAAATAACAAAAAATCATAAATAAAAGTTATGAAGCAACGTAAAAACAATTTTCTCAAAATAATAGTTATCGTTAACGTAAATAAAAAAGTCATAAATAAAAGTTATGATGCAACGTAAACAAAAAAATCCCAAAATAATAATTATCCAGAATGAAAAAATATTTATTTCTCATAACAGTTATTATGCAACGTAAAAATTAATTGTCGCAAATAATAATTAATCAACAAATAAAGTTTATGTTGCATTATAATAGTTACATTGCAATTAATTTCTTAAAAAACTTATAATAGTTAAGTCCCTGTAAGTAAGTCATAGTCTTGAGATAGCTGGACAGGAGCAAAGAATGTTCTCCGGGGTTTCCTTGGCGCCATTTTCTTTGCATTTCCTGCTTTCAGTAGTTTAAGATGAAACTAGTTGAAGATGCTCGTTGATTGCTTTCTGAACATCTCCCATCTTCAATCTTGACATAGTCCAACTAAACATTGATTTATTTTCTTTAGTTACAGAGACTATAGATTTTTCCAACCTTCCTTTATATTTTGAAAAACATATTTATAAACTCTGAGTACTTAGAATGCATTTAAGTATTTCGCTTTAACAATTGTTTAAAAAAGTCGCAAATCAATTTGTTACTCTATCACGCATACGCCCCGTTAACCCCACCCAACTTGCTTTCAACTCTTCAACAATTTAATGTTCAATCTCTCACATTTTTTGCACCGTTTTGTCACCGCGCCTTTACACAATTTGCACAAATATTCCAACTACACTTGACAAAACGAAACTATGTATTTGAATATTTTCTTTTACTATTGCAAAATTTGTTTGCCATTTCCTTGGTCCATTAAAATGCCATAAAAGCACAAACTTTTGCCATAAAAACATCAAATATTTGAGTAATTTTGAGGAATTTTTCATTTCCCCTTCCCACATGAAATGCGAGCAAAAATTGTAAAAAAAGTTATCTCTGCGTGTCCTTGAGCGCACTGGATTCGTCATACATTTCAATGCGAATGCAAACTCACACTTGCAACAAACACACAAGCACGAACCCACTCGACACTATGCCGATTCACCTTAACCTTTTGCTGACCTAATCGCACCCCCACCCACCCACCCAGTCGCCCAATCGCCAGTCGTCGCGCGTTGACAACAAATCAATACAAATACCAACCAAAATAGGTGGAGGCCTTTCAGCTTTGTTTCCTGTCGCTAGTTTTGCAAGCGAATCTGTGTGTGTGTGTGTTTGTATGTGTTTGCTCAGGTCAGAGTTGAGTTGAAAGGCAGGCGACCGAAAATGTTCGCCCTTCCATGCGGCCGCAACGTTGCGAGGCGTCGAGTGTGCGTTGTCAGCGTCACACCAACAACTTAAGCTGCGCCCTGCATTCAGATGAGTTTCAGATTTGGACTTGTTGTTGTGGCTTTTATTGTTGTTGTTGTTGTTTTTGTTGTTGCTAAAGGTTATTTTCGTTTGCTGGTCGACATATAAATGCGCCAGCAATGGACAAAAACAACAGCGAGTTGTTGTTGTTCGCAGTTCGCAGTTCATGCTGCACGCTTCCTTTGCCACTGAATTGAGGCGCCTGAGGACCAGATTTGGTGGCGCCAGCGTTCAGCCCATAATACGCGCAACGCACTTAAGTGACACACATTGGCACGTGTGTTCTGTCGGTCGCAGTGCTCCTTGTTACACTCGTTGTTGTTGTTGTTGTCGCCTGGTACTCCCAAACCGATTGTGTTGTGTAGTTGTGTGCGCTGCATGATTGGTTTTGGCCCAAGAAATTGATTGCCCGATGCCGTTGAAGTGTGGCTAAAACGGAAGCGAATGCGGTGTATTTGGCAAAAGTGGTAAAAACGTTTAAGCTTTAATAGCGCGTTTGTGCGTGGGTGTGTTGTGTCTGCGCTAATGCCCCAGCAGGGAAATGTCACCAAAGGTGAACGCAACTGAAAGGGTTAACCGGTGCGCTGCTTGGATTTACGGCTGCCAGACAGTTGTTTCATGGGGTTTTCTTAGAGTTTTTAAAATGATACACGGCTGATGTGAGCTCAAGTGAGCGTTGCTAATGGTGTTGTGGGGTGTAAGACTGTAACACTGTTTGTAAGTGATTTCGAGGTTGAGTTGCTTTTTTATTATTTATATGTTGGTGGTGAGTTGGTTTAAACTGAAGCTTGGAGATCAAATGTTGTGTAACCTACTAAAGAAAGTCTATGGGTTGAGTTGTTAGTTGTTTTTTCATTCATAATTCCATAACAATGAGTTTCAGACTAAGATAGTAGAAATAGATATAAGATAGATATATATAGATAGATAGATATCTATATATAGATAGATAGATATCTATATATCTATCTATATTATATAGATTTTATTATTTATTTTTGTTTATTATTATTATTTATTTTTCTATTATTATTTATCTTTCGTAAAACTCATTGTCAAAAATATCAACCTTTTATTGCACAGGACAACAAAATCGCACTTTTTTCTGTTGCATGGAGTTTTTCTACTGTTTTTTACTAACTTGGGTGCGCTGATTTCGAATCTACCTGCAGATTTTTTGTAGCAGCTCTAGTTAGTGGGTTAAAGACTTGATTCTCTTTAATTTGATACCAATTTTCTTAGACTAAGATGAGTTCAACAATTTAAATTCGTTTTCAAGGTGGGTGTTGCTGGCAAGTTCAAGGCCTTGTAAAAACCAAACTAGAGGTGACCCCAAAAACAAAATTACATATTCGTGATCAGTGGCTCCGGAGTTATAAGGAACAGTTCAGAAACTTGGCGGATTTTGTGAAGAGCTGAAAATATTTGTACTGTGAAAAATTGTGGAATAATTTAAGTTTTTGAGTTGAAATAAACTTAAAAATTGTTTTTCAGCTGAACCAATGGACTGATTTAGATGAAATTTCACAATGTGTTGGTGCTTGGTAAGGGTTTTATAATATATTTTTTTCAAACTTTTTTGTAGAAACACTTCTAGGATAATAAAAAAAATTTAAAAAAAATTATTTGATTTGAGTTGGAAACATAATTCTCTTTCTTTTGACATCAATATTGTTGGACTAGGATGAGTTCGACCATATAAATTAATTTTTTAAATTAGGGTGTAGCTTGTAACTTCAAGACCCTGTAAAATCCAAACTAGAGGTGACCCGAAAAAAATAATTACATATTCGTGATCAGCGACTCCGGAAATATAAGGAACAGTTGAGAAACTCCGCGGGTTTTTTTACGGTTGTACCGTGTTATTTATCTTTCGTAAAATTCATTGTCAAAAATATCAACCCTTTATTATCGATGAGAAATCGGAAGGTTCGAATATTTAAGCACAGTTTTTAATGAGCTATGTATATTTGATTGTTTGATTCAGCTTTGCACCTGCATCGAATGTATACTCAATCATTTGACCAATGCTAGCTGAGAGATGCTTTGGACATTACTTAGGTTAATATTTAGATCATTCATCGAATCTGGTAATGGAAAATAATGCATCAGCTACGACTCGCGACATCATTACAAACGACAGACACTACATAATTCCATACTTGGACTTTGATTCTTACAAATTAACTCTATATCCCACAAGAGATCATTGGAGCTTTTTTTGGAAGAATATGCAATGAAGTTGTTGCTACATTGCACAGTGATTCGTTCCATAGACAAAATTCAAAAAATTTATAGTCTCAGAATTTAACGATTTTGATTTCATTTGAAAGGTAAAACTCCAACTAAGAAAACCCAAAAAACTCTGTGCAAAAAATTAATTAGTGTGTGCAAAAGCGGCTCAAAGTTGAAACTTTTTTCACAAAAAAATGTAAACACATATTTTCTATTTTTTAGTCTATTGAGTAAAAAAAATTTTTTAAATACATGGTTATTAAGAAGTTTCTTAAACGATGTGGCCATTTTCGCTTTTAATGTTTTCTCAAAATTTGCAAAGCTGAGGCTTTTACTTAACTTTTAATTTAAAATATTTTTCTAAATTAAAATTCTGAAAATTGACAAAACTTAGAGGAAAATATCTAAAAAATATGTGAAAGTATGTTCCTGGTTTTTTTTATTTTAAGAAGTATTCGTTCTTTGTCGGAAAATGTAATTACATCCTCCGATATCTTCCGATCTCAGAAAATAATTCAATTTAAAAAGTCGACCTATTTTGCGACAAAATTTATTTTATTCATCCCTAAAAGTATGCAATCAGCATGAAAAATTGATAAAACTGCACAAATGCAAAACATACATCTATTATTATCATTTTTATTGCAAAACTAAAGGGTCCTCATATAATTTCTTTTACTCTTTGCAATTATCAATGTTGAAGTTACCGATTAAATGTAAAGTCTGAAAAATATAGCCAACGTATTTGGTGCTATAGCTCACCAAAAATGACAAAAATTGCAAATTTTAGTCTCAGGAATTGCCAAATTGCAAAAGCTTAAGAAAAAGAAAATGGAGATTTGAATTCAGCAGACCATGATTAACTAGTATACCAAATTTTATGAAGAACAGACCACTCCTTCTAATTTTGTCCCGCGGTTGTATGGAGTCGAATCACTGTGCAATGGCTAAAAATGGAACATGGGATGTGATTGAGAGAGTAACTCCGTGTAGTAGCACAATGAACATCTCGACCCAAATGAAGTCCTGGAGACGATCACTTAACCTTCTAACCGACAAAGATCTAAATGAACCGCACAATATTGATTTGCGATAATTTTTAGCTTTCAAATCTTCAAGAAAACTCAAAGTACTATTAAACTTAAAAAATATTATTGTCATTTTAAATTTAGCAATAAGTTAATAACTTCCCTTAGGCAGTCTTACCAGTTATCTTCCAAATATAACTTAAACATTTCGCCGATTTGATACCAAGATCACAATGCATATCCCAGTTTGTCGCAAAATATATTTGTGTTCACCATAGTTTAAAAACAAAGCTAAGACACGCCAGAGATTATTTGATAAACTTTTCAATCATTCATTTCAATCCCAGCTAATCTTTCGTATTGAATTCAACAAACGAACCGCCACCACAGCAGATTTCAGCAACTCTCGATTTCACTACAAGTCTGTTTAGCCAGACAGCGTACACTTCTTTTACTATTTATGTATATAAATGAATCGTCTGTATTTATTGTGCAAACAGGTTCAGCTCAGCATTTACCTCAGCATTTGATTGCCACTGACAGCAGCAGTCGGAAAATGTGAATATCCATAAAGTTATAATATGCGAGCGCCGCATACCGGCTGCTGCTCGCTGCAATTCGCGCAGATGCGCTTGTAAACTTTATTCGACAACAACCAAAACGATAGTAAATCAAATACAAATAAACAGGATGTGCGCACACTCAACCCAATCGAACAAGAGTACAAAATATGACTGACTGAAGGCCAACAAGAAAAGGCAGAGTCAAGTGGGGATAAATAAAATGCCAATGGAAGTGAAAATGAAAATGAAAAAGAAATTTGTTAAGGCGCTGCTTCCCATTAGCATTGACTCACAACACACACAGATACACACACACTCACTCATACAAACACACTTAAGACTAACTACTAATACTCCGGCGCACTCAATAAACCGTTTCAAATGTGGCGCACAGCGAAAATATTGCACGCCTGCGCCGTTGGCCTCGTGCGCCCACTTGACTTTGGTGCTGCGTCCCACGGGGCGTATGAGCAATGCTCGCGTTACGGCAGCGCTCGATAGGAAATCGCAACGCTGCGCCGCAATTCAATATTTTCATTTTTCGTTTTTATTTCGCGCCGCATACTTTTCGCTTCATTTGGCCAATGTCTGGCGGCAGCGTTGACTTGCGACAACGCGAAGCGAGGCGCGCGGGTGGAATGTGCTCAGCGGCGTGCGTCTGCATATTCATGGCAAGTTGCTCCTTTAAGTAGTGGCGCACGTTGCCGTTCACCTCATTGCGCCTTCTTCACTTCTTCGCCACACATTTCCTTCGATTGCGACGCCCTGCTCGCCGTCGGTTTTACGCGCAGCGTCTTCTTTCATTTTGTTGGCGTTTCGCCTTGCTTCTTTTTTAATAAACTGCCTGAGTAAACAAGACGCGCACACGCACTCACACATTGGCGCGTGTATTTGCCGTAAGTCCTTGGCATCAAACTCGCTTATGCCTTGACGCAAGAGGCGCGAGGTGTGCGTCGTGCAGCGTTCGCATTCACTTTCCCATTTAACCTCAGCGCAATGTCGATTTTTATCGAATTTTATATCCTGCGGATAAGCGCGTTTCGTTTTTTTTCGCCCCTGCTGCCGCATGCTATCTGCACGTTCTTCAAGCACCCATAGCCGTCAATATTTTCGTTTCTATTCCCATTGATTTCTTTTGGTGTGTGTGTGGTTTTCTCTTCGAAGTTCTTGGCCCATTGCAGCACTTTGCTGCAATCGTCTTGTGTGTGTGTGTGGGTGTTTTGCTTTCTTAAGTGTGATCCCAGCGAAAGCAATTGCACCCAGTGAACTGTTTAATTTTTAAGAGGAATTTTAAGAGGAAAGAATTTTTGCGTAATGAGTTGAAAACTTTAGCCATTTGCTGATAGTAGTTAGTAGTTAGTAGTGAGTAGTTAGTAACTTTAGCCATTTGCTGATAGTAGTTAGTAGTTAGTAGTTAGTAGTTAGTAGTTAGTAGTTAGTAGTTAGTAGTTAGTAGTTAGTAGTTAGTAGTTAGTAGTTAGTAGTTAGTAGTTAGTAGTTAGTAGTTAGTAGTTAGCAGTTAGTAGTTAGTAGGTAGTAGTTAGTAGTTAGTAGTTAGTAGTTAGTAGTTAGTAGTTAGTAGTTAGTAGTTAGTAGTTAGTAGTTAGTAGTTAGTAGTTAGTAGTTAGTAGTTAGTAGTTAGTAGTTAGTAGTTAGTAGTTAGTAGTTAGTAGTTAGTAGTTAGTAGTTAGTAGTTAGTAGTTAGTAGTTAGTAGTTAGTAGTTAGTAGTTAGTAGTTAGTAGTTAGTAGTTAGTAGTTAGTAGTTAGTAGTTAGTAGTTAGTAGTTAGTAGTTAGTAGTTAGTAGTTAGTAGTTAGTAGTTAGTAGTTAGTAGTTAGTAGTTAGTAGTTAGTAGTTAGAAGTTAGTAGTTAGTAGTTAGTAGTTAGTAGTTAGTAGTTAGTAGTTAGTAGTTAGTAGTTAGTAGTTAGTAGTTAGTAGTTAGTAGTTAGTAGTTAGTAGTTAGTAGTTAGTAGTTAGTAGTTAGTAGTTAGTAGTTAGTAGTTAGTAGTTAGTAGTTAGTAGTTAGTAGTTAGTAGTTAGTAGTTAGTAGTTAGTAGTTAGTAGTTAGTAGTTAGTAGTTAGTAGTTAGTAGTTAGTAGTTAGTAGTTAGTAGTTAGTAGTTAGTAGTTAGTAGTTAGTAGTTAGTAGTTAGTAGTTAGTAGTTAGTAGTTAGTAGTTAGTAGTTAGTAGTTAGTAGTTAGTAGTTAGTAGTTAGTAGTTAGTAGTTAGTAGTTAGTAGTTAGTAGTTAGTAGTTAGTAGTTAGTAGTTAGTAGTTAGTAGTTAGTAGTTAGTAGTTAGTAGTTAGTAGTTAGTAGTTAGTAGTTAGTAGTTAGGAGTTAGTAGTCCATTACCACTAAAGCAACTGACATAACGAAGAACTGACAGAGGTCAATATGGGGTAATCACTGATTCTACCTCATGGAAGTCTGCTTGACCTTGACAAGAACTGCCAGATTGAAAAAGTCGTAGCGTTAACTTAACACTCTCTGTGCCAGTGCCTAACTTTGGCTACGATCATCATCGACTCAGTATTGAAATTACCTTGAAAACTGCAACCAAAAATTCTAAAATTTTCAGATTCAAACGTGTAATTCCTCAGCAGTACTCAAAATAACTTTTTATAGAAAAAAATTATAATTAAATTTATAAAAAAATTATAATTTATATAAAATCTATTCTTATTGAAAATTTACAAAAAAAACAAAAGCCCAAACACGAGTTGAGAAAAACTGACTTTATCGAGCAATTGTTTCACTGGGCTACTGCTTAATTTTCCTTTGTGGACCAAAGGCGAAACGGGCAGAGAAGTGAGCGGGACATGTCGTGGTAGGAATTCGAGAAAACATTTTTCGAAAGTTTATGGCATGTATTGAGGCATGTTTTAAGTGGTTTTACAGGACACGCTTCATTGCCTGCTGCAATCAATTTGGCTGGTGTTGGAGAGCGACGCTTCGGCGCTGCCAGCTCGTATGCTCCGTTTGGCTGATGTTTACTCAAAGCCTCACGGCGTGCTCGCCCGTTTCCCGTGTGTGGGTGTGTGTGTGCGGCGTATTCCAGCAGCCATTTGCTCAAGTATGTGTGAATATTCAATAACTCATATTTTTCGACGGTACATGGCGCTGTGCGTGCCAATCTGCGTGTGTGTGTGTGTGTGTGTGTTTGCTTGTGTGCTTGCGGTGTGTGCGTACGGCCAGTGTGTATTTAATTTTTCCTGCTTACCTTTGATTGTTTTTCGCGGTTGATTTACTTTGTGCTTGCCACAAAAAAAAATGTATTTCTACGAATTGGCTCGTTTTCCTTTTCATTCCTTTCTCTTTGCAATAATTTGGCCAAGCGCAGGCTAAATGTATCAGTATATATGTGTGTGTGTAATAATGTGTGCGTGGCAATAGTAGAAATCATAAACACACCACATGAGCGCCGACAAATGTGCACCTAAAATTAAAAGATAATATTTTGCTTCTATTATACATTTTTTATTTGAGGTTAATTTAAATAAACATTGAAGAACGTCGCTGTGGCAGAGAACCGTTCAAGGCTACCATGTCGAAAGTAATGGAACAAAGCAATACATTTTACACAAGCATTGCATGCTTCTTGACGATGCTGAGAATCAAATGTAATGGAAAAATTGCTCTGCAACATTCGAGCATTTAACCATTTTCATTTCAGCTATCAGTCTGACACATTTATCAGCATTCCTTCCTCACATTTACACACACACACACACACTTAAACACACACTTAATGTCATGCAGCGTCTCAGTGAGCGCCCGTGAGCTGTCAGCTTCTTTTTATTATTACAATTTCTGCTCTGATCTCTTCACTTGATGCGCATAATGAAGAGACGCTTTATGCCCATGAAAGCAACGAGCAAGTGTCATTCGCAAAAAAAAATAATACAAATATGCACACACTTCAGTCCATGCAGCAGGACAAGGAGCAATGCAGGAGACTGGCCGGCGAAGCAGTAAATGTGAGAAAATTCATAACGCTGCGAAGAAACGCACACATGTTAGGACCAATGAACACAGACACGTTTACGAATATGTACAAACTGGTGTGAGGATTTTTTCATCACTTTTGACTATTTTTTTTGACTTAAAAATAAAAAAGGGATAAAAGCGATAAACTAAATCAAGTTGCGCAGTTTCTTCTGTCTCTATGTAGAAAGGACTGCAGGTAGTTGGTCGGCCTAATGGCGGGTCATATGAATAATGTAGACCGGACTAAAGACATTTGGTACTAATGTGTTAAGGAGCAACCATCTTGGCTCCTTGGCACCACAGGATCCACTCATATTTCCTCGAAGGTAGAATAGACTTAAAACAAATTAACTGGACGTGTACCCTGTCTGCATACTGCGCTTGCTTGGCTATTCCAACAAAGAAAATAAACGCTAAATCTAAGAAACTAAACTAGCATAAGTTCAGCACATAAGTACTTCACGCATGTAGCTTATGCTCGGTAAGCATGAATTTCTATACCGTCTTAGGTTTATGGCTATAAAGGAAGTGCCATTTAACATTTGTCCTTTATCCTTGGAGTTGTTAAACCAATATCTGTATTATGAAATTTCAATACAATGCTGAAACTTATTCCTCCATTTAAAATTCACTCATCATAACTTACCTATAGCCCGACGGTATACGCTGACATCATTCAATACTTCGTCTTTATAATCCTTTCTACATATATTTTTCCCATAGCACAACGTTGTCCCTCCACGTTTTTGTTACAGATTTCAATTTTTTTCAATAGTTTTTTCCATTACTAGTCGTATATGTATTTGTTACCACTAGTGTCCGACCGAAGGTGGATTTTTGTCCGAAGCCGAAGCAGAATATTCGGCATAACTAAAATATTAGGCCGAAGGCCGAAGCCGAATACTAATAAAAAATCGTTTAAAGAACTCGTAGTCGTAGTAGAGTTTTCCCGATGCCGCTAATCGAAGAGCAGGTGCGTAAGCAATTTATGCACAATTACTGCTCTGAAAAGGGAATTTGGTACAAATAGTTGGCCAATCGATACGAATTCAGCGTCAATAGTGGAAAAAATGTAATCATTAAATTTGGAGATACTTGTTCTCTCAAAGATTTGCCAAAAAGTGGAAGAAAAAAAATGTCCAAGTGACCCGAAACTTGAAAAAGAAGTGCTAACATTAATAAGAAAAAACAATTCAATGTCTCTACGAAATTTAGAAAAAAAAGCTAGAACAAGTGCCACTATGATTCAAAGAGTGAAGCAAAGGCATAACCTAAAAACTTTCAAAAAACAAAATGTACCCAAAAAAAGTAAAAGACAAGTGAAAGTGGGGATAACAACGCTTCGAAAATTGTACGATCGCTTATATCAAAATGTTGTTGAGTGTGCTGTGATGAACGGCGAAACTTACATTAAAATGAACTCAAGAACATTACCTAGTTCCCAAAGTTCTCATCTGGCAGGCTATTTGTTCTTTCGGCCTTAGAACTTTTCCTTTCTTTACAACAAGGCACTATATCCGTTGAGATTTACAAAAAAGAGTATATAAACCATCGGCTTATACCATTCTATAAAAAACATAATGTTTCGACAATATTTTGGCCCGATTTAGCTACCGCACACTACGCCGGTTCAGCATTGACTTTGTTAGAAAAAAAACAATGTCAATTATGTTGCAAAAGAGGAGAATCCGCCAAACGCTCCAGAATTCCGCCCTATAAAGGGATATTGGGCTATTGTCAAGCGAAATTTAAGGAAGGATAGTCCAGTTGCCACTGACGTCAAGGACTTTAAAAAAACTGGCTTAAGGCCAGCACTGCTGGTACAAAAGAGCGTGTGCAGAATTTATTAAAGGGGGTAAAACAAAAAATTCGCCATAAATTAAGAGAATAAATTTTTAAAATAAATTTTAATAAAATACAAATAAAAACACAATAGGCTTCAATACAAAAAAAATTTTAAACGAAAATTAAAAAAAATCGTTATGTTGTGAGCAAAAGAATTTGTGCAGTTTCTTTTCGGTACAGTCCTATACAGTCTATTCTCGTATATACGTATACATATATATGTATATAACACGTATTAATAAACCAAAAATCAAAAAATGTCTAAAGGTAAGGTCCCACGATTGCCGCAATGCAGTGTAGAAATTTTACGCATTTTTGCGTCTGTCTGCTGTTGCGCCGAACGAAATCGGCACTGTAGCGTCAATCGTGTGAACAGTTGAAGCCAGACAAAAATATTAAAAATTGAGCCGAATTTTGTCGCCAACTCGAGCACCAACCATAGGGGCCGACAATTTTGTCGGTGCTTTGAAATTTTTTGAGAATTTATTTCAATTTTTTCAATTTTTTTCAATTTTTTTCAATTTTTTTTTTTGATTCGGGCAATCGTGTGACCTACCTTTGAAATCGTTCGGTGCGATATTTCTGTTCGCTAGGTTGAGCCGACAAAATTTGTCGAAATTGGGACAATCGTGTGATCCAAATAAAAAACGTTTTGCTCAATTGACAATTTCTGCGTAGTCAATGCCCGACCAGATCGGGCTATCATAGGTGCATTTGCGGCAATCGTGGGACCTTAGCTTTACAGTTCAGTTTCTAACAAAAATAAAACTTAACAATTCAATTGGCCGGCACAAAACTAATAATTATAATTTAAGAGCAAATTAAATTATTATTTAATTTGTTGATCGAGAACAGCACGGCACAGGGTTGTATGGAGAATCGAGCTCAATTTATGGGAGATTTTTGTAGGATAAATTGAAGAAGTAAAATTGAAGAAATGTCTTAATCTCCAACTGATTTACACGGTATGGGTATCAAGCGAAAGGTATTTTTCTATTCTTCTTCTTTCTATTAATGTGCAACATTAGATACGTAAGATGTACTAATAAAAAGTTTTAAGCGAAAACAAATTTTTTTACAATTTTTTTATAAAATTTTTTTTATGAAAACTTTTTAAAAACGAATTTTTTTCTCGAAAAAATCCATTCCATATTTATATCGTGTAAATCAGTTGAAGATTAATTTTTTAATAAAAACGTTGAACTTTGACCCCGAGCCACGCCTTTTGTGGGCGTTTCCCAGGCAAAATTTTTAGTGTGTTAGATTCAGGAGCCAACCCTCTATATAAAAGCATACTCATTTATTTTTTACACGAGGTTTCGCTATACTGCATTTATGCCCCAATCTCAAATGCCATTGCCTCAGTAGATTTAAAAATCAAAATTGTATAAGCTTCGAAGCAATTGACCACTATGGAACCATTTCTTATCTTGAACAAACAATAGAGACAGGATAAAATTTTTGCCTTCACTTGAATTAAGGCATGAAAAAAACATTAAATATATCTATCAATGGAATCAGAAACTTAAGAAAACCAAGAGTAGAACTTGGAAAATTTTTTGGAATATAAGTTTAATCTTTTCTCGACAGATTGCTTTGATTTCTAGCAAACTAACTGCTGTTAAATAAAAATCATAATTTTCGGTTTTAAATCGTTGAAAATGTTTAACTCAGAAAATTTCCATATCGTACAAATAGAAAATATCTTGAGGTCATCAGTGCATAGATGGGACTTGAATGTGGAGAAAAAGCTAACTAAAGTTGTTGATGAAAAGTGAGAAAAACAACAATTTTAGGTTATTATGGGACATACCGCTGAGAGCTTCAGATCGAAAACAACAACAACAACAACATTGTCTATAGTTCTAGGAAAATCTGATACTGAAATGTGTTGTAGACAATACAGTATAACTGGTTGTTCTGTTTTTCGAATTCATCTCAAAGATTTTATCAGCTTCTTCTTGTCTGCATTGTGTTGTGTAGCAACGATAAAAAGCGACATATACACACATAGGTACAAATATAAAAATACACACAAATAGAAAAGGCTAACGATGAGCGTCTTTCGTAAGGCAGCCAACAGCGACGATGACACCGACCATGTCGCCTTGACTCTTGATGTGAGAAAAGCAAATTGCTTGACAGTCGGCCGCCGCATCACTTTCGCTCAGAGCGGGCGCTGTCAAGTGGCATTATGCTGCGCATTTTTTGCAACTATTACTGAAATTTCATTCATGTCTGGTGCAATTTCGTGCGGTGCCCTAAAGCATCTTGCTGGCAGGCAGTGGTGACGACCGCGTCGACACGCCACATGACACACTTAGCGGCCGCATAGTGCACTAGGTTTCAGGATTTGTCGGCACACATATTCGTACGCCAAATATATGTATGCATAGGCACATGTACATAAATATATGTATGTGTATATGTGTGTGTGTGTGTTCGGTGTATGCGTTCTCTGGTTATTTGGGTAAACACGTGTGAACTAAATGCACAGTTTGTTGGATTTTTACGCTTCAAGTGTAAACATGACACTTAGGTACATGCAGCAAACACCCAACAACAACAACAACAACAACAGCAAAAGGATGCACGCACACACATTCAGTCGCACGTGTGGTGTACTGACGAGTTGTGCCGGCCGGTTATCGGCTGGTTCTCTGAGCCTTTAATACAAATTGCCGGCATTTTCGCCGTAAAGCCATTTGAGGATTTACTTAATACTGCGCTTTTTTCCTCGCTCTGCGCTGCGGATTCTCTGCGATTATGCAGAATTTGCGGTCATTTCACTTCAGCAATTTTTTTTCAAAAGTTTATATTAAAGTTGAAGCTTTGGTTTTTGCTGCTATTTACATTTGCGGGATTTTAAGAAAAATAAACAATTGCTTAGAACAAATACCCTAAAAAATCTAAAAACAAACACAAACCAACAATTAATAATTATAATTAAACTTTAGTGTTTTGCTTCAAAAAATTAATACGAATTTTTTTATTCATATCACAATATGGAATTTTTAAAGTTTCGAATATAACAGACCCTCTTGAAAACTAAAGGGTTAGAAATTAATGCAAAAAGGCCACAAACTATCACAATCGAATAAACAAAAATTCTATTTTTGGGAGCAGAGGCGGCCGAAAGTGTATTTACGGCATCAGTCAACATGCAGATTTAAGCAGAATAAAAGGAGATTTATCATCTCTTGGTGTGACCAACTGGTGTGACCAACTGAAGAAGGTGCACGCAAAGCAGTAAGTAAGTAAAAGGACATTTCAAGATCCCATCTCCAGTGGTATCGAACTCTCCATCTCTTCACACATATTTAAATTGCACCAGGCGACTCTTTGACTCACCCTGTTTTGTCCACAACTGCTGTCTTTGCTAAAACAAAAGCTTCTCAAAAGCTTTCGTGACACAATTCAATTTTAGCATAAACACAAACCATATTTGCAACCCATACGAACATTTAGACACCCTATACAAATTCTATATTGTCGTTTGCAAAATTCAAAATATATTTGAATACCCAAGTAGATTTTACAAAATCTACTATGTACATAAGTATATCTATGGTCAAAAGCAATAATCGCTTAAGTTAATTAAGTATTATTTTGAACAACATGCTTTAAAGAAATAGACTAGCACCATTAACCCAATGATGTCTTAAGGCAACTTAAGAGTTAATCTGTTTATATGTGTCCCCGCCTTGACTTATGTGGAGATATACATTTAATGAGTTCACGATGGCGATATTTATTGACTTATGAACTAACTGAAGTGACTGTGGCGTTCCAAGGTCATTATAGCCAAAGTTAGAAAGAAAGAAAGAAAGGTACTGTTAGGTTTCAACATAAGTCATTGTAAGTTATTTTTCAACAAATCTGGAGTGAGGATATTACGGGAATTTACTTACATTACCAATGCTTTGAGTTCTAATAGGAACCTCGACTAAAGGGTGGTTGAGTGCCTTGAGTACTCATAGGAACCCCGACTGGGTTTCTTTTAATGAGGCAATTGCGAGAATTATACGCCTATGGAATTTATATGCTTCTGAATTAAACTTTAGAGTTAATTATTGAACCTTTAAGCTAAGCTTATTTAAAATATTTAATTAATTATTTAATCATTAATGAATTATTGTCTTAGTCTGTCAGATGTTTGTCGATAGACTGAGTTAAATAAATAAATAAATAAATAAAAAATAAATTAATAAACAACGTCTGGTTCAGACGTTTTGGTTACGCGGAAGTTCGAACAACACTGGCAACACTAAACACATAGCGTCACTCTAAAAGAGATTTTTCCGTATAAAAACTAGAACCGATTGAAACCAATCACACTGACAACACAAAAAAAATAACAAGGTTCTGACAACGGATTTAATTAGAGGGGGCAAAAAAAATATACGTGTATCGGCATTTTGAAAGTTTACGTCTGAACTTTTTTTAGGGGGGTAAAATTTTTCCCATTTTTGCACATTCTTATGGTGAATCGGCATTCGAAAAGCATGTAATCTCACATTTTAGGTATATGATGTGTTCAGCAATTTGATATAAAATACTACGAAGAACATTTCTGTGGAGCATTTTAACCCTGTAGCTCCTATTTATATGGGTCAATTTGACCCTTCTTTCTAAAATGCCAAAAATTTCCTAAAAGCAGAACAGACGTAAACTTTCAAAACGCCGATACACGTATATTTTTTTTTTTGCCCCCTCTCCCAGAATCCGTTGTCAGAACCTTGTTATTTAAAAAAAATTTGATTTTGTTGTGCAGTGTTATCAGTGTTTTAAGCCATAAACAAAAATCTACTAAGAGATTTACTAAAATATAATTCTAATAATAATAAAAATCTTAACATAAAAGAAACAGAAACTCATTAATTGGAAGACCGCCAAGCTTAAAAATTTCCACAACCTAAAAAAACACTACAACAACAATTGACAAAATGTATGCATGCAGCAAAAACACTTCATATGACACAAACTTTATTAATTAGTCGTTTGAGAATTACTGCCGATCAATTAATGGCGTACAAATTACAAACAAGCAGACAAGCAACAGGTGCACTTGCAACATCAGCAAAATTACACAAAATCTAAAGCTGAGCTTTGCAATCTGTGCAACCCATGACGGATACTGTCAGCCAAAGTTAGTTTAATTGAAAGGTAAAAATTGCAAAACCGCTGAAAGAAACCTCCAAACAAAACCACAAAAACGTCTCCAACAAAGTGCGCAACAAATGCGTGTCAACGCCAATTCAACGTCCAATTGTTGTTGGACAATGGACAGGTGCCGCCAATTACGTATCACAAGCGCGTTACAGCTTTTTTTGTATTTGGTTGTTGTTAATTTTTTATTTTTTTAGCATTTAATTGGCTGCACGAATGACTTCGGTGTGCTGTATGTGTGTGGGTTTTTCTTGCTTTCGAGAATTTGTCGATGTGGTTTGGGAAAAAAGAAACCCACCTCCAACACGACTGAGTTGAATGTTGAATTTAAGCATTTAAGGTCAATCCACATGTTCGGTTGCGTGTCGTTCTGATTGCAAGTGTTGTTGGTAGTTTGTTTACAAGTGGTGCGTCCTTTAATTCTATGACGTGCTATGTTGCACGTAGTTTTCAAAACGTACAGTGAGGCTTTCTTCAAAGAGAAATGTAAAATTTAAAAAATTAAAAAAATGTAAAAAACAAAACACGAATCAACAGTTTTCATTAAAGAATGAAACAAAGGAAGACAAAAATTTTTTGAGTGATTGTAGGTTAGGTGAGGTTAGGATGAGGATAAGATAGTATATGAAGTTTCTTGGGAGTTGAAAGCTGATGAAGTAATTATCGCATAGGATGTTTTTTAACAAATTTGAAGAGTGATTTCATATCAAGCTTAGGTATCTCACCCAACTTAGGGAAATACGGGACTTGAATGATTGCAGCTGGTAGAAGATTAAAGTCTGAAAGAGCAGAGTTGATAAGAAGAAGATGGTTCAAAATCCCATAAACCGCCACTTTCTATGGCTATGGAAAAACATCCAACTCTGTTTAAAAAAATTAAATTATAACTGTTTGTTTTTGTTGGGAACGAGATTGGTTCAAAACAAAAGTATATAAATTTTCGAATTCATCAGAAAGTAAAGAACTCATCTGGTCATTCTAAGATGGCCGCGTACAG
The DNA here is from genome assembly GCA_964056695.1 of Melieria picta. Lineage (NCBI taxonomy): Eukaryota > Metazoa > Arthropoda > Insecta > Diptera > Ulidiidae > Melieria > Melieria picta. The sequence continues at coordinate 105,836,587 of OZ057398.1, read as the reverse complement.
CCAAGTCACCAAAGCTGGGCTTAAAATGTGATATCGTTCCTACTTGTGTCTCTTCTCTGCAGCTGTGGCAGATATCTCCGGAAGACAGGTCCCATTTATTAAACATGAGTCTCCCATCAGCTATCCATGAAGGTCTTCAGGGAGCCAATTTTATCTGTTGATGAAACGAAGTTCATTAGGTAACAGCAATTCTCCAGACTGACAGAAACAGTGCCTCTGCCAGTTCAGGTTCTTGACAAGCTTAAAATGTCTTAACCATATCCGCAGCTTTGGCACATATCTCTGAGAGTATATATGTGCAATGTAAACTTCCCGGAAACTTAACAACTATTCTAATGCGCACTTTACAGTAGTTTCTCCTCTAGATTTGTGTTTTATGGTAAAACCACTTCATTTTTAATGGATTTTTGTATATAGCATTGGAAGAATGTTCAAAAAAGACTAGAAAACAATAAATGTTTTAATTAAAAATATTTTTAAATTCCTCAGTGCATTGAACTACGAGTGTCGACACAGGTTCAGCTTCGCTTGGTAGCCAACATCAAAATATAGAAAAGAACAATTCGACGTTCGGCAGCTACCCTCTCAGCAGGACCCCTACAAAACCTTTTTCATAGGCACATGAATTCAACAAAATTTCATGTTTAATTATTAAAAAATTATTCTCGAAGTAAATTCAATCAGCCAACGAAGAGTTAATTATTTTGAGGAAACTATCTGAATCCTCACCAACAATTTGCATTACTTTTCTGAAACTCCCAACCTTAGGAAAGCAAATATATATTTGACTAATTTTGAATCAGGTCCTTCCATAATAAAGCATGAATCCTTTTTTGGCACAATGTCGTAGAGTTGACCTAAAAAAATCTTCAAGAAGTTTTCCAAACACATCGTTCACTATAAAAAACACGCAGGGACAAGGCAGCTTTCCAGGTGGGTGTTCTTTTTTTCATTTTATTCCTTACAGCTGCGATCGTGGAAGTTGTGGAGTGTGTTCACTCACTGTGCATGTAAACCTAAAAAAGGACTCGCACAGATTACACTACTCGGCAAAAAATGGGTTCATCGCGTGCTTCTAAAAACAAAAGTATTTTTTAGACTAATCTTCGGCTGCTAAACACGAAACTGAAAATCAAAAAATTTTCTTAAGAAGCGTTTTCGAAAAATCTTCGAAAAACTCTTTTTCCCCTCTTATTTCAGTTATGAGCACATATCTCGTAAACCAACCTTCCGACTAACACAAGTCATTAAGAAGGTAATTAACTAACCTTTCCAACGATGTATAGATTGTCGAAATCAGATGAGATTTGGGGAAGTTACTGACGATGAAAGTTGTAAAAAAGTTAATTTTTCGACCAATTTAAAAAATCATCAAATTTCGAAATTTTTATAGATAAAATAAATGATCTCCTCTGGTTTTAAAATCTAAGATGAAAGATATATTATTTAAGCAAATATTAAGCCTAACATCAATAAAATTGAAAGAAAAATGACAAAGTTATGATGCACGAAGTGAAAACACCAACTTTTCATTTATTTCACCGTGCGCAAAAAATTTTGTTATTTTTCGGAGACCCATCCAAATGTTGATATAGACGTGAAGGTTAGGTTAGGTTATGGTGGCTGCCTCTATAAGAGACACACTCGGAGGCCCGAAAGGCCCATTGTGATACCACATATACACACATTTCAAGCCGATGGGGAAAGGGAGGGGATATAGACGTGAAACTAGAGGTCATTTATAATATCCTGGCATAGTCAGTTTTTCATTTCCTGAGCCAAAAACCTTCTTAAAGGATTTTAAAATTTTAAGGATATACACATTTCAAATATTTTTTAAATATTTGCGGTTGTGCAATGATGAAGACATGGGTATCATATGAAAAAGGAAAATTGTCTCCTTTTAATTTTTTTTAATTTTTAACATTTTTTAATTACGTTCTGAACGACGGGCCATTTGTGTTAGTTGGATGGTTGGTTTACGTGTTTTTCGAAGATTTTTCGAAAACGCTTCTTAAGAAAATTTTTAGATTTTCAGTTTCGTGTTCAGCAGCCGAAGATTAGTCTAAAAAATACTTTTATTTTTAGGAGCATTTTTCGTGTCGAGTAGTGTTATCATTCGACTTGACCCTTCTGCATAGACCTTTTTAACACTAAAGTCTGTGGACCATGGCCCAAAAATATACTCTATACAATATACTTTTTTGAGTTCTAGAACTCAAACTGGTTTAACAAAGACTATTCTCACATTGTTCCCCTATTTTTCTTCTTCTCATTGATGAGTTCATGAAAACTTTCGGCAACTTTTGTGCCATAATAGTCACACGTATTCATAGATATTTGGGTCCAATGGCCCGTGCCGACCGTAACCAATGCTAATCACAAAGCCTGAACGAATTTCAAGCACAACACGGTCGACATTCGTTTGGCAATTCATAGAAAAGCTGCCTCACCATAGCGAAAATTAAAATTTGTTGCATTTTTCCACCTATCATCTTTCTGGTTTGCTTTCCCTTCCAGCAATGCATGACCACGTACAGCAACAATCCGTGACCTGAGCGTGGAGTCAAACTGGCGGTGCTGTTCTTACCATATCGACACGCTGTCGCTCCGTACGTGTTTTCCCTGTAGCGAGCACTTCGACACTGCACTTTACGATGTGTAACACAGTAAGTAGTCCGTCCAAGTGCCGCAGTCGAGGCATTTAATGACCACCAGTGGAGCAACACATTTTTGTTGACGCGCGAACCGCCCGTCGGCTGGGCTGATTGCCGGCTTGGCATTATTGCCAACCCGAAAACGCACGCCAACATTAGCAACAACAAAAATAACAACAATATTAACAACACCAGTGCGTGTTTGATTCGCTGGCGAGCGGCCACTGCCAGCCGCAGTTTGGTACCAAAGCCATCGCCATCGCCAGCGGTCGGTCACTTTTCATTTTTCAGTGCGCTGCATTCAATCGGACCGACAACAAATTCAACGAAACAAACAAACAACGAAAAAAAAAACAGAAAACAAAATTAACAACAAAACAGCAAAATCGGTAAAACACCAAAAACAAACGGAAGGTCCGCTCACTTTTTGTTTTTGTTAATATTGCTAATGTTATTGTTGGTGTTATTGTTGTTATTGTTGCTAGCAGTAATACATATATTTTTCTGCGGTGACTAGTTGGCAGTTTTAAACATTAAACAAGCGAAAAGTATTTCTCGTGCAATTGTCTAACGCGAACGTTTCCAATGAATTCAGTACTAAGCGGCCGTCTAACGAGTCGAAGCGCAGTTAGCGGCATTTTCAAATCGCCTTTACAGCGTGTGTGTGTGTGTGTGTGTGTATAAGTTCTAAAATCGCAACTTTGTTAACTTTCGCAGCGCGCGTTCGCTGGTCAGCAGCCAATTAAGTTCAAAGTTTAAGCTGCAGCCGGCAACGTGGAAATAAATCAGTCAACGATATTTGCTGATTTGCATTGTGTCAATTTCGATCATTGGGGTTAACCCTTTTGCCACCAAAGGACAATAAAGTGCAGAAAATTGAGTAATTTCGAGAATCGCGAACTTTCAAGTGACGACCCGACTGTATAAAAAACTGCTCTACGCAATCGGTTTTAAATTCTACAGCTTCCAAAAGTCATAGAGAAATTATAAATTTGAAAATACTTCAAAACTCATAAATCGTACGTTACGATTTTTTTAGCTGATTTATAACATAAATAATGAAATCTACTAGTTGAAATCTCAAAGCTGGAATTTAACACAAAAGTGAAATTATTAAAAATAAAAAATACAAAAATATTGTTGGATATGAATCACAATTTTTTAACAAGAACTTTTAAATTCCGAAAAAGCGTTGAGAGAACCAAAAAAGGCATAGAATAGAAAGCCCTCCCAAGCTGAATTTGAATGATTTCGATTTTAAAGACCCCAATTTACAAACATTGAAATATACATAGTTGCATACATTCATGCATTACATATAGTGCATACATTGTATACTTAAAATTTTTTTTTCCCAAGTCGCTATAAAACATCTATACACGGTAGATGGAAATCTTTCTTAACCCTTTCGCTATTTTATTGCCATATGGCAACATGCTACTGTGTGGACGTCTGCATCCTCTATGGTTGCAAGAATACATTTTTTTGTTGGTCTTTAGAATAGTTTGAAGTTTTAGGAAAAAAACCAAATTAATAAACTGAATATTTAAGTTTAAAGAAGAGAAGTGTACACGTTTTTTTAATGGTATATCTTGACATAGTAAAGAAAGAAGAAGCAGAAAAAATTAGAGAACATTTTAATTTGACGTTTTCAATCAATTTAGATACTTTTTTTTTAATTTTAGCTGAAGTAAATGAAGAAATATTCAAATTTTTGTTATGCGTAAAAAGTTGTATGTTTAAGTAATTATTAAAGCCACAACGATGTGGTTGCTCTCATAGAAAAACACTCTAAAATACAGGGTCCGAGTATAAAAATTAAAAAATGTCTTATGGAATGTTGCTAATATAACCACATAGAAGCCTAAAACGTAAAATTTAAAATTTTAACTTTCCCCAGTAAAAACCTGTAGCGAAAGGGTTAATACTGATGAACCCGAACCCATCAAATTGCCAGACTCTAACCACTAAAATGACATTCATCGGAGGATTTTAATTCATTTTGGTTCCATATTTCATGCTAAGTCATCCAGAAGTTTGCCCAATCCTTGGCTCTTCTTCTAATAACCACTAAAACTACATTCTTTGCAGTATTTGAATTCCTTTTTGTTTTCATATTTCATGCTAAGTTACCCATAAGTTTGCCCTATCCTACGGTTTTCTTCTAATAACTATTTCACAAATTATCTTAAACAGATCTTTGTAACAAATAGTTCAGAAATCATCCTCTCTCTCCTCTTTTTTTAATCATTTTTCCAAAATCCACATTACTCTACTCGCCAATGCTGCACTTTGACAATGTATGTGTACCAGATAGATGGTTGCCGTCTAAGCTATAATTCTTCTTCTGCCGGTTTCTTCCTCAGTAAAACTTACCCACACTAAGTGCTGAAGTTTCCATACGTTATCAATACAGTTAGTGATCTAAAACGTGCCCGATTAAAACTGCAAACCTTCTTAACCCTCTTAGCATTTGCCACGCTATGTGCTGAAGCTTTCATGTCCATCAACAATGCAGTTAGTCAACCGAAACGTCCCTCTTAGCCGCTGCGCTGTATTAGCTAAACTTTGTTAACCCTTTCGCTACTACACTGCTGTGCCAGGATATGTTCGGTTAGCCCTGAAACTCGAAAGTGGTATTATAAACTAAAAACAAGGGTGCCCAAAAAGTCGCAAATAAAGTAGCAAAAGGGTTAAAGAGTTACACTTGCTTGAACGAATCTTAGGCCAAATTCTGGAAGCCAACTTGTATTCAACTTTCCAAATATTCCGCAGATATTCGAATTTCACTGGAAGCTTTAAAGTTCACTGCCTTCCCTACTCAAGGTCTCAGCTATTCTTGAATAATCATATGGACCTAACTGTGATTTTCCTCAAAATCTCTAGTAGTGTAGTTGTATTTGTGCGAGTGCGCGTATGCACTCAATAGCGGTTTTTATTGCGACCTAACGGTCAGTACACGGAAAACATTGAAACATTGACACAGCGCAGTGTTGTTAGAAAGCTGCCGCCTTCAACACTAACTGCGCTCAATTGTCCAGCGGAAGCGTGAATTATTAATTAAATGATTTTCTTATTTACAATTTGTCACAGTAGTTGGTTTTCCTTTGTTCCTTTTTTTTGTTTCATATTTAAAGAAACAAGTGAACCTATGAATAAATGAACTTATCGATCGATGATTTCAAGTTGCTATCGTAGACAACGAATTAAGTACATAAAACATTGAGAGTTCTACTTAGTTAAAAGTAGCAAACAATTTTCAACATGGGCAACTCCAGTTCCATCTGCTCGGACAGAAATGCCATTAGGAATTTCGACGAAAATGGGTAAGTGAAAACTATTTTTGAATACACTCTTCAACGTACTTCTTAATTATGTACATAAATACATATATGTATGTAATTATAGCTTAAGGGGATGAGTGTACTTCTCACGCAATGGCTCATTGACATTAGTAGACATCATGATTGATTGATAAAACTTTGATTCATAAAAAGTTCTGACAACAACAACATTTAGTGTGACCGGTGGGAAATTGATTTATAAAATTGATTTATGAAATTGATTTATAAAATTACTTGAAGCAGAGCAGCCACAGATGGTCACAGTCTATGTCTGTAGTTAATATTTTAATCATTGAATATTTAAAACAAAACCCAAGCAAAAAATAGTTAATAACTTTTTTAAGTATTTTCGCCTTTCAATTGTGATGCAGCTGTGCGCTTAAAATTGTTTTCGTTGACATTTAACTAAGCCAGCATTCGCTTCAAATTAATTCTATAAAAAACAGCATCTAACTTAAAGCTTAAAACACCTTTTGGAATGATGTAATTGCTTCGTACTTGCAACGTTGCTGGATATTTATTCAGTCGTGCAACACCAGTGCGCACTGTACGCATGACTTCATTAAATTCACCAAGTCAATGAAAATACTTAGGATAATATATAACAACTATGTATGTATATATATGCGACAACGTGCAGTCACAATTATTAGCAATAATTTTTGTTAAAACAAGGTTGCTAACAAAGTGCGACAACATTTTTCACACCGGGAAAAATCCATATGTGCGAGAAACTAGAGACCAAACATAGTAATACTGCGTACTTAGTTCTTCATTTCTACATCCTTTTTCCTTTTAAAATCCACTTCAAAATTTTGAAGGAGATAAAAAATAAAAAAAATATAAAAAACTTAACCTCGTTAGAATATGGCGATATGTATATCAAATGAAAGAGGAAAGGCTCATGAATTTAAATAAAATTAATTTTTTATCTATTTGTAAAAAAAGGATATGAAAAAGGTCCTTTGAAAATTGTAATCCTTTATATCCTTGAAAATTTACATAGAACAAAAAAAAGTATGTTAAAACCCCAAATCTCCCTGATCACGTGTCAAAATTTCATTACTCTAACTTTATTAGTTCGAAAGTTATTAAAAAAAGGCGGAAGCTGCAATTCTAATGAAATACAAAAATTCTAATTTATTTGAGTATCAGTATTTTAAATAATAAAAAGATACAAAATCAATGAAGCGAGAATAATGAAATTTTGGCACGTGATCAAGGAGATTTGGGGTTTTAACATACTTACTTTTCAAGAAGATGCGATGTAAATTTTCAAGGATATAAAGGATTAACATATCGCCATATTCTAACAAGGTTAAGTATTTTTTATATTTTTTTTAATTTTTTATCTCCTTCAAAACTTCCTTTTAAAAGGACAAAGGATGTAGAAATAAAAAACTGAGTACTCAGTATTACTATGTTTGGTCTCTAGTTTCACGCCCATATGGATTTTTTCCGGTGTGAAAATTTTGTTTTATTTTTGTCGCACGGTGCTATATGTAAACTCATAAAGTGAAACCACTGCTTTTCGTTAAAGCAGTAAATACATGACTTTAAATTTTTGTTTGATTTTGTTATAAAAAGTTCATTCATAGAGTAACAATCCAACTGATCACTAATAAATATCAATCGAGCCAAACCAAAACTTCGCAGAGCATCTTTTCTGATTGATATTGTCATTTGTTTTTCATATCTTCAAATCTTTGAAACACATTCTTAAATATCTAAAAATGCTTGCTTGCCAATACTTCTACTTCTGAGCAACAATTTTGTTTATCATGGCTTTCAGTCATATTGAAAATTTTGCAAACCAAGTACTTCAAGAAATCACAAAATGCGTTCAAATTCTGTTTTTTGTGTTCATCTATAATAAAAAAAATAAATAAATGTAATAAAAAGAACTAATTCGTTTACATCGTAATAATTTTTCACTCGATTCTACAATATTTTTAGTACATCTCTCAAGTCTTGCTCTCAGTGTACCAGTCAAAAATAATTTATTTATTTATTTCAATTCAGTGTTTGAATACAATTCTTACAGACTAATTAACAATGTGAAAACTCAAACTTAAACGGGGAACTGGGAGTTAAGAAAAGAAATGAATATATAATATATAGAAAATTTTGAAAAGGCGAAAAGATGAAACTTGATTGGGCAGCAAACAGTGGAAAGGCGTTTGTCTGCGGCACAATGCGCTGTAATTATGAACTTAAAACGCTCCAAAACATCTTCAGTCTAATGTGAGTTTAATGACTTTGTGCCGGGAAAATATTGAATAGTAATTTACTTATCTCTTGCTGGGAATCCAGCATGTCAGATTTTTCATGCACATGGCTCAGTAAATGAGCAATCAATGAATATCTGATAAAATGTTAACAACTAATTTTTGTTATTAAGCAGAGAAGTAAACGAAAGAATCCTTTTGGCGCTCTAGAGATGAGTGGGAAGCTTTAGGCGAAGACTTTTAACACTAGAAAGACCGCAAGTTTTCCATACCCACAAAGACGACATATTATATTCGCTGATGTCTTGAAAAGTACACATCGGATTTGGCTAATTATAGAACTAATTGTAGAATCCGATAAAAAAAATGAAAAGTCATTAAAGCAAAAGTTAATGGAAATACTAAAGAAAATACAGATATTTAAAAATGAAAACCCATCAAAATGACCGCAATTGTCTTTCTTGTGTTAATTAAAGCAAGTTTAGCACAACTTGCAAAGCTTTATCCATTGACTTTCACTTCCACCAAGGTCAGATTTGGTGTTTAATTTTTTATTTGCTGTGTGCTTTTCGCAAATGCAACCATGCCTTTTTGTACCCACATTGCTGTCAAACAAATAAAAACTAATTTCATGGTGCAATATAACTTGTTGTTATTCTTAAAATTAGTTATTTGTGTTGTCATAAAGCAGTTAAGAGCGAAAGTATTAAGTAGTGCTGGAACCAACATCGATGAAATATCAATACATCGATGTTTTCAAATCTATTTCAAACATCGATGTTTTTCTCGATGTTCGATGTTTTTCTCTACTTTCCCATTACTATTAAAAAGAGCGCGAAGAAGCTAAATAAGTGAAACTACAAAAATTCATTTAACAATTTCGACCCAAAAATTTTACCCTGTGTCTCGATATTACTTTTTGGTATTTAAATCATGCAACACTTTCCTAAGAAGTGTGCACACGACATTTGAAGTCACCACGCCTTTTTGTTAGAGTTCTAGAGCTAGTTTACTTTTGAACAATTTTAGCTTAAAACGCGTTAAATAAATTTTGTATCAATATTTTTTAATTTCAGAAACATTATTTAATATTTACGGAAAAATACAAAATTATCACTTTTTGATTTTATTTAACTATTATTCAAGAAACAGGGTTTTGATCAAACGCGCCCAATTCATAGATTTCAATTAGAACACGAACTTTCCCTGATATCGCTGCAAATTAATGGAAATTATTTTGGGGATAACAGTAAAATGTTTGTAATTTGCTTTGAATTCCCTTCTAAAAATATTAATTTGTTGGTGCCTACTTAAATTATACCCATAAATCAATCGTAGCTTTTGCTATAAGATGACACATCAGTGAAGTTGCTCTCAGGCAACTTTGGGGTCGAAAGAGTTAACATTTATAAAGCTTATAAAACAAATTTGGACATGATGTATTTATAAACCGCAATGAATGGATCTCGACCATAGTCAAGTTGTTGTTGTTGTTAAATTCTTGTAATAGATTCTTTTTTAACACAAAGACCTTTAATAAAGTGGCAAATGAATTGCTCAAATTTTTAAATACATTTTAAGTTTAAATATCTTTCAAAAAATTCCCCATTGGAAAAAGCTCGATACATCGATGTTCGTTTTCCAAACACATCGAAACATCAATGTGGGCAAACATCTATGTTTTCCCACCTCTAGTATTAAGGCCCATTTCACTCTACCACCCGCCTTGACCCTCATTCTGCCCATAACAAAATGGCACATGCGCGCAAAAAGTTTCCAGTATTACTTTTGTCTTTTTTTCCGCCATAAGCAAACGCTAGTTTCTTTTTTTCCTCAGCTGTTTTCTGATATTTATTTCTATTTTGTTATTCTCTTCCTTGTTTGCCTTTCATAATCGGCATTATTTTGTAATCAGTGCGAAGCGCTAACAAGAAAATACAAATACAAATGAACGACCAAAACAATAAACATTTCTTTTTTCTTTTTCTGTTGCAAAAGCTTCTAGCTGACTTTCGCCTCAGTTCTGTCAGTCGACACTTTGGTTTCGAACGCAAGGCTAGTTCAGTGCTCACCATCGACAGTCTCCGCCGGCAAAAAAGTTTAACATCAGTGCCAAATTCACAGTGAAAATGCAAATAAAACTTCTAAATCCACTTTTGATTTCGAAGCGGCTGCTCATGAACGCGCGATTCGTTGGCCGGTAAGCGTTGTCGATCTAAGAGAAGACGGTGGGTGATGCATTTCAAGCCATTGGCGTGTGAAATGCCGGCAATTATTGTTATAAATTACAATATTGCAGTATAAAGATTGTGTATATATGCTACAGAAATCATTCGATTAAGCCAGACAAAATCAGCAGTTGTGGTTTTGTTTGCTACGTTTTTTAGTGATTAGCTAAAGTGATAATAAAATCGCATATCAGCAGTAAATGTACTCAAACACTAACTAATTGACTGTTATGTTTGTTGTTACGTGTAGAAATTTGAAGTAAAAAAATTATTTTTGTTATTATTTTTTTTTTGCAATTATGGGTTATCGCCGTTGGAATTGTATAGCGCGCGAGCAGCTGCACTTTGGCACTTATGAATATATATTAAAATACTTAAGACGGCACGCTGTATGGAAATGCTAAACGCCAATTTGTCTGACAAAGTTATAAAAAAATTAATTGAATTAAAAGTTAACCTATAATTCTCACTAGTGGCACCTTAAAAAACGAAACGACCGAAAATCTGAAAAATAATTCCTATTTAAATCCATATTATATCTACATATGTATGTACAAAGGGGGTTCAATCCCCCTAAATATATGTTTGTTAAAAAAAATTGGGCTGCAAAGTTGTTTACAGAAGTTCTCCAATTGAAATTTTGTGTGCACCACTGTGTATATCTATAACTGCCACATATATCTCTAACGTCAAATAACTTCACACAACCATTCGTGTCTCTTAAAGTTCGTGAATCGTATATGTACTTCGTTTGCATTAAGTCCAAATGCATAATTTCAAATGGGTGATTTCAAAGTGTTTACATTGCCTCATTTGCATTTCGTTTGGCAGCTAATGTCAAACGCTCTTGCCGCAGCTCTTTTCCGGCTGCTGACTAAATAACTTGTTGCTTTTTGCTGCCTCTATGTTCTACACACTGCAATATTTAAATACAAATATATTACATACCTTATATGCTAAGAATATTCTACATATTTCTATCAAACGAAAATTTCAATTCAAAATTTCCATTTTGATAAATTTCGTTTGTTGTGATTTTGAATTGTCAAAAAGCGGTAAAAGCTCAAAAGCTTTTGAAAGCGCCTTCAATTTGTGATGCGATCGATAAAATTGTTTAATCCCATTTGCTTCGTCGTTTTGTTGAAACGAGTCATTTCGTAGATTTGAAGTTGTATGGGGGAAATGCGTGAATTGGCTTCGCATTTGAGAATTTTTGCCCAAATCACGCATTTGAGCTCAGTGTAAACGTAGTATTAGAGTATTATGCCGATTCCGAATTTCCCGTTGAGAGTAGTTAATCAGTAAGTTTACTCTGAGGTGCTTTAAATTGTGTACTGAGAACGCAGCCACCGAAAAATACTTTCCATAGTTATCTTGAATAAGGTAAGATGGTATCTTTAAAGAAGGCATAACCTTCCCCAGTAAAAATTTTGTTTTTAGTCAACTCAAAATTTTTGAAAATCTACTTTTTCCATAAATCAATTCACACATCTCTTACTACTTGAAAAATGTTATTCTTATCACTATCTTCTTTAGCTGGAAGAAATTCTGTATGCTTGTTTTTGTGTTACTTGCGTTGCTTCTGTAGGACCAACAGTTTTAAGCTTCTCTTGAAAATTTGATATTTTTGAGTGGTCACTCTTTTGTATTTAGTGTCCCTTCAAGCCCGCTGTTTATTTGCTAATTCTAATATAGAAAGAAGCGAGGTTCGAACTTCGAACCGAAGACCTCTGACACGCTGTCCAATGCACTAACTAATCGTGCTTTGGTTAGGTTAGGTTATAGAAGGGGAGTATGAGGAGTGCACTTTCACTCGGAGATCCTTTTGGGCCCATTGTGATTTTCTTAATTTTTGAATCCGGTGTCTTTTCCTACCTGTTGGGTTCCCTTTAGATCCACACAGAATCTTTTGGTTTTGGCAGGGAAATTGTGTAGCTCAGTAATCTGTGCATCAGCTATTTCCGTAAGTCCATCGTAGAACCTGGAACTAATCGTCTACAAATAAAAAAAATACATCTTTTCCAGTGGAGGAAAGGCCCGCATACTTTTTATGTATTAATTTCTCATGGCAATGTAAAATCCCAATTTAGGGTACAGAAGATTGTATATTGCTGCACATACCTATATATTAGTTTTGGCAGAAGTCAGACCTGTGTGTTTTTCAGCACAAAGATTTCTGTTGGTTTCAAAACAGACAGTAGAGAATTTATTACTGCTTTCCTATCCCGCGTAATAATCATAAAGCAATCTAAATCACAAAAGTTAGGGATCCAGAAAACCCATTCCACAAAACTCTGCTACGACTCAGAAGCGAACAAACGATTACTATCCAGAAGAATCATTGTGAGGGAATGTATAAACTTGAAGAGGGGTCAATTACGGTGTTTTCCAAATTGAAACAATTAGGGCCTTGGCCTCGTAAAGCAGATCCCTTCTTCCCCATTGAATCTATGTGTAGCTTTGAGGCCGTCGGCACATCCAAAAAAGATAAGAAATGCGGGTGTATATCTCTATAACCCTACAAAAACCTCATTATGGCGGTAGCAACTTTGAAATATTTCAACAGCAGTTTACAGCAGAGATTTGAAAAATGTTGGATGTTTACAACTAGATTTTCAACTGCTTAATACGGTCAAATATGTTTTTTTATATTTGCAACAATCCCACTGAAATACTCTGCAACTCTTACTTGTCATTGAAACTATAGTAAATTAGCATTCAATTTTATATTATTCCCAATTATTTGCCAAAATGTGAACAGATTTAACTCACGTACCCACGACACGCACAGTTGCTAAATTGCATAACCTCAAAACTCTCGTATGGCATTGCTGCGCATAATTCGATTATTCATTCCACTCACTTTTACCGGCGTTCTTTTGCATTTCGTCCACAGCACACCCATCTATCCGACGGCCAACAATTCGTGCAACCCTTCCAATGGACAAGTAACGCCATATGACCAGCAGCAAATACAACAGCAACAACAGCGACAAATCTACAAGACCACCATTCCAGTGAACGAACAGAACAGCTGTCAGTGCGGTGGAGCTTTCGACCGATCAGCTGTTGGCGCACAGCTGAGCGTCAGCCCCAACCTTGCCAACAACCATGACGCAATCAACGTCACGCAGCGCGCAATCGGAATCCCCACGAACGCGAGCCGCCAACAACAAGCACAGTGTTGCCATAGTGCCGCCAACAGCAACACCAACACCGCCGCAGACCCAACAGCAGTCGGCAGTAGCCAGGCGAATAAAAATCATACGACTACAACAACGACAACAACAATCGAATACGAGCTGTCAAACGGCATAGCGAAGCTGAGCAAAATCAGTACGAGTCGAGTCGCCGCCGAGCAGTCATCGTTGCAGTTAGTGTCGCAATTGTCAGCGCCATCGAGTGAAACGCCGCATCCACAAGCGCCGAGCAGCCAGCTACCGCCGCTGCTATCCTCCGCTGAGTTAGAGAACCTTAGTCAGAGTGTCGAAGCGCTCAATCGCTACAATCTAACGCACGCCAGTGCATCCGCTTCCGGTCGAATCCTCAGCAACTACCAGCAGCAGCGCTCCATCCATCACACCATGACCTCCAACGCCAAGTGCAGCGAAGACTTGAGGTTCGACAAGACGCGCTGTTTGACACGCGACACGATGGGCATAAGGGGCACAGCCGGCGAGAGCGATACGCCCGGCAGCATTACCGGTCTGGACCGGCTGTACAAAAAGAAATTCAACAAGGTAAGTGCGCAACGACTGGCGACCAGCGGCACCGTCAGCTGCTGCTCGTGCAGATGAGGTCAACCGAGTTGTGGTGAAATGCAGAAACAGCAAAGTCATTGCTGTGTCTGCAGTCTCGCGGAAGCGAAATCGCGAGTGGAAAATTACCGGCCAGCCGTCGCAGTGGTCGCACAGAGTAGCCGCCCTTCACAGTCGATATGGGAAGTAGCAGAGAGCCAATGACTTTGGCCTTGGCGGTGGCCAGAAACTCACAATACACAATAGAGCGACTAATGGTTCGTTGAAAAGTTTTCAAACTTTTCTAATTTTTCAACAGTCACACAAAACGACTGAACGTAGACTCGCCAGTGACATTGAGCTCAAGGAGCGCCAAACACCCAAAAGAGCACTGTTCAATTATTCAGTGGTCACTGTATGTCCTTTTGTCCTTGATCCTTGCCACGTACACACGTACGTATGTATGTGTGTGCGGCATATTCTTCTACAAACCACAAACGCATGACTGTCAGCTGTGTGGAAGGAATTAAATTATTCCACCAGCTCAGAGAGCTCTCGCCGCCACAAGCCAACCCTACCCCAAACACCGGGCAAACGCTTACGGGTGCGTAGTAGCAGCTTTTCGACGCGGGGTGACTCCTGCTGCTGCAAGCAAGTTCTGCTGTTGGCGCTCTCGAGCACAGCCGCAGAGATGCAGACAGCAGAGAGCCAAAAACTCAATGCACGAAAGTGTATAAAAACGTTCACAACGATTACACGAATTTGTTTTAACCGTTTTTCGCTCAGTTTTGCACAGCTGGTCGCTTTCTTAAATTTGGCAAAATTCTTTTCAAAGTCTTGAAAAGCACGCAAATAACAGGAAAATGAGCAATTAGAGAAGAACCCAAATTATTTTGAATACTTTGTTTTAAATATTCAATACAGTGGACGTCCATTATAACGAACTTTCCATTTAACGAATTTTCGATTTAACGTACGGCCAAATTTTTTCCATTGGTGGTTCTATATTACGAACAAAAGTGAAATTTGCTATTCGATATAACGAATATTTATGTTGTTTTTCTCCCTTCAAATTGTTTTTATTTGAGCATTCACATTCTTTACAATAACAATGAATGTTTGGTTTCGTCAAGTGAACGCTACCTTAATTGTTTTTGTTTTTGTTACGTTAAAACTTTAAAATTTACGTCAAGTTACCAAAATTTTCAACTTCTGTTTGTATGCATTGCTGATCATTTTCACAGGATTTGTTTTGCGTTCGGTCGGCTTTTTTCTTTTAAAAATTAAAATTTTAATAATCAATCAAGAGAAATTGCCATACAGAAAAGTGTACTTGCGGTAAAGAGGCAATCGCGCATTGAAGACTTTTTCACTTTCTTTTTCATAAAACAAGATATTTGTTTAACTTTCTGTCTGTCCTTTGCTCAAAATTGCGTTCGCTGTCCTTTGTGGTCAGGATGACCCCAATCAAACGGTTATATAATTTACTGACAAAACATGAAGAAATGTTACACATAAATCACAAAAGAAAAGGGGAAAGCCACGAAAAGTGTTTTTCTCGATTTGTTATTGGGTTGTAAGCGCGATTAACACAAATAACACAAGTAGACGAGTGCACAAAACCGCTCAACCGTTTTTTTAATTTCGCCTGGGGTCAAATAGACCCCTAGGGACAGGCAGAAGGTTAAAAACTGAATATGTGAGACTTATTTCTTTAAGAAGGATGGTTTAAAACAAAAAAAAATTTCGATAGATTTAACGAATTTTTCGATTTAACAAATTGGGGGTACAACATAAGATTCGTTATATTGGACGTCCACTGTATTTATTTACATTACATTACATTAAAAATTTCGATATAAAAGTTATGTTTTGTTTTTGTGTTAAAAAAAAATTTGTCGAAAACATAAAATGGTCCTTTCAGTCCCATTTTGGGCCTTCCTTACACAAAAGTGTTAACAAAATTTTTAATTACTTTTTGAAGACAACTTTTTGAGGATACAAATTTCGACATAGAAGTTATGTTTTGTTTTTGTGTTAAAACACAATTTATCGAAAATATAAATACTTAGTCCTTTTGTTACCATTTTAGGTCTTTTTTTAGAAAACATGTGGTTTAAAAATAATCAATCAAGAGAAATTGCCATACAGAAAAGTGTACTTGCGGTAAAGAGGCAATCGCGCATTGAAGACTTTTTCACTTTCTTTTTCATAAAACAAGATATTTATGATATATAACACTGTGCACTAACGCACATCCTTTCATTGACTGCACCGTTATCCTGTGTGCTTAACAGACAATTGTTGTTGTATAACAAGTAATATGTAGTGTGAAGGTCGGTCTTGGACGACTGTTTTTTACCACAATGAGCTGCAGTGGTGCAGTGGTGTAAAAATTTTGAATAAGTCCCATTGAAAACGATTTCACGTCTGTTTCTAAATAATCAGATTGTAGTACGATTGCTAGTATTAATGTGAAAACTTTAATATTTCGCAAAATAAATGTAAACTTTATGGCTTAACCCACTTCTCCCAAGTAACTTTAACCATTTCAAACTCCTTTGCTTTGGACGTTAAAACTGCGCACCAAAGTTCGAAAAAAATGGCCAAAACTCAGTTCATATCTCGCAAAGCACACACCGTCTCCTATAATATCAACATTTGTTTGTATTATTGTAAAGTTCATTGATTTGCATTCCAACTGAAAGTTTAGTCACTTTCCTGCACATTCTTCCACATGAGCCGCACAAAAGTGTATAATAAATATATATGTTATGTGTACAGATACCGGCACGCCAATGCAAAATGCTGGCACTTCATGTGAGTGCTGTTGGTATTTTTCCTTATTTACATAGTAATTTTATGAGGTTCTATTTTATGCCTTTAATGACATACAGAAACTGTCTCGAGTCTAGACAATGTCCATGTCAGCTGTCGTCGGTGCTCCATTTTCATACATTCTACATGTCTTTGCTTCCGTTCGTGCACAAAAATGCTAGTTTTTTTCTATCTATTGTACAAAATATTTGTGCCATTGTATGTGTTTTGAGATCACCTTTTTAAGGTCACAGTAATAATTCGAATGTAACTGCTGCTATTTTGATTGTTGGGTAAAAAGTGCCAATTTACTTCGTTAAACGCTCCGGTCACGCCGGTCATGGCTTCTGCAAGTTCTGATTTCTATTGCATTGTCGAAAATTTGCATTTAGTGGTCAAAAAAATAGATCTGTGTACTAAATATTTGTAAATGTCTGTCTGTCTGGTTGTCTGTTATATTTAGATGAAAATTTATCGGCGCAGCTCATGACGTGTAGTGAAATCTTGCATTCAACTCGAAGCTTTTAATTCGAAAGGACAGCACTCGCTATTAAGTCACTTTAAGTCATGTTCTACTGAAAGTTCTTAGTTCGACGTATCAGAACTCGATATGAAGTCACTTTTAGACAGGTCCAACTAAAAATTATTAGTCCGACAATACGAGACTCGGAATGAAGCCACCTTCAGTTATTTCTTATTGGAAATTATAAGTCCGACAGGACAGGACAAGGTACGTAGTCCCTTTTAGTCACGTCCTACTGAAAACATATACCAGGCGTTGAGCAAGCTGGGCGTGGTATGAAGGTCACAGACCTGTAAATGTTGGGTTCGATGTTCAGTAGGTATTTAGTCATATCCTGAAATAGCTACTCAGTTGGACTAAAGATTTAGGGAGTAAGTATCAAACTTGGATGCATGGCATCTCCACTTTCATAGAAACTAAACACATTTGTCGACTACGGATACTTTATTTTTTTGGCGAATGTTAAAAGCAGAAACCTATTTGGAAAGTCGTATATGAAATACGAACAAAAAGATTTCGTTTCAAAAAATTATATGGGGTTTAACCCATATCGGCCCAATGTTCGATTAATCGAACAGTAAATTTTAGCATTTTCCATACATTTTTTGGACTCTTTTTTAAACTTTAAACGCGAAAGTTTTGCATGATATGATGGTATGATTTGTAATATGGGATAATATGAGTTAATATGGGATAAATATATTCATTTCTTTCATTTCATTTCTTCAAAATTGATCAAACTCTTGAAAACATATTTACACTTTTCGCATAAAACCAATATTATAGCCACAATATAAATTTATAGTTACGTGTTCGATTAATCAAACACCAAATATCTCGAAAACCAAAAATCGGAAAATTTTTTTGGCCCCAAATTTGCATTGTCCAACCTCATTTAACCTGAAAAAAAACTTTTTCATTCGAATATTGACAAAAAAATCGCTGGGCTTATATGCGTGAATTTAAAATGAAGAGTTATTCTGACATCCAGCAATGTCACGTCTGCCAATTGTTCATATTTTTTGTAGGTACAACCAAACCACCAAATTCATGAGGAGCGAATCTTTAGTAAACCTTTACTTTGAATTCTTTCCTAAGCTTAATCTATACGACTGCAATTGCAAAGACTGCAATTTGAGCTACAATAAATCATATTTAACTTGTTTTCACTAATTCAGTGATTTCAATTCACATATTCGATAGTTGTCGAAAGTCCATGAGTCTTCCCAGTAGATCAAAGTTCGCAGTTTGTGTTATTTAATTCAATATCGAATGATCTATGAAATTTTCACACTGCAAAGGGGAAATAACAGTTTACTTTCCCTCCACTCTTGGGTTGTGGAATTTAAATATTCTTAATTGCTTAAAATTTCAGCGCAGTTAATGATTGCGTTTATGATAATCTCTGCTAATTTCATATTAATTTCACTTCATAACTTTCAACAGTCACTCAATTCTTCATTAATGAATATACAATACCCTGAATCAGCTATAGAGCTGCTTTGAACTGTCGTTAAAATCCCATTTCTAAAACTCAAAAATCTAATATATTCTGAAATATGTCTATATGTCAAATTTTATAACATCATTCAAATTGCATTTGGCTTAAAATCATTAACACGTGACTGCAGAAATAATTCTCAAAATTCTCACATGAAAACCACGTGAATCTCTATTTGGTAGAACACTAATTGATTCTTTAATCTTTAATCTTCAATTCTTCATTAATGAATATACAATACCCTGAATCAGCTATACCTGCTTTGAACTGTCGTTAAAATCCCATTTCTAAAACTCAAAAATCTAATATATAATAATAATCTGAAATATGTCTATATGTCAAATTTTATAACATCATTCAAATTGCATTTGACTTAAAATCATTAACGCGTGACTGCAGCAATGATTCTCAAAATTCTGACATGAAAACCACGTGAATCTTTATTTGGTAGAACACTAATTGATTCTTTAATTGCCTTTTGGATTATTAGTACAAAGTGCAAGTCTGTCGTCTGATTCCAAGTACATACAATATGAAGTTCAGTGCTCAGTTTCAAAACCAATTTTTTTGTTTTTGTCAGCTCGTGGTGAAAGTAGTTTTCGACAAGAATCACAATCTCGACGGGTTAGCAAAAATCAATTGAAAGCTGACCTCCAAATAGAGACACGCGTCATATTTATTGTCTGTCGTGTCATTATCTGACTCAACGATCACACCTGAGTCGCCCGAATTGTGCAATAAAACAATTTCGTAGTATCAGCATTTTTACACATTCAATGCGTAGATTCTGTCAGCCGAGAATTTCTACATGACATCGCAAGATTTCAAAAACCAACGAAGATCTTTGTACCGCAACAATCGCATTTCATTATCGGCGCAAACGGCAAAAATTTCATTATCAGCTCAGTTCTAATAAACTTATGGCACAACCATATTCTTGTTTCTTTATTTGTTTTTCGAATTTGTCCGGTTCATCTTTGGGCAGATATGCCCAATGAAAAGTCAATGTGCCATCGCCAGAGACACAATGACTCTAACAATGTCAGTGACCATAAACCAGAAAATTTGAACCTAATTTGTTATGCGTTAAAAATTTGCCACTTTTGCGCACTTTACAATTTACGAAGAATTTACAGAATATTGGTTTAAAAAATGAATTTGTTTACATTAAAAAGGAGGTACTTGTTCTCAATAACTCGTTATCGAGTCGACAGTCCTCGACGTCAACAGTCCTCTTCAAGAGCAGCTTTTCCAATCAGTCACACTAAGCTTAAAAAAGGTCTCGTGGATACATTCTTTCCATAGGAGACATGGGCTTAATTTTGATGTTTTTTTTTTCAACTGAGCACGCAGAGCTAAATGCTGAAAGAATACTAAGAAACCGATGCAGATTTGTACACTGTCTTGGAAGCTCAGCCGCAATTTGGATTCTACCATTAAAGAATGAGCTGGGTCCTAAATAAGTTGAGTTGAAGTATCTCGAAATCGATTTAGATTTAACTAAATGACCATCCAATGTCTGAATGTCTGAATCAAATTGTACGAGTATATTTCTTTCTGCATTATCCATAAAATTTTCAGATGCCTTTGCTCCAATTCGACTTGAAGAACTATAGCGCTGTTCTCAATAAGCTTCAACAATTTATGTTAATTTGAAATAATGAGTAAACTTCTAATTTGTATTTATTATATTTTCATAGTTCAGGGCTTGATTAGAATTAGCGGATAGAATTAGCGGAGAGTGGGGCCCCTAGGGATTTCAGCAAATTATTGAATTGTGTGTTCATGCAAAAAGCGACATTGGTCATGTTAGAAGCTAAGCCCCGCTAGCACTGTTTGAAATGTGTTGACTAAAATTAAGAGAAATTTACAGTTCAAGACTTTTGTAACGCCTGTGAATTGCTCAAGTTATTTACATAGTGTAGAGACCCCTTAAACTGCAACAACCACTTTACAGTAAAACACATTTATCCAATTTGAGTTTAGGTTTCAAACTCAAGCAGTCGTTTGCAGTTATTGCTTCTCTACAGGAGCCTAGTTCGGGTGTGAGAATCACCACCACATTACTTATTTTGTAGTCTGCTAAAACGTTTTGTTTTCAAAACAAAAAGTTTGCCATGTTTGCTTTAGACATTTCAAACAAAAATCGTTAACAATTAAAAATCGAATCATCTATTGAAAAAGTTTCAAAATATATACAGTCGTGTCTGGATATAGTGAACTAATTATTGCAAGGCCTGTTCACAGTATTGAGGTTGTTCACTATATCAAGGTTAACATTTTTGTTCAAAAACTCGTTTTATTTGCTCAAAATAAACTTTTTGTTTTTTGCTTGAAATTGCTTTCAAAATTGTTTTCAATATTTAAAGGCTCCATGTCAAAATTTGGGTGTTCACTATATTGAGGTGTTCACTATATAGGGTGTTCACTATATAGGGTGTTCACTATACCCAGACACGACTGTATGTAGATATTTTACATGATGAAATTATAAAGGTTCTTCAATGACAGAAAACTGAAAAAATTGCTTGACATTCTGTCTTATAGAAACGTCGATGAAAAGAATGTTGTATTTTTTGCCTCTAAAAAAAAGGGTGAAACAATTTCAGCATACATTTCTATAAGTGAAACAAATAACTACATTTTAAAGAAATTAAATCTCAGTCAATACAACACAACTGAAGCAACGTTCACATGGGTTGACCAGATTTCGCACGAAACTTCCAGTGTCGCATTGCCCCGCGAATATAAAAGATTATTTTTTAAATGTCGCATTCACTTTAGGGTACAATTTTAAATAACAAGATAAAAAATAATCAATACAAAAAATCAAATGAAATACACAAAATAATAAAATTGTTAACCCTTTCGGAACGGAGTTTAATTTTGAAATCCAAAATACTCTTAGTAGAAATATTCGCATGCCATGAATGTTGGGGTTAGAAAATTATATTGGATGCTCACAAATTCTGAAATCATCCTTTTATGCGAAAACACCGAAATCGAAAAAATATTTTGCGTGGGTCGTAAGATTTTAATAATTGTTTTGAGGGGCATTAAAAACTTGCTGGGACGTATTATCCCAGTAGTCCCGAAAGGGTTAAGTAACAAGATAAAAAGTAATCAATACAAAAAATCAAATGAAATGCACAAAATAATAAAATTTTTAATTAACAAGATTAAAAATAATCAATGCAAAAAATCAAATGAAATGCACAAAATAATAAACTAATCTTAACCTTTTGCTGTAATCACTACTTATTAATTTGTATTTGAAGCTTTTAATTTACTTCGTTGTTCCCCCTTCTTTTGAATGCGTACTAGACAACATTGGCTCTCATTCTATAAGACAGTGTCAAAAATGAGCTGTCAAGGAAGATCTCACCTTTATAATTGCGTCATGGATATTTTATACAAAAACTTATTCGTTTTTTGTCATTGCTTGGGCAACATTTAGCTCTTTTCTTTGGGTTAGGTAGGTATGTAGGTAGGAATGGTTGTCCCAAGGCGGAGCCCACTTAGGTTATGAAGGCCCATTGTGATACTCGTTTAAGCAGTTAAAGCTTCTCACGAAACCTAGTAGACTGTGCTAGATCCCCTGGACTGTCGAAGATGTTGCCCATGAAGTCGATCCTTCTTCTGGATAAAGCAGTATTCTTTTTCTTCCTCGTCTGGGTGCCAATTAAACAGTGACCCCTTAGAACACCAATCTTCTTTGGGTTAAATAACCCCTCTGCTGCATCCATACAACGCCTTTTCTATCACTAATACGCCGCACGCGTCAGTGTAGCTAACTTGAATTGTCGGTAATTGCCGCATATTATTGCGGTTCGGCTCGCATGACTGTTGTTTCCCCCATTTTGGGGTTTCCTACCAGTCATTGGCGTAGTTATTAACAGTTTTCATTGTTGTTGTTGTTGTTATTGTTGGGCTTTCAATAATACCTCGTTTGCTGAGTAGTTTCGCTTCAACTCGTTCAAACACTAAACGGCAACGGTGTTGAATTTCACTCCAACGCCACCGTTTCACTGTTGCTAACCGCAACGACAGCCAAGTCGGCACTCACACACTCGCTCAGTGTCGAGTGGACTCAGCGTCACTCGTCGCTTACGAAATGAGGCGTGCGATTTCGATATCGGCTTTCGCGTTTGCTTTGCGCTTTCGTCGCAAATGGCCACGCGCCGAAACCGCCGATGCCTTTCAAATGTTATTGAAATTTTTGATTTCTATTTCGTTTGTATTTGGGTTCGTTCATAACGTAATCTGCAATGAATCACTCGCTTCGTACGCGTGCAACAATATAATAATTAAAAACAATAACAAATAATAGAAATAAGAACATACATAAATGTGCGTTTATTTTTAAACCTCAAAAAGACTCGACACAAAGTATACGCAAACAAAAACAACGCAATTCTCCAATACTAATTCAGACAAGTGGGCCGCATTTGCCGGCAACACATAAAAAATGTTCTTTTGTTCTTATTATTTCTATTATTTTGATGGAGTTTTTGCTCACCACTTGAGCCTCCATCTTTTGGTATTTACAATTGCCGCATGCCGGCTGTCATATCTAAAACAACAACAACAAATATGTACTTGATGTCGGCACCAATTGTTTGAGTGCACAATTTACAATTTCATTTAAACGCTGATTAGATTAAAAAGATTAAATGTGCGAACTGAGATTGAGGCAAACAATTGCGACTACTGTTGCGTGACTGCCGTCAACTGCTCTCTGCAATTTGGCTAGTTTGATAAAACGTTTATCAACGCTGTGGTTCGCTTCGGTTCATGCGTCAATAGTAAATTAAGTGTGGCCATGGAAAATGCGTTGAAAAAGCGACAAGTGTGCTCATGAACTTTATTTGGACTTGATAAACAAAACCAATTAAATGACAAAATTGATAATTGACAAAGCAATCGACAGTTGCTCGTTGGTTTTTGCATGTTTAATGATTCCACTTTCACGTTGAGCGAATGTTTAATTGCACAAAACTTGATAATTAACTCTGTGACAATTAAGTGAAAAGCGCTTTTGCTGTGAACGAAGAAATTGTAGAAATTGTTGTCGACATTACGAACGTCACTTGGTGAGTGTTTCGTATGACGTTAATCCTGTATTGAGCGAAGTTTTTTAAAGAATTTAAATCAAAATTATTCAAATTCTTGTATTGAAAAGAAACAATTAAGGGAAAGGGCTGGGTTGTGAACCATTACTGTTTTTTCTTTCCCTAATTGACATATCGCCAATCTTTCAACTGTCAAGTTTGTCTTTTGATATGACTCTGCTTTTGTGGTTACACCGAAGTGTAAACACGTATTGCTTGTGGCAGCTACAGACATCGTGTTCGAAAATCGATTGCGAAAACTTGTTGGGGCTGGGTTATGTTTTTCGTGGCACATTTGTACTTAAACGGTCAAATATCGCTGGATTTATTGAATTAAAGTAATTTTATGTAATTTTACTCGATTTTCTGTGAGTTCACTTGAAGTGCCCAATGTGAGAACGCGTTCATATTTCACATGCAAACATTGCGATACCGTTTAGATTGAAAATTCAAAAAATTGAGCACTTGCATTCATTGCGATTTTTTGGCCTAAGTGGCGTCATTATAACTTTTTTTCACCTCTTGAGGCCTCCTGATTAAAGAAATTCTCAACTTATTTAAAAATTATGGGTGATTTCTTCGGATTTTCCGACTTTAAGTGGGATTTATCAGCTGGTTCACAACCCAGCCACTTTTTTGGAAAAGCGAAAAATCACGTCCTTAGAAAATTGGACGTAGAAAGTTAAATTTTAATAAAAACGCTTATCTGTCTTCACAACAAAATTGCGTTTTATGTTCACCTTTCCAACGGTATCTTCGATTTTTCGATATCTTTATTCTGTGAAAAGTTAGAGCCAAAAAACAAAACCCGGTTCACAACCCAGCCCTCTCCCTTGCTTGACCGCCTTTTGGGTTTAATCCACATAGGTTTTACATTAAAATGCTCGTCGTAAATTTTTTTTTTAGCATATTGTCTCTTATATAGGTGAGGCTGAAGTCGCGTAGAAAAAAAAACACATCCTCTATTGCGGACACTTAATCTCCGAATCGGCTAATCTGAAACAAAAAAACAAAAAAGATTCATAATTATTAAGCTTTCGGACACAGGAATTCACCAGAAATATAAAAAAACGCTAAAAATAAAAGGATAGGAGCTTTTGAAAAAAAGTGTCAAAAATTGACTGCGTTTTTCACCTTTTTCCCCCAGAAAAAGTACTTTAAATTAAAAATTGTTCTCCAATATTATGGTGGATTCTTGTAAAAATCACGTTAATAAAAAGAACTAAAAAAATTGTTTTTAAATCGGTCGAGCCAATCCGGAGATTAAGTGTCCGTAATGGGGGATGTGTTTTTTTCTACGCGACTTCAGCTCCACATATATAAGAGACAAAAAATAAATAATTTTGTAAATCATTAAAAATTCCCCTTTCTAACGTGCCATGATTCCTTAAAAAGTAATCAAAGTCACGAAAGACTTTTTACAGAAAACCCTGCAATAAAATTTTATAAATACATCAATGAAGTCATTTCTTGGACATTCTAATGTTAAGCCAAGATGTAAGACGTGCAAACTTTTGTTTCATTATGTGCAAATTAACATAATCCCAGATGTCTGTCTGGTTTTACATTATTAAATTTACTTGTCAATCGTTAATGACTAACATCAAATATTGTTGGACGCCTTAATCTTGTTGGCCAGTAATTACGTTAATGGTATGTTAGCAAAAGCATCGGACAATGATTGGCACATAATGTTGTTGCTATAATTAAATTCCCTATTCGATCACTATTATTTCCCAATTGAATTGTTTAGCAAGTTACCAAAACCAAATTGGCATTTATAGAAATAACCAAAATTGACTAAAACAATTATACTCAGCTCCATAATTACATAAATATACGTTATCAGAATATTCCAAATGTTTCCTGTAGAAAACCAAAATTAATTTACTAACTTACTAACAGTTGTAACGTCAAATATTGGTTGGGTGCAGTGGCGCACAGAGCATTTCATTTTGGGGGTTTGCGTACAATTTTTTAGCTCAATTCCACATGAAGCCATATTTTGCACCAGGTTTTTTGTATTTTGGGGGCGCCACTGGTTAGCTTTCACAAAAGTTGTTGGCGCAAATAATTGCAAGCACAGCTTTATGCCGATTCCAGATGGTGAATTGGAATTTTTCCTAAACTATTTTGCTTTCAGCCAGGGGCGAATTCAGAAAAATATTTTGGGGTGGTTTCAAAAAGTAATTCTTTAATACAGTGGACTGCCAATATAACGAATCTTATGTTGTACCCCCAATTTGTTAAATCAATCGAAATTTTTTGTTGTTTTAAAGCATTTTTCTTAAAGAAATAAGTTTCATATATTCAGTTTTTAAATAAATATCTTGTTTTATTCCAGCATTTTTAAAATACAAATATTGCTATGTATATACAGTCAAAAAGTCTTCGATGCGCGATTGCCTTTATACCGCAAGTAAACTTTTCTGTATGGAAATTTTTCTTGATTGATTATTGAAATTTTAATTTTTAAAAGAAAAAAGCCGACCGAACGCAAAACAAATCCTGTGAAAATGATCAGCAATGCATACAAACAGAATTTGAAAATGTTGGTAACTTGACGTAAATTTGAAAGTTTTAACAAAAACAAAAATAATTGAGGTACCGTTCACTTGATAAAACCAAACATTCATTGTTATTGTAAAGAATGTGAATGCTCAAATAAAAACAATTCGAAGGTTTCTTGACGAGGGTGAAAAACAACAAAAATATTCGTTATATCGAATAGCAAATTTCACTTTCGTTCATAATATAGAACCATCAATGGAAACAATTTGGCTGTACGTTAAATCGAAAATTCGTTAAATGGAAAGTTTGTTATACTGGACGTCCACTGTATTCATAAAATGCCTTTTCATTTGTATGTAGTTTTAAAGTCGATCCTAATATTTCGGGGGGTTTCAACCCCCAAATCCCCCCTGAATCCGCCACTGCTTTCAGCGGTTTGTTATTGCCTGAGTTTGCATTCGAACCTACGACCTTCTGACTTGTGGTCCAATGTGCTGAACATACACGACCCTACGATTTTTTGCCCAACAAACTATCCACCGATACACGGCGCAGTCGTCATGTTTATTTGATATTGCAAAATAATTTAACAAAAATATTTAAAAAAAAATTAAACATTAAATTAAAAATTAAAAAATTAAAAATTAAACACACCACATTTCCTTTCAGTTGAAATGTCGATTTGTCTCATTAAAAATTAAGAAATTCATTAACGCTGTCGTTCGTGCACAGCTGGTCCGAAATTAAATTATTAATTTATTTGTTGCATTTATTATTGCATTTATTGTAATAAATGTCAATGGTGTGCAAAAAGGCATTCGTGCCATTGCACACAAATTTCGCAAACTTTCATAAAGTTTGCAAAAGTCAGACGTACATGTGAAAACTGACGCCTTTCAAATAAATCACAATTTATCACGTTCATTCAAATTGTTGTGTAATTTTCAAACACACCTACAAGTAAAACTACTCGAAAATACTACAAAAAGCAAAACGCAGCGTCGACAGCACATTCTAAAAAATCCTTCTAAAGTAAAAGTGCTCTGCGAAAATGCAAATTTGCGCGATTGTTCGCATTGAGAGGCGGCCCGTCGCTGAGGTGGTTTCCCAAATGTACGTGCCGGCTTATTCATTGGTGATAATTTGCATACGAACTTGTCCAAAAGCGCTGAGTGACGTTTCAGCTACCCGCATACACACACACACACATACACACAGAAACACACCTATGTGCATCTACAAGTGTATTGAAAGCGATTGCCGCACGAATTGCGACCGCGACCAATAAACATTGCACTTTATCTGTCTGTGCGTTGGCTTTATCGAGCGATTGCACAGCTTTTGGCAGCCGGCATTGAACTTGAAAAGCGCTCGAGAAAAAAGTTTTGCAAAATAAATAAACCAACGTTGTGGCGTTGTTGGCGATTCCGCGTCGTTTTCGAGAGGCGCATTAATTCATAAATAAAAGGCTTCATTATGTGGCCGCCGCATATTGCAGCATTTCGCCTTCGCATTTTATTGGCGCGCACGTTGCAAAGTTGTAATTTATCGGAAATCAATTTGGCTACAACTGTTGCTACATCTGTTGTACATACATAGATAGCGCCGCTGCGAAACCATAGCAATTGTATGTAATTTATGTGAATGGGCGGAATTTCACGCATTTCAATTAGATGTTTTTGTTTCAGCCAATGGCCATTTGGCATGAATCCAGCTAATTTGTTGAGTAGTAGCAATCGATATTAACTCTGGAATACTAATCTTATTTTGCAACTGTACCATAAAACGCTCGCAAATTTAGTTGAATCGACTAACTATATAGGATTAATTTTTAAAATTTCAATTCAACGGGTTCAACAGGTTATAGTCATTACCAGGGAAAGGATTTTGAGGACTTAAAAACCTATAAAAAAGGAAAAATTAAATAGCAAACAAGGCACGGAAAGGCACTAAAAACTGCCAAAAAGGCTGAAAAAGGCACTAAAAACTGCCTAAAAAGGCAAAATAGGGCATTAAAAACTGTTAAAAAGGCAAAAAGAGCCATTTAAAAATAAGAAAAAATACTAGAAAATCTAAAAAAAGGGGAAACGGTATATATTTTTTAATAATTTTATTTCATCTGACGTATGCAACATACCATATTTATACCTCGTTTTTTGCAAAAGAAAATGAACATCAAGGTTTTCAAAGATAGTTTAAAAACTAAAACTAAGATATTTTAATTGAAATGTAGGCACATATTTTAAATTCATATTTTAACTTCTCATATAAAAGCATAAAAGCCGTACTTGTATCACAAAAAAATAAATAAAATTTTTGCGCTAACCGAACTTTTCTATTTTTGCCATGTTTTTTTCTTTAAATTTTCCACTGCACAACAAAAAATAACGGCTTAGGAATGATCAAATCAATGTAAAAACATCGATAAGTTAACGAAATTGCATTATTGCTACTTAATTTTTTTTAGTTTCAAGGTATTTTTGCGAAACAAAAGGGGGAAAATATTAAAAACGAAAGAAAAATAAAAAGGCGCTCGACAAATCTTGAAAAAGGCATTTTGTGGCTTTTATAGGTAAAATAGGCACTAAAAAAAGGCATTTATGGGTGAAAAAGGCAAACTGCCTTTTTAAGGCAAAAAAAGGCAAAATAAAAGTGGTATATTCCTAATCAGGAAGACCTAATTCGTGCTCATTTTCAATCAGAAATGCTCTATCTAGCAGCAAACAAAAAAGGCCATTTCCACAAAATCCTTTCCCTGGTCATAACTATAGTTTGTCATGAAACTAATTGCTTCAAAATTTACTTTGAAATACATTAGTCATGAAATTTCAAAGAGTTTGCGTGTTGACCCTTTGCTGCTTGTTAGCCGACTATTTTTTAATCAAACCATAATTATTTCATACATGACATGCG
The DNA here is from genome assembly GCA_964056695.1 of Melieria picta. Classification (NCBI taxonomy): domain Eukaryota; kingdom Metazoa; phylum Arthropoda; class Insecta; order Diptera; family Ulidiidae; genus Melieria; species Melieria picta. The sequence continues at coordinate 105,807,017 of OZ057398.1, read as the reverse complement.
GTTAGAATTTGTTCTCAAGTTTTAATGGCAGTAATTGTCTTCGCACTATTTTTGCTTATTATTATATTACGCATATTTATACTCATTGAAAAGGTAATAATTTCAAATACAAAAGCATTTTGTAGATTGTTGATGAGTAATTTTTTTTTATTTTTTACTTAACTCAATAACAAAAACCATAGCTGCGCAGTTTAAATGTGGTTTGACAACAAACGCAATTCAATAATATTGCATTCATATTGAAATTTTAACTCAATTCGCACTACGTTTGTATGTATATGCACTCAACTCTCACACAATGCTTGCTTTTGTTGTTCATTTACAGGGTTTGGCCTTCACTCTTGAAGAGCGCCAGCTGCTGGGCATACAGGGCTTGTTGCCGGCCGTAGTCAAAACCGAGGAGGAACAGCTGCAGCACGCGCTGACACTGCTCGACCGCCTGCCAAGCGATTTGGACAAGTACATGTATCTGATTGATCTGTCCGAGCGCAACGAGCGTCTCTTCTACCGAGTGCTCAGCTCAAATGTCGCCAAGATGATGCCGCTCGTCTACACGCCCACCGTAGGCTTGGCTTGCCAGAAGTTCAGTTTGGTTTATAAATATCCCAAGGGAATGTATATTACCATCAAGGACAAGAATCACGTTTACGACGTTCTGAAAGTAAGTACAAAGAAATCAGTACTGTGTACTTCAGTCTACGTATGTATTTCATATACTTATGTATGTGTTTGTTCATTATTTTTTATTGCAGAACTGGCCCGAGCACGACGTTCGCGCCATTGTCGTCACCGACGGTGAACGTATTCTGGGTCTGGGCGACTTGGGCGCCAATGGCATGGGCATTCCTGTTGGCAAGCTATCGCTCTACACTGCCCTGGCAGGCATCCAGCCCAGCCAATGTCTGCCCATAACGCTCGACGTGGGCACCAATACTCAGTCGCTTTTGGATGATCCACTGTACATTGGTTTGCGCCAAAAGCGTGTCACCGGACCTGATTATGATGAGTTCATCGACGAATTCATGCACGCCGTGGTGCGTCGCTATGGCCAAAACTGCTTGATTCAGTTTGAGGATTTCGGCAATGCCAATGCATTCCGCCTGTTGGCCAAATACCGCGATACGCATTGCACCTTTAACGATGACATACAAGGCACTGCCTCCGTAGCCGTGGCTGGTCTATTGGCCTCGTTGAAGCTCAAGAATACCCAACTGAGGGAGAACGTCATCATGTTCCAGGGTGCCGGCGAAGCTGCGCTCGGCATTGCCAATCTTTGCATGATCACCCTGAAGAAGGAGGGACTCAACGAGAACGATGCCAAGAAGCACATTTGGATGGTGGACAGCAAAGGACTGATTGTAAAGGATCGTCCTGCCGGCGGTATCTCGTCGCACAAAGCTCGCTTCGCACAGAACTGTGATCCCATCGACACGCTGGCCGAGGCAGTGCGCTTTGTCAAGCCGACAGTACTGATTGGTGCCGCTGCCATCGGCGGTGCATTTACCCCTGAAATTCTTCGCAACATGGGCGAATACAATGAGAGTCCCATCATATTTGCACTCTCGAATCCGACCAGCAAGGCAGAGTGCACCGCCGAAGAAGCCTACACTAACACCAATGGCAGATGCATTTTCGCCTCAGGATCGCCATTCCCACCCGTCCAGTATGAGGGTAAGACTTTCTACCCTGGCCAGGGCAACAACTCATACATTTTCCCTGGCGTCGCGCTGGGTGTGCTGTGCGCCGGCATGTTGACCATTCCGGAGGAGGTGTTCCTAATTGCGGCAGAGAAACTGGCCTGCCTTGTCTCGAGCGAAGACTTGGCCAAGGGCAGCTTGTACCCACCTCTGAAGAACATCACCAGCTGCTCAGTTGAAATCGCCATTGCTGTCATGGAATATGCGTACAAAAGCAGTAAGTAAAATCGCTAATTTGGGCCACTAATGAAAGCAACAAACACTCATATTGATATTAATATTTCAGAGCTTGCTACATTGTTCCCTGAGCCATCGAACAAGTGCGAATTCATCAAGTCGCAGATGTACAATTCAAGCTACTTGCCAGTCCTTCCCGAGGTTTACTCTTGGTCCAATAAGCTTTAAGGGCGAACAAGCTAGCTTTTATCAAATGAATTGTATATTTAATTGGAAAAGAGGAATAATTGATTAAACAGGGATATACCTATGTGGTGGTATTTGCACGACACTTGAAAGATATCAACATTATATTATTTTTCTTATGTGGAGTGAACTTTGGAGCAACCATTCAAATGTCAAAACTTCAGAATTAATTCAACATACCCATAAACTAAACTAGACTACTAGTAAAACAAGTGATCATCAAGTATCGAGTACCTTATCGCTGATCCCAACTGCTACGTGCATTCAAAACGTTTCTGGTTGTAACGTACAAGAAAAGCAGCACAGACGAAAGAACTGGAAGGAAGATGCTGCAGAGCTACATCTTACGTAGGATATTTTCAGCGAAAAAACTGCTTTACCCTCAATGTTTATTCCTTGCAAACAATTAATGCGCATGCGTATCTACATAAGTAACAATTACACATTTGAGCTGTATATTTCTGTAAAATATTTTAGATAAATGTTATTTATTTCATAAACGCTGTCGACAGCGATCACAACAAAAAAACAAAACAACAACAAGAAATGCACACCAACCATTTGGTCATCGGCAAAGGAACTTTCAAGTTTTTATATTTGTAAATGTACATTTTTGTATAATTCACAGAATCCATGTTGGAACTGCTTTTGTTGTCGCCGTTGTTACCTTATCTATTTTTTTTGTTTTTTAGGTTTTCCTTTCCAATATACAATACATACAACATGTAATGGGATATTATTTCTATGCAGATGTAACATTGTCAAAATAAAATAAAAATAAACAACACGCAACTTTTTGTTTTTTAATATAATTTTGACATAATGGTGCTGAGCTAAAGATGTGTAAGTGACGTACTGAGAAGCGTTCACATGGCTAAAGGAGGTAATGGACATTGGCACCACAACTTTGAGAACACGAAAAACATGGTTTTAATTTATCCAAACACGGAAACATCCCACAATTGTTATTGGGTCATGTTGCTTCTGAACCTCAATACTAGGTTCAGGTCAGGCTTTTGTTGTTGTTCATTGATTCTTGTTCGTCGTAGTTGAGATATCTCGATTGCAAAAGTGATAAATGGTATATTTTAGGTAGAATCGTTTCATTTTTCAAGCAATTTTTAGTGATGAGCTAATAACACACCCTGACGGAACATCAACCGATAGACGTCTCAATGCAAAGTATTAAGTCTTGTTAAAGCGCTATGCTCCGTAGAAGCATCAACAAGTAGTAAAAAAAAATTACCTTGATAGCCAACATTTAAATTTCTTATTTGTAGGTCAAGTTTTAACTTAAGCCAGCTTCTAGTAAATAATTAAATAAGTAGATAATTTGTAGGTGTAAGCAATCATTACTACAATCATTGGGAAAATGTTCCCAAAATTGTGTTGTATTGTTGTGTATTTCAGTGTTTAATTCTAAATTTGCATTGACTTCATTGCAAATTCGTTTTCAATTTGATTATTTCACAAAGATGTAGTTGGCAACACTTGTTGGCCTTAATGCTTCCAATTAGTCGCACATCGTTCAATTGGTAAATGAGAATTCACAAGATATCACACCAAATTGTCTTCGTTTGCCGGTTTTCACAGCTGGCAACGCCATTTGGTGTTTTCCTTTATTGCTCTCACATGAGAATTTGGCAGTGAAAATACCAAAAGCAGAAGATAAGGTCGAAAAACTTGACAAATTTGTTGCGTTTTACAGATCAACACAAGCGCCTACCATGAAGGTTTGTGCTTTACATAACAACTCAGCGGGTGCGCTCACCATTGACTCGTTTTTCCAGCCGCACTTCAGCCGACAATTCTCGGATGAGGTCAAACAGAAGCAGGTGAGTGAATTCGCACAGCCCCAAGGACGACCCCCCACTATGCGCGTGCTTGTGTGTCATGTTCATCATTTCGCTACTTCACTTCCGCACTTGCAGGCCATCACCGAAAACCTGATCAACAAAATTCTCTACTCGAAGCGGCTACTGGTGGACCATGTGGAGGCGCTGGAGCAGTGCTTGCAACACATCAAACACCCAGACCAAACAGATGCCGGCAGCGATAGTGCACCCGGGAGTAGTTCAAGTTCGCTGCTGTCGCAAACTGGTGAAATATTCACCGCACGCAACACTTGCCTACTGCTGGGCACCACCATACTCGAGCACATTGTAACGCCGAAAGCGCTGCGGCTGACGCTCGTGCCGTCGCTGCTGCTAACCACCGGCTTCAGTGCCATCTACATGGTGAAGAACATATTTGTGTTTCGCAATAAGATTGTAGAGCGCGAACTGGACACTCTGATACGCACCATCGACGAGTTTGGCAACTGCGTACGTCGCAACATGACTTACTTCAACGAGATTATCATCATGAAACAGCAGGAGCTCATAGAGTGGGTCAAGCATATTCAGAAGGACATTGTTTAGTAGCTTTCTATTTCACCATATTTTGTTGTCTATAGATCACGTCAAATAGAACGCGCCTGGGATTGCATCACCGCAGCAAAAGAAGTAACAGAAATACTCTACGACGCCACGCGTAAGCTCGAGTCACAGTATTCACTGCCGGCACGATACTCACAATACTATTCGCCAATGGAGGAGCTGCGCGAGTGCGAATACTTCAAGAATAACGTTACGGACTACAGCCCCAAACATATTAAAGTAAGTTTATACAGATTTGATTTTTATCAAATGATATCTTGGCTAGTATTTTTATAACAAAAATTGAAGCAAAAATGCCATTAAATATATTTGTCCATCAGTTTAACTCCCCGCTACAAAAACTGACTGCACACCAATTTTAATAATTTGTTTCTCTTTTCAGGATTTTCACAACATATTTGCTTATGTGCAGTCACAATTCTTGCTACGCCTTGCCCTCACCATTTCAACAAAACCTTCAATCAGCCAACTGAATGCAGAGTTGGTAAAAATCGACTACCTTGTACGACAACTGGTGCTGGAGGAGGAGAACCACTTCAGGAACTTGATCATTGAGCTTAAGAAAAAGAAACAATTAGAGCTGGAAGTACTCAATGCCACCAAAGCAATGCAGAACCGTAACAGTCCGGTGGCTGTGCTGCAGAACTCGTCGCTGAAGCTGAACGCTTGCATGGTAGCGGTCGCCGGCGAATGCCAGGCACTGGATGCCACATTGCAACGACTCACCGAGGCGGAAGCAGCGCACAAAGACAACGCCAAGCAATTCTTGGATGTGGCTAACAGTATGCGCTCTATTGAGAGTGCACTTTCCGTTTGCTTCGATGATTTCCAGCGGCTGATGCTGGTGTACAACAAGTTCTTGAACAGCAAGCTGGATAATAAAGACAACAAAAATACAAATGGTGATAATAAGGCCGAAACAGGCGATGATGAGTTTCCAGAAAGTTTTTTGCGTGTGGAGATTTCGGAAAATCAAAATGATGCCGACTTGCGCGATGATTTCTATGCTTACATGTACGATGCACAGCAGGCCAAAGCCGAGCAGCGGCAACAGGCAGAAGAAGAGCAGGCGGCAACACCCGACATGGAGATTTTGAATTTTGAAAAACGCATAACCAAAGGCAAATTCCGACCAGTGCTAAAACAGCTCAAAGATCGCATCGATCCGATTCGTGAGGAGATGCTGCAGAAGGAGCGTCAAGTGCTGACCGCCAAAGGCATCAATGTTGATGAGCTTTTTGGCAAAGAGTCGAAAGACACTAAATCAGAGGCGGCGGAAAAAGCGAGTGCCGCTGAAATGGACACAGGCAGTGATAGTGAAGGCTCAGCCGATTTAGAGTTTCAGCGACGCAGCAAAAAATTAAAGGAGCGCGACAATTTTGCGGAGATGCGAAATTTCTTGGCACAGAAGCAGGCAATAAACATTTTCAACTTGGATGCAGTAGTACCGTCACATGCGACAGGCGACGAGGACATACTGGAGAGTGAATGTTAGGCTCGTAAGGTTGCAGTAGTATTGTAAAGTTTGGGGAATGGACGCGTGTTTTTAGAAATAATTGTAAAATATTTTTTAAAACGTTTGTACAGGCTAAGTACTTTAGATTTTACAATTTACTACTACACGTGCACACAAGTATAGGAACTTTTATGGAAAATCTCGTGGACTTGAAATGCCGCACTGTCTTTTTGTGGTCATTTGCCAGGTGCCACAATGCTTATATCCAGTGCACTTTTATTGCTGCGAGCGATAAGATTAACGTAGGTTGAGTTTTTTGACTAGCACTTCATATTGCGCATTTTTTTTTTCATAATATAAACAGATAACCGTCTGAAGTACACATTTCATTTCCATTACGCATAGCGGCCACAGAAAAGTAAATATTTTAGTTATTTATTTCGTTATTCGTGTATGTACACACAAAGGTACACATTTGTATTCATTTTTTAGTTTTTAATAGCACAAGTATTGCGAACTGCTGCAAATAACCAGAAAGTAGTTATATCTGATAACTTTTGAGTTTTTAAAAGCTGTTTGTAGACTTTATGTCGAAAGTGTTTTACTAGAATTCAACTGCGTTCGATTACTTTCGCTTTTATTTTATTTGTTGTGAAGTCTTTGTAAAGTAGAGACATGTGAGAACTCAATGAACTTCTTGTAGAAAATGTTATTGGGCTGAAAGCTCTAAGACAACCACCAACATTGTAGAAAAGTCAATTGTTTATTTATTCTGTTGAATTAATTTATTGGATTTTAACATATGTGACCGTTTTGCAATTGCTGGAGAAGCATTATTCAATTACAACAGTTTGTTACATTTTCCAAAATTGTATTTATTTACAAAAGAAACGAGCAGAAATACTTAATCTTAGTTCTACATATACATTTAAGTACATACAAAATAATAAAATGGCAATTGCTTGTGCGCAGAACCTTTGCATCAATAAATATTTTCAATTAGCACTTTTCAGCTTAAACTTGTAATACTTTCACTTTACACATTTATACACATGTCGTCATCTTTGGTAACAAAAAGATCGCTTCATTCACAAAAGAATCGCACAACAAAAGGAATTCATGTTAACTTACAACTACAGCGAAAGAGCCTAACTAAATGTCAGCCTTAAATTAGAAAGAAAATAGCAACTTAACCTAATAGTGCTGGCCAGTTGTCTCAAGCATGAACACCGTTGCCGTTCGTGGTCGCGTGCGAGAACGCGGACAAGTTGCTGCTGCGCACGCTCGTGTACCGTATGGGCTCCACACCGAAATCGTCTCGCTTCAGTCTTCTACGTATGCAAACAACCAAGAAGCCGATCATGACGCCCACCGCCAGCACCACGGTCGCCGTTATCACCGTCAGTATGATGTAGCGTTTGCGCAGGAAGCGCGGCGGATCCTCGTCGATTGCCTGATACTTGCGCGGTATGTTCATGTTGCAGATCTTGGTGGCAGTCAAATTGGAAAGCTTCAGGCCGGCCAGAAAGTAGGGCGTATCACAGCGCGTTTCGGTGTCTTTGGACTGATGCTGGGCACCGGCGAATTCCAGCGTTTGCAGCAGGCCACAGTCGCAGGTCCAGGGATTGCCGATGGTTTCGAAGTAGTGCATTTTCGGCCAGGGATTTGGCAGCGTGGCGGTGCTGGTGCTGTCGGTTGCATTGTTGCTCAGCTGCGAAAGGTCCATATCCACAGAGAGCGTTGTCAAGCTGCCATAGGAAATGTCCAACTAAAAAGAGTTGGAGTAAGATTGTGGTTCATAAGTGCTTTAAGTCCCAATTCTAAAGGTAACCTATTGTGTGCATACTTTCAGGCTGATTCTAATTGTGCTTTTACACTCTCTGTTTTGCTCTTACATGTGTCAAATTGCCGCAATGCATCAGACTGTCCAAATCGAATCGGACCAGGTTGGGATTGTGAGCGCAGTCCAAAAACTCGAGGGTCTCCAAGCGCGTGAAAGTGCCTTTGCCAATTGTCTTCAGCGGATACATGTCGCTTATGTTCAGGCGACGCAGCGCCTTCAAGCCCAGAAAACTCTGCTCCGTTAAGCGATCGATCAGGTTGCCGGCCAAATTCAGCGTCAGCAAACTTTTGCCAATGAGTTGCAAATTGTCGGGCACCGTTGTTAATTCGTTGCCAGCTAAATTTAGCGAGCGCAAATTGACCAGCGTTTTGAACAGCGCCACACTGACGGTTTTGATGCCGGTGTGCGACAAGTCCAGCTCCTACAAGAGAAATTTGTGTTAAGCCAGCGAAACACTTTGGCCAAATGTAAAAGTGTAATTATTACCTCCAAATCGGTAGCTGACGCCAATGCAATTGTTGTGGGATTATTTAGCACTTTCAAGTCGTTGTAACTCAAAGCGAGTTTTCTCAGTAGTGGCGTATGCTCGAAGAGCTTCTTGTCCAGCGTGTGCAGCTGATTGTGGCTCAGGTCCAGCTCAAGCAGCGCTATGGGCTCATAGTGTGTGGCACGATATGGGCCGCGAAATACGTCCGGTGTTAGTTCATCGGAAGCGATTTCGTTCCAGCTCAGGTCGAGTCGCTTTATGTTGGGCACGTCCAAGAAAGTGGGCGCTTGCAGGTGCTTGATGCCACAGTGGCGGCAAGAGAAGGTCAGTGAGGCATTTGTGGCGGGCAGTTGTTGCAATGTTTGAATCGAATTGTCGGAAAATGTGGCCACAATATCAACGCCTAGAAAAATCATCGAAAAACGTAGTTAAAAAGCATAAAACATTCAACCACTTTTATTACCATTGTGATTTTGACCGAACTCCTCTGGCCAGCGCGCCAAAATGTGTTGGAATCTCTTCTGGGTACAACTGAGCATATGGTGATAGCGTTTGTTGTTGTCTTGTGTTGTCAGGCAAATGCACGACTCGCAGATATCCTCCACATCCTGATATGGGATGTTCTCGTGTTGAGCAAGGCAGGGAATTACAGTTACAAAACTGTGTAGCAGCTAAGAAACGTTTAAAATGAAAATACAAAAATTAGGGAAAGCTTATAAAAGAAAAATTAAATACCTTAACAATATGGAGGGTACCCAGATCAAAAGCTAAGCGTGTTCCTATTGGTTACACCGTGCGACAAAGATAAAAAAATTGTTCACACGGGAAAAAATCCATATGTGCGTGAAACTAGAGACCAAATATAGTAATACTGCGTGCTCAGTTTTTTTATTTCTACATACTTTGTCCTTAAAAAATAAAAAATTAAAAATAAAAAAAATATAAAAAATACTTAATCTTGTTAGAATATGGCGATATGTATATCAAATGAAAGAGGAAAGGCTCAAGAATTTAAATAAAATTAATTTTTTATCTATTTGTAAAAAAAGGATATAAAAAAGGTCTTTTGAAAATTTTAATCCTTTATATCCTTGAAATTTTATGTAGAATTTCCTTGAAAAGTCAGTATGTTAAAACCCCAAATCTCCTTGATCACGTGTCAAAATTTCATTATTCTCGCTTCATTGATTTTGTATATTTTTAAATAATGATACTCAAATTAATTAGAATTTTTGTACTTCATTAGAATTGCAGCTTCCGCCTTTTTTTTAATAACTTTCGAACTAATAAAGTTAGAGTAAAAACTGAACTGAAAAACTGAGTACGCAGTATTACTATATTTGGTCTCTAGTTTCACGCACATATGGATTTTTCCCGGTGTGAAAAATGCTGTCGCACGGTGTTATTTAAACATTTTTCTATTTTTTTTTTAATTTTTTGTTATTGCATTGTTGTGTACTTTGTTACTGAACATACTGTAAATTAACTTATTAATTCTTAACTGCGATTCTTATCTTTTTTCGAAACAACTTTTTATACCTATTGTAATATTTTGTGCCTTATTGTCGGCGCCTAATCTTTGAAAATACATACATACCTAAAAATATAAAATGTACAATAATTCTTGTAGCAGATCGAGACGAGCCAATGCGAGCTTTTTTTTTTAAATACGAGCCAACGCGCAGGAGATATAAATGCGAGGCATTGCGCTAGTTCAGGAAGGATATATAGGATATATAGCTCTCTGGGAATTCAAACAATCGTCGTATATAAGTAAAGTATACTTAATAATTTGTGTGCAACATAGCTCGCCCCTTTCGCACCCCTTTATCTGTTCTGCTTTTGGAAAGCAAATTTATAATGGAATAAATCGTATATATTATGATGTATCTATATGTATACAGCTCGGCACTGCGATGACAAATTTCTTGCATGCTAATATATTATATTTTCTTTTTCAAGTTTACTGTTTCATTAAAATTTATTACTGTTTTTCGCCGCAGATAAAAACCAAATATAGCGCATTTTATATAAAAATGTATGCATGTGTTGTTGCACACATATGGCAACCGGGCAGGTATCAAGAGATATGCAGTTACGAACCACTCACCAGCAGAAGGAATTTGTAATCCATTTCGTGTGCAAAGTGTGTACTTTTAAAATTTGCTTTTGTAAAGATTAATTTGCAATGCAGTTGTTGTTATTGTAAATGCATTTTTCGCACAGACACTGTTCCGCACTGAAATCACTTTATTATTCACTTTATTGTTGCTGTCGAGTTAATGCGGATAGATGCGTCGGTTGTGGAACACGTTGGCGGGATACTCGAATTACGCGCAAGCTTGTACAAATCGAACTGAGGCGCTGCTTTACCTTGCGCTGCCACATTCAGTTCTTTCAAATCGAATATAACGTTCGTGGTGCGCTATCAGCACCGTTTGTCTACTGCCTTTCCGCGATAAGCACTATCACAAATGTAGAATGGGAGTAAGTGAAATGGACTATTTGAGTTTTAGTGTTAACCCTTCCGCTACACGATTTCACTGGGGAAAGTTACAATTTTAAATTTTACGTCTTAGGCTTCTATGTGGTTATATTAGCAACATTCCATGAGCAATTTTTTAATTTTTTGTACTCGGACCCTGTATATTAGAGTGTTTTTCTATGAGAGCAACCACATCGTTGTGGCTGTAATAATTACTTAAACATAAAACTTTTTACGCATAACGTAAATTTGAATATTTCTTCATTTACTTCAGCCAAAATTAAAAACAAAGTATCTAAATTGAAAGAAAACGTCAAATTAAAAAGTTCTCTAATTTTGTTTGCTTCTTCTTCCTTTACTATGTCAAGATATACCATTAAAAACGTGTATACTTCTCTTCTTTAAACTTAAATATTCAGTTTATTAATTTCGTATTTTTCCTAAAACTTCAAACTATTCTAAAGACCAACACAAAAATGTATTCTTGCAACCATAGAGGATGCAGACGCCCACAAAGTAGCATGTTGCCCTATGGCAACAAAATAGCGAAAGGGTTAAGCGAACACATTCATGTATGTAGTTGTATGCCACCTCATCCGCGGGCCCTGGATGTGCACAGCATTTCGTTGGCGGCACCAGGTGGTGGCGATAAGATAAAAATATTTACAAAATTGCTGAAAATGTGTTTGTGCGATATTGGCGGCAGCGACAAAGCATTGTCGCGTATCCACCCAAACAGTGAAAAGCTTTCTTGCCGATTCTTATGCGCCACTCAAAAAACACAAATACCCAATTTCAGACTGCTTTTGTGAAACAAAAAAACAATTACTAGATACTATAAAAGCCGGCAAAAGAAACGTGAGCGCATTCTTACAATTGCTTCCAACTACATACAGACAAACCTAGAACAATACAGACCCATATAACCACATATGAACGTAAATATTCGTATCGTCTGTCCGCTGTTTATGCTGTGTCTGCCCGTGTAGACAAACGTCTCACCATTAAAATTAATTGCAACGTATTCAGTTACGTTTATCTTCACCGCTGCGCTCACACACCCAGCGCGTAATTTGACCGTCCACGCGTTTATTCAGAAAACTTGCACGTGAATAACTCCACGCAGCGAGTAGAAACCAGTTAGCTTTATCAGTTTTATGCTTATCGCAAATGTTTCGCAAAACATATTTGCGCCTGCGCACAGGCGGCCCTGGACGCAATGATTCACTGTGCGCAACTTTGTCGTTTAAAATGGATCTTTGGTGAACTGTGGCACCAATTTGAAATGACTACTAGTGTTTTTGTTGGTTTGCATCTTGCTACTTGGATTTAGTCAGGAAAACTTCTCAGAATTCAAACACCTCTTGGAAATGTGTCATCGTTGGAGAATTTTTAACCGGCAGATTGAAACGTTGAATCAAGGAAAAGAAGGACAAAGAGCTGAAAAACACATTCACAGAAGTCACAAAACACAGAACACAGACTGTGCTACTTAAGCTCATGTTGGCTTGTAAGGAAGAGCGTAAACCTTTCAGAGACATTAACCTTCAAATTTATTCAAACCTTTCTGGAAGTTTGTAAAATCAACTAGCATCCTAACAGATCACTACTTCAATCTTAACTAAACGGAACTCCGACTGGCATCGCTAGGTCTCTAATAGAGTCTATGCGTGGCCTTACTGGCAGCCAGTATAACCTAACCTAACTTAGTACACAGATAGAATGGACCTAGAGTTTTATGCCGATTCGAAACAACGATTTGGAAACATCTTCATAGATAACTTTTCTATTTTACTCTCAGTGATTTGCAGTTTGCTACTATGACTTGGGGTCGAACTTGAGGTCAAGCGTCGCTTCAGACTCGCATTCGAACGCACTAATCAACCACCTATGTTTACATTAAATATCAAAAATTGTTTCATGAATCCGACCTTACAGAATTGGTGCACTTGTTTATAATTAATTGTCTTCAAACCTTTCGACCCCGAATTTTACCCTGTGTCTCGATATTACTTTTTGGTATTTAAATTATGAAACACTTGCCTAAGAAGTGTGCACACGACATTTGAAATCGCCACGCCTCTTTGTTAGAGTTCTAGAGGTAGTTTACTTTTGAACAATTTTAGCTTAAAACGGGTTAAATAAATTTTGTATCAATATTTTTTAATTACAGAAAAGTTATTTAATATTTATGGAAAAATACAAAATTATCAGTTTTTGATTTTATTTAACCGTTATTAAAGAAACGGAGGTTTGATCAAACGCGCCCAATTCGTAGACTTCAATTAGAACACAAACTTTCCCTGATATCGCCGCAAATTATTGGAAATTATTTTGGGGGTAACAGAAAAATTTTTATAATTTGCTTTGAATTCACTTCTAAAAATATAAATTTGTTGGTGCCTACTTAAATTAAACCCATAAATCAATCGTAGCTTTTGCTATAAGATGACAAATAGGTGAAGTTGCTCTCAGGCAACTTTGGGGTCGAAAGGGTTAAAGTGCATTTTCGGGTATGTATAAAAATCTCAAAAAAACTCACACACTCGAGCGCATATTACATTGAATTTTACGGGAAAATTATGAAAGCAACCTTTAACTCATTATCTAAATTCAATTAGCCTATAGTGCGACTTATTAATCGATCAAGTACTCTCTGTCTCTAATCTGGCTGCCGAATGATTTGCAGTATAGTCACATCACTCGTTCCTTTATGATACCAAAATGGACCCAATGTGCCTAAGCCTAAATGTGTCTTGCGATAAGAACCCGAGCCCAGGCCTTGACCGCGTAAATAAGTTAGGGTGTATCTAGACCAACAAAAATTTTGCACAGAACGAAAATTCTCGAAGTTCTCGTATTTGGTTTATTAAAAATCAGTATTAAAACTATTTATCAACTTCTAACTTGTTGCTTACTGGCGATGGGCCCCGTAAATTATGTGAGTTATTGAATTTCATTAAAGTTTACTTTGACTCTGCTTCTGATTTCCCTCCTAATCCGATCAGCATGGGTTACTCTGTGCCTTCTATACATGGACGTATACATACATACTTATGTACATGGCTATAGTTGGCTCTACAGTTGATACTCGTACGATGATGGCTCGAAGCCCAGAAAAAGCATTTGATTATTGCTTTTGATTGTATGTCCCCCTGGCAGGAGGTACCTGTGCGCCTTTAGTTTAGCCTTTAGACTCTAAAGCGAGAACCATTTAGAATAATTTAGAATTCTTGAACATCTATGAGGCGAGCATATTTACATATAATTGAATCGAATGATCAAAATAAACAATAGCTCAGCTTGAATTCTGTGATTCATTGCAACAACCTTCTTAGCAATTGAAATGGAAATTCTTTCGTACGTAAATAAGCAAGTACATATGTATGTTTGTATCTGTATACAGTTATTCATTCAATTAAATTGTTTACTGAACATGCTGCACTAAATGTTCACTGTGAATCGCTCTGAGAATGTCAATAGCGGAATATGAAGTTTTCGGGATTTGAAGAAACTTTCTTTCTTTCTAAATTTCCTCCATATTCCCAAATGCTTTGTAAACTTTGCCGATAAGAAGATAAAGATTATATGAGTTAAAAAGTTGAGAAACGATATAATGATGCAAATGTCAAAGATGACATTTCCATTTTTTGGCGAGCCTGAGAAGTATTGATGAAGTGCCACTAAATACATTTTGCGAGAGTGAGTTGACTGAGGAGAGACGATAAAGGGCTAAGAACACTAAACGAGTCAGTTGTATGAAAGTGATACAAATGTGGGCAAAACCAGCTTTTTTCCGCAAAACCTAATGCATTACCTCCTCATTGGTAAAGCAAACAGACGTAGAACTGACTTGAACTTCAGCACCTACTGCTATGCCATAAGTGTGAAATTTTAGTGTCAACAAGTGAACATGAACCCAACAAGTAAAAGTACTGCGAACGGCACGTACCGACTGATTTGTTTCCCCTTCCAAAGAAAAATATATCATTCAAGAGGTAAGGACGCGTTGATATGATTTATAATTGGATGAGGTGACGCGCCGAATTCAAACCCAAAACAATGTTCAACTATTTGGAATTTCATAGTCAAATAAAATAGAAAGAAATGCATTCAAGATTTGTCTCCATTACTCATCTTATTGAATGTAGTCAAAGCATCAGACAAAAATGAAGGGAAAAATGCGGCCGGTGGTAGCTTTCAACAACTAAATAAATTCCTCGAAACAAAGGCACAGTACGCAAGGCTAAACATTTCCTCTTCCTTAGCGTTACCACTCTGACACTCCCAGTGTCGGGTATAAAAAATCTCCCAGTCTCAACTTCCAATTGTGTTCGCCATTCGCAGAGATTGCAGTCTCGCAGCGCTGACATCTCTAGTCGGCATGACCGATACTTAAAGACGCACAAAACCATGACTAATGGCAGACGAACGCTGATCACGGCGCGCTCACAATGCGGTTCCATTGAACTTCGACTCGACTGCAAACAAATAAATGGCTGATTATTTGAAATCGATCAATTGATACGTTCGCAATTTCATGCCCGAGGGGAAGCGCAGCACGAGCGACGGCCGGTCAACCGGTCGGATGCTGTTCGCATGGACGTGAGCGCATGCGGCAACAATGAATGATAATGAGCAAGTGCAGCACAAATGCCAGACGAAGCTGTGTTTGTGTGTGTGTGTGAATGTGCGTAGCCAATAGCCGGAGAATTTATTAAATAAACAACAAGAACAGCGACGAGAGGAAAGCCAACAAGCAAGCAAAACAACGTGGCCGGATTGAGCGGAATTGTTGGGCTGAGCAACAGGTGGAGTGCAACAGGCGAACCGGGAGGAAACTGGCAGCAGTGAAAGACGAGACGTTGGGCCTTTAGCGATGACAGGAAATATTCTGGCCTTTCGGCAGCTCATCAACATTCATCATCGGCGAAATGTTGACGCTGGTTTAATTGGCTGCCAGCAATACGACTTCTGTGTACATATCTGTCGAGCTTACTTTTTGCTATTGATTCAACAATTCACACGCGCTCGCTTTATTCGATTTATTGACTCACTGCACTATCGAAAACGATTTAATTGCAATTTATTTGTGAAAAATGTGCGGTGGTTTTCAGTTTCGGTTTAGGTTTTGCTGTTCACGATTTGTAATTATTATTATAATTTTTTTTTACTGTTTCGATGATGTTTGGAAATTTTCAATTGTACGCTCGAGATTCGCAGAGGTATGAAAAATAAGATAAATTAGCGCATTGTTTGGCGCTGGCACGTAATCAAGTGTTTGCTACTGCGAAAGAAGCTGTCCGGAGGGGAGCGCCCGCACTTCAGGTCGAATGTGATTGCGAGTTGCAGCTGGAAAACGCGTTTTGCGTTTAGCGCTGCGCGCTCGCCGGCTCACTGACGACGGCAGCTGCTGCACAAATCAGAACCCAAATAACGATTGACCGACACGCTGAACCGACCGAAACATCGCAACCGCGCACAACGTCCACTGCCAATTGAAGCTCTCATTAAACTGAAACGGCAAACTGGAAATCCATGTTGTGGCTGTGGCGCACAGCAGTGCCAGCCAGTGTCTACGTTAAATGTTGTACAAAAACAAGAAAACAGCACAAAACAAAAACAGGGCCGCAGCGTCGTAACAAAAACCGAAGCGGTGCGGCGCAGAGCAACCAATGCGATAAAACAATAAAAAAAAGCCTGTGTAGAAAAAGCACAGTAAACAAAACTAAAAGTAAAAAAAGGAAAAAACATCGAACCAAGTCCGCACTGGCGCAAACAAAGCCAGCAAGAAAGAAAGCAGCGCTGTTCAAGCCAAGTCAGCATCACGTTGGACGCGCAATCGCTGAAAAGCCGATCTGGCGCTGCCCGAAAATGTACCAAAATGCCAACTTGCTCGAGTGTACGTACCTATGTGCATACGTATGTATGTGCGTTTGTATGTAGGCAGCTGCCTACCAAAGCGTCGAAACCGGTCAGCCACATTAAAAGCGATGCCTTTCGGCTTTGGCGGTGCATTTTCTTTTGTTACTTTTGCACTTTTTATGGCTTTTTGTTTTGGTCGTTGGCGGTTTTGATTTTCAACGTTTCTTTTTATTTTTTCGAAAATTGTAGACGGCAACGTGCACATGCGCACTGTTTGGTCGGTGCGGTTTTGTTGCGCTTCTCCACGCTGTCTACCTTTGTGCACGGTGCCTTTGTTTCGAGGCATCCATTTCGGCTGTTGGAGGCCGCTTCTCTTCGGTTCGCTCTGATCTTTTGACTACATTCAATGGGATAATTTATGGAGGCAAATGCCCAAATGCATTTCCGCCGTTTTTTTGTTTACTACATGCCACTTTTTTATTTTACTATGAAATTCCAATAGGTTGGAATTTGTTTGGGTCTGCACTTTTTGGCGTCTTTGATTTAATTCGCTGACGAAGAATGTCATAGTGCACTGGCAACCAGAAGGAATGTGGGAACATTTAAATGCGAAGGCAAAGTCAAACTTTTTGCAAATATTTTTTTTTTAATATAAAATTTAAATTAAAAAAAATATACATTCCAGGAAAACCCGTGTAAAAAAAAACATTGATGGTATGCAAAAATAGGTAATTGGTTCCTTATCTCTAAAACCTATTAAAATATTAACACATTTCAATTGCTCTGACAAGTAAATTTGCTTGTATCCACAAAAAGGAATTTCCCTAAATTTGTGATATGAACATATTTCGCAAAAATTAAATTTGACAACAAAATTTTAGCCCAAAAGATTTTGAATCGTGCTAAATGGAATAAAATCGTGTAAAAAAGTTTAAAATTTTTTTATTTTTATAACATATATGTATGTTTATTTTTATAACTAAATCCACCCAAAAATAAAAATAAAACTTAACACATGTGGAACAAATTCACAAATTAATTATGTAACAAATTAAATATTCCAAACTGAAAAATAGAAATGGTTAATAAATAAGACAAAAGAAAAACTTCTTAGAATTTCTTATATGAAAACCAAAAATAGATTAAATCAATAACAATTTATAAACAACATATGTAACTCAAATACAAAATATAAATTTGTAGTTATTTTCTCTATACGCCTTCTGCTTATTTCCTTTTCTCAGCCACAGTAGTTGCGGCTTAAGTCATTTGGCGCACCCTGACCAAACACAAATTACATAGCAAAACAGCGCCAACTCGTTGAGTATTTCGTACACACAATGTGGCCAGGCCTATTTCACAAATCGACTGCCCACTGGCAATCAAGTTGGTTTTGGATCAAGTCGTGGGCAACTTTTTATTGCTTTCAACCGCACTCAACCTCATTCAAAACGTGATTAAGTGTGGCTGCAACCAAAATACAATTGAACTTTGCAGTAAAAAAAAAATCGTTACGTTACATAAAATTGCATAAAGTGCAGAAGTGTTCACTACATTAAAATGCGAAGGAGCGCGTGTACTTATTTAGTTCATCAAATGACATTTTCTTAATATTTAACTTGTTTTTTATCAAATTCCTAATTATTTAAGACTTTGGTATCAAGTTGGACATTTTCACAAAACCACTACTCGAGTGAGAAGTTTCTAACAAAACATGATTTTAAACATTCATTCAACTGAATTAAATTAAATAAAACCAAATAAAGTTGGAGCGTAAATTGCAATCCATTAGAATTTATTAACATTTTATATAATTTTCATTTATTTTCTTATTTTATCCTAAAATTACACAAGTCAAATGTAATTCCGAACAACACTAAAATCAGCATTTTAAAGCTGCTAAACTTAAACATTACTTGCACCGCACACTTATCTGCTGTGCATGTAGTAATCGATTACAGAGGAGAATGCGGCAAAACCCAAAGCGCCAACTATACCCGCTTTGACGCCAGCACGCAAGCCTATTAAGCCGCCTGTAACGCCGCCAGCGTAGGTGCCGTTTCGCCAGTCCGTAACTCCGCGTTGCTGTGTACAAGTTGATTAATTATTATATTTAAAACTATATTAACAAATCATCTTGCAATTCAATCAAACAATTACAACTTACACTTTCGATGGCACACTCTGCCATTGAGAACACAGCGCCAATCATCGCAAAATTCTTTGCGTACGAATGTGTAGTTGAGCGCATCTCTCGGAATATCTCGCGTGCCGTCTGTTTCTTTTCATTGGCAAAGGGGTCCGACATGCTGGGATTCACGGAAGCACTAAACAGACCAATTGCAGCGCCCAAACCATAACCTGCAGTTGAACTATTACACTACAAACGCTCCCAACTCACAGGTCGTCGTGCAGTCTTACCCATGACACAGGCCATAATGGATTTGAAGGCACAGCTTTCCACTGCATTCTCAATCATCTTCTCCTCGTTAGTTTTGATTTTAATGGGTCCATTACTCTTTGGTATGATAATGTTCTCGCGATATCTTTTGGTTTAGAAAACAATTCGTATGGGTGTTACGGAGATGAACGTTACAGTGAAAATGTGATTATGCCAATGCCGCACCTGTACAAGTTGCCAATGAAATGTTTTGCCATGGAATCCAAATCGGCATTTTCGAAAAACTGTGGCGGAGTGTTGGAATCGCGTTTCGGCGGTGGCGGTAGCAATGACATTTTTTGCGTTTATTGTGTTTTTTATTTAAAACTAGTAATTTTCGGTGAAACGTTGTAATCACTCACCGCCAATGTGCAAAATACCAACAGCTGTTGTGACAGCTGATCTGAACTGCAGGCATTGCCAACTACATTTGAGCTTATTTGTTCCCACTACTGCGGCCAGTGTTGTCGAACGGTGCAATCAAAAGATAGTTTGAAAATATCAACATATATTTATATAAAATTTGTTGCAAAACACGAGAAATGATTTTTCACACATTTACGAACCCAATTTAACCAAATCAACTCAAGTACCTTAAAGCTGTAATATTCCTCAAACTAATCATGAGGACATTTCATTGGTCAGAATTCACACATATATAAAAAATATTGCAATAATCTCGACCAAAAATCATAATAAACTTTGCTTTTATGGCTCTACTCATGTGCGCAGTGCAACTGGACAATGCGAGATTACATCATCGAAAGAAATTATTCAACAGCCAGCAAATTAATGCAATAACGCAATGGCAATGCAAAATCTATAACAGCTCAGCAATTATTTACTCAAAATAGCTTTATTCAAACTTTGTTTTATCACAAATTTCACACACAATTATTACCTACAAAATTATAAATGAAAGGGAAGCAAACGTAAATAAAAAATTTTTCGTTAACCAAATAATGTATCAATTGTGATTTTGCAATAAACAAATACATAATAATAACATTAATTCAACACTTTGGTACATGGTTAGTTGAATGCATATAACAGCAAAAGTATAACGCAAACACCAATAACAGCGCCCAGTATCAGAGAATCGCGCCTTTTCTTTATGTTGATTCTCTGTATGAGACTGAAATGAAAATTAACAACATTATAACATTTATTAATATAAACAATATGACATAACGACACTATAGACATTAAATGGAAACAAATTGACTTTACATAATAAATATTTCTAGCCTACCCAACAAACAATTTCTCGATATAAATTTTTAGCGACAAATTCTCGAAATAATCGCGGTAATGCTTGAATTATAACAAGTTTGTTCATACACGAACAAATATTCAAACAATTTAACAGAAAAGGCCTCAATATTAAAAACAACAGCTTAAACTAAATTGAAGCATTTAAATTCTGGTTTTCTAAGCCCGAATTTCCCGACAGTGTGTGTATTTAAGGAGCGGATTATTCGTGAAATTTAAGCATGGATTAATTTTTCTAATCAAAACGCCTATTGGTGAGATACTTGAAATCAATTAACTACAACTGAACTAAATCTAATTAGAGCTGAAAATTACATTCACATATGTGTTGAGTTTTGTTTTTGTCACATATTACTCTTCAAAAAAAACCTAATTGAGTTTAAATTATAGCACTCAATATGGACAATGGGACTCTCGGCCATTATATAGTCCCAACTATCTACACATTGCTCTAGACAGAAACCCCAATTTAAAAGAACATAATCACCGCCATTGAAGGTTGTGCTAGAACAACATATACTATATACCTTGATATTAGTGGAAATCGATTGGAAATGTCGTTGAAACGTGTCTGCAAGCGCTTAAATGCCTGCCGCTGCGACAGCAAATGCTCTCTCGTCTCAATAGCAATATTTATCTGATCGTTGACCATATTACTGGAACTGTAATATAATACAAAACATTAGTTGCTCTCGAATGCAAAGCGTTCACTTCTACGTAAACTAAAGCTATCCCCCGATTTTTTCTCACCTATTAATGTGTCCGCTCTCCTTCACGTACATGTCCCGTCTGCTTAAGCCAGATATTGTCGGACTGTTGGTCGCCAAGCCGGAGCCGCGCAGCAATTCCTCGCGCTCCATGCGCGTCGTATGATTGGCGCAGAGCTTGTTGAATTCTTGTCGGTAGCCTTGCAGGATTTCTCTGTGTCGTTGCAGCGTGTGCATGGCAGCAGCACCTGTTGCCGGAAGCTCTGACATGGTCTCGTTAATGGAGGATAGCTGCAAGTGCACCGAAGCAAATACAATAAATACGGTTCCCAACTCCCTGCAATCCGTTCCGCATACCTTGTCGAGCATTTGAGCGATTTCCTCCGAGAGCGAATCGAAAACATGTTCGCCCAGTAGCGGTGATGTGTCAGCGGTCGAGCCACTGCTGTGCAGCGAAGCGCTGGTGCCTGCCCCGATTTTGCTAAACGCCACCAATTTCAGGTCAATTTCATTTTCCAATTGCCGCGCCTGTTTGCGCAGCGCTAAAAGATATTTCATCTATTAGCTTAGTCGAAATACTTTTCGATAACACTATTGTTTTACCATCGTAGCTGGAGACTCCCATAGTTTTATTTCGTTTTGCAATTAAAAAAAAAACTATAATAGTATTCACTTATTGAGAGCGAAAACCAAGCCGTATTACAGCAACAAGCAACAATATTTTGACGTTTCAATTTGTCTTTTGTTCACTTGTCAATGGCTACAAAGGTGGGGTTGGCAACGCGAACACAGCACGGTGGGCTTATTTTGCAATAGGGAAATTTATGAAGTCAGAACCAGCGAAGATATTAATTTGTTTTTTTTAGTAATTTGTGGAAAATTCCTACCAGTAATTATTCCAATGATTCACGTGTCTATTATACATACGAAGGTAATGCAATTTCAAATAAGAAATGTAAAAATTGTGCATTTAAATGCCACACCATAAAATTGATTCATATAAATATGTAAGTAGCAAAACTGCTGAAACCATAGTGAAATTAATTTAATTAATTTATTTCACTATGACTGAAACATGCTGTCATTATTATTATTTATTACTATTATTTATTTAAATTTGAAAGTAGCAAAACTGCTGAAACCATAGTGAAATTAATTTAATAAATTTATTTCACTATGACTGAAACATGCTGTCATTATTATTACGCCGGATTTTTTTCAGTAATGTTTTTATTTTTTCTCTTCAGCAGTTTTACGACTTAAAAATAATTTTAGTATTCAGAATTCGAATTACGCTTGATCCCTCAAAATCACCACAATTACATACGCACAACATATTCTCATTAAATTGATTTTAACAGAAACAATCTTCATAATAGTGTTTAGTTAAACTTTATTTCTGAATGTTAAAGACGTAAACACAACTTTAAAATTAAGCGATCCAAAAAGTGGGCACATATTAAATTTATAAATAATGAAATTAACATCTACAATAGGCATATAATAATTTTATGTTCAATATTATCTATTTAAAATACATTCACTCATAAAGTAACACAGGCTTAACTAAAAAAAAATTTTGTTTTACTTTAATTTAAGTAACTTTTTTGCTATGCGGTATACTCCAATCTACGTCTAG
The DNA here is from genome assembly GCA_964056695.1 of Melieria picta. Classification (NCBI taxonomy): domain Eukaryota; kingdom Metazoa; phylum Arthropoda; class Insecta; order Diptera; family Ulidiidae; genus Melieria; species Melieria picta. Next base: position 105,784,265 of record OZ057398.1, on the reverse strand, counting down.
GTCATGTCCAGCTGTACTTAAACCCCCTAATTGCTAGGTTCCTCCTTATATTATTGTCTATTATTCACACCGTCGGCATTGTTGCTTATAGTGTTCTCCATATTCTTAACGATTATATAGTTTGTTATGTGATTTATGGCCTCGTCCTGCAATCGGTCGGGCCAGCGTTTCATGTACGACTTGATGAAATCGCCGAATGTGTCCACTTTGTCCGGTGTAGTCTTATGACTATCGACGATATTCTTCACAATGTCGACAAATTTATCATAGTCATCGGGAGATTTTTTGATTTTATTATTATAGCTGGGCACACCGCCATTGGTGTTGGTATTGCTGGTGGTGGAATTAAGTTGTGCTGAGGCGGCCGCTACGGCCGCTGCTGCAGCCGCAGTGGACGCCATAAAATTCACATCGGCTCCAGTATTCGGCGGCGGCTGGGTGTGGTCCATAAAATGACGGTGCATTCCATATTCAGATCTGTGCGAGAAGAATTAATGTTCAAATGTAAGAGATACTCGAATAGAGACCATTAACTACTAGTAACGAACTTGTAAAATCCTTCGGAATTGTTACTATTAAATTCTTGTTGAGACATTTGATTTTTCCAAACTGGCGACTCGGATGAAGATGGTAAACTGCTTGCATTCGAAGCTGGTGTCATAATACGTTTATCTCTGCAATTAATTCACATAATTAGTCTGTGTGCAACTCAAGAAGTTTGACAATTTCAAACTCACTTGTAACCTGAGTGGCCAGCCAAACTCTTGAAAACATCATCCACTTGAGAGTAGAACTTCCATGTGCTTATAATGCCAGTGGCTTCAAAGGTTTTCTGTTCTTGTCTGCAAAAACAAATTAACTTGTTACATTCGTACAGTAAACACTGAATAATCACGCACCTATAACGCTGCGTTAAATTGTTGACTTTGAAGTGTACTTCTAATGCTGATACAGGTACGCCTAGAGCAGTTAGCTGCTTTGCCATAGCCACGTACAGATGGCCATTGCGTTTGATGGTGCGCAATTCGTAGGCGCAGACTTTCCATAGCTTAATCAATTCTAAAACACCATTATCCTCCCATTGTCGGCGCTTTTTATTGAATTTTTCATACTGCAATGAAAACATACTGCAACCAGGTCTATGGGGAAAATAGCGCAGCATACTTACAGGCATTTCACATGGGTCTCAGAATACGCAAACCGATTTCCTGAAGAAACTCCCAGCAACCACGTGCAGTGAGGTCAATCAAAATGTTGCATTAGTTGCCATGCATTCAATTGCCGAAAGGCTGCAAAATAAAATTGATTGAGGAATTATTAGAAATTGTTGGGATAACGTGAAAAATATGACAAATATAATCACAATTTATTTGAGGTATCTTGAAATTGCAATATCGATTCAGTTTAAAGAATGAATTTAACTTCAACTTTAAGTTTTTGGGCTTTTAGGGCTGTCTTCTGTAGATATTTTTTGCGCGTGGTTAATATGTTTGTTTTGTCTTTGTGAGTTGAGATATGCATTTAGAAAACAAAACAATTGAAATACAGTCGTGTCTGGGTATAGTGAACACCTCGATATAGTGAACACCCAAATTTTTACATGGAGTACTCTAAATAGTGAACAATCGAAAACCTCTAAATAGTGAACAAAATTTTGAAAGCAATTTCAAGAAAAAAGCTATCGACAACAGTACTGATTATGCTGGTATACAAGCACTGCGTAGTCTACGCGAAAAGCGGTTCAAAAGTCACTTTGTGAACGCAAGAAGCAAACGTGTATTCGCCAATTCTTTCAATAAGCATACATTTATGTCTTTCTACTAATGTATTTTAATGATCTCTTGAATTTATATGCACAAAGTGTATTTTGAGCAAATGAAACGAGTTTTTGAACAAAAATGTTAACCTTGATATAGTGAACAACCTCAATACTGTGAACAGGCCTTGCAATAATTAGTTGACTACATCCAGACACGACTGTAGTCATAAATGAAAATCTTTAAAAACCCCAATAAAAATGTTTACCACAAAACAGTTAAACAGATTACGCGCTGTTATTGACTTATAACGTTTTATTCGCCCATGCTGACAGTTTCCAATTCGACCAGGATGACACTATCGACAACAACAACAATCTTTTGCGAAGTCGAAATCGATTTTCCATTTTCGTAGCTCAACGCGTGGGTCGACCAGGTTCGAGCGTGCCTGGCGATCTTATCGCTGCCTGCACCCTGTTTCGTGTGCATGGCGATTACTTCAATGAGATATCGGCGAGCAAAACAAAATACGAAAAATTCGTAATTATGAATCAAAAATCCGATAATGACGTTTTGAATTCGAACCGAAGTGCAGTGTCGTTTGCAGTGCGGGAATACCAGGGCGCGGGGCGGCCTTAATGACAGAGATAACAGGTGCAATGGCCGTGTAGACAATCCTTCAAATTGCACTATTCAAACGATTAAATAAAATATACAACGTTTTTGCACTATTTTCCAATACGAATTGGTAAATTGCAGCAGTTGAAATCAAAGCTGAAGTATGCCGAGGAATAGATTTTTCTTCGCCTGATAAAATCAGAACATTCGTGTGCGCTCGCTCTAACCCACTATCAGTGCGCCGACTGCAATACAGACCCACAGTCCACAGAACAGCCAGAAGACAACAACAGCAACAACCGAATCGCTGAAAATGTCTTGCGAGATAATTATAGATTTAGAATGATCATTAAAAATCGGCAATTATTTGTATCCCGGCTAGTGCACTCCGCGCCACTCTATAGCCCCCCAACTGCTTCATCCCTCGCACAACGGCAGCGAACAGCAAATTGTAAACAATTAGCGCGAATACGCGGATGGCGAACGTGTCCACCGAAAGTGTGCGACAGTGACTCCAGTCGCACAGAGCAGAGCAACGGACGCAGCAGTTAGCACGCACTCGCGTAGGGAAATTAAAATCGTCTACCAAAGCAGACTTTCAAGTATACAACAACGTCCGCGGCGGAGCGAAAGAAGCTGAAGATGAATGCAGAAGATGCGCTCGCTCTGGCCAGCGGCTGCGATGGCGTTGGCTCTGGCGCTGGCACTGGCAACGAGACACTTTCGTACACTTGCTATAGCAGCAGCCAGAAACAAGATGGGTGCTATTTCTGCTGTGTGTGATTGTTGTTGTTGCTGCTGCTACTGCTGCTGCTTCTGCCTTTGCGGGCGGCTCGCATTGATGTACACGACAGTGGTGCAGTGAACCTGCACTTTTCCACGCCAATCACTATCGAATTCCACCAAACTAATGACACACCGAATGAGCAATTCGATTTTTCGTTGCCCTTGCACGGTTCTCATAACGATTTTCATTTTTTGCCCAACTTGCACTCCATTTTTATCCAACTCACATTTGCTGGCCGCCACGGGCCGCGCTAGTGATGTTGCCGCGTTCCTGTTCTCGTCGTCGTCGCCGTTTGTGTTGGCGGTGTTGGAGCAAAAACTTAATCAATATGTTTTCGTTTTTGTTGTAAAAAATTGTAATGATGTAATTAGTTTAATGACAATTCCAATTCGCGCTGCTGCCTCTCCGCGAACGCACTCAGACAACACAAACACAACCGAAGCACAGCAACACCGAAGCCGAACTGAACCCAACCGAACTCGACTGAACTGAACGGCAGCGCTTCCCCACTGCGTCATCATGACGTTCCCCAATGGCGATTATGTGTGCGCGCACGCGAGAGCAGCAGCATGTTGTCACATAATGAAGTGGCCAACGCGGCACTGGCGCGAACGAGACAAATGTAGCTGCTGCGCGGTTGACGATAGCTGTTGACTGATTGAAGCAGCCGCTGCTGCTGCTCTTTTCGGCTCGTCGACGTCGACGCAGGCGTCAAGCAAAGTGCCGTGCGGCAGCGGAAAGCAGCGACGCCAACGAAGGCTCATCATCATTAAGGTTGATTGTATTTTGCGAGATTAGGAGAAAAAAGGAAATTACATTCATTTCAGTGCGATGGGGCTGCCAGGTGGTGGATTTTTTTATTTGTTTGGTAAAGTTTTGTGAATATTCTAACGATTAGGAATTTATATGACATTTTATTTTTATAATGTTAATAATATTTTATAAAAATTATTCATTAAAATGTGAGTCGGAACGAATATAATGCTTTTAACGCCTCTTCTACTGTGAGAGTATGAACACATACACACATACATAGATACTTTTTATGTACATATATGTATAAGTGGGACAGCGGATATAACTCCAGACCACAACAGCCTCCGCACAGGGGTCTCGTAATAAACGACATATGTAAAGTAGGGGACTTTTATTGCAGAACACAGAAATTAAAAAAAAAAATAGTAATGTTATTGATTCAGAAATCAGTCAAACTCCGTATAACATATTCAATACTTGAATGACCATTGCGAGTTGGCGAGTTCATAACCAATTCATGGCTGCTCCATTATTTGGTGTTCGTTACGTCGAGTTTCGAACTCACGACCTTCTGGTTTGGAGTCGAAAGCAACAATCACTTCACTACTGCGACATACTAAGCAGCTGGCAGCGGCTTAGGGAAGTTTTTCGAAACTTGGTCTGTACAAGGGACCTATGCAATCACTTGAAAAGAGGATGTTGCGCTCTCAAGCCTGGATACAATAACTAAAACCTAGTCTTGAGATCACTGCCTTAGCAACTAATCACTCGCCTTGTGGAGCTTATTCCCGCCAAGTTTCCAATCTAAGCCATCCAGATGCTTCGAATTCATTTGTCTTACCTAAGTTTATGGAACTTGCGTCTCTTTATTGGAATTCTCTCGCATAGAATTCAAAGCACCTACCATATTAATCATATCTGTTCTCGCCTGCTGAAATCAATGCTTCAGCTTTTGCAACCGCAGCGGCCAGCAATTGAACCACAAATCGCTGGCAAAAACTCGTATCATCGTGAAAAATTACTTTCTCTGGAAATTACAAGTTTGGGTGAGCATTGCATGTTGCTTTTCATATTTCATGCAATTTATCTTACTTTATATCATTTCGTTCCAACAAAAAGTCGTTAAGGCGCATGGCGCACAAACTGTTCGGTTCGGTTTGTTATGGAGGCGAAGCACTAACAACATTAGTTACAGCCACCTCGATGTAGGGAAGTCAGAACACATAGCAGAGGCAACGCCGCATCGTACCGCCCAGCGGATTGCGCGAGCACTGCTTTGTTTGCCGGCCATCATCATTACGTTGTGTTGTCGGCGGGCGGAGGCGCGCGGGCCACTTTGAATGAAATGGTCATTAGCGAAGTGCAGCAACAAATGGCTGCTCATATGGTAATGTCGCTGGCACTGTGTAATCATCATAAGAGCGAGCCCACAAGTCACTTAACGTTTAAGCGCTGCCACTTACCGATACGCGCAACTATTGTATTGCATGACAGATAACCGCAAAGCATCGGCATTGCAGCAACGACAATTATCAGTCGCGAGGAGGAAGTACACGAACGCAATTCAAACACGAAGCAATGAAGTATTGAAACACACAACTGCCGGTAATGTTAATTATTAAAGTACAGATTTGACTTGCTTAGATGCTAATACGAGACTTTTGATTTCCAGTGCCGACTGGCGCTTACATGGCGCTCAGCGGAAAAGGTGAGCCGGGTATGTGCTCGTCACCCCACTTGGCCACCAAAATGTAATCGCCCGCATCGCGCACTTGGTAGGTGATGCGGTAGACATTGTTGCCCAGGTGCTTGATTACCACCTCGTCGCACTGGCCTTTGGGTCCGAAGATGCCAACGAAGAGAATATTGCTGCCCGCCTCCGAGCCGTCGACGGTGAATTCGTTCTTCTCGTCTAGGCAAATGTGCGTTAGGCCAATGCCACGGTAGGTCACTCGGCTGGCATCCGACTTGAAGACTGGCACTGTGCTAGCGAAAAATCAGCAACATATGAGATCTGAATGCAACATGAATACGGCGGTGTTTCTTACGTTCCAGTATGGGTGCGGAAGGTTCCGCTTCGCCGCAAATCGAGACTATAATAAACGGCGATCTGGGCAAAGGCACCGAATTGCATTTAATGTGCACCTTATACAGCCCGGCCTCATAGAGCGGGAAGCCCACCGTGAAACGTTCGGGATCCAGTGACTGCAGGGATATGGAGTTGCTAACGCCTGACGGACTCTCCACCTACAAACAAATACCGGCATGTGTTAGAAAATTATAACGTAATATCTGAAAAGAGTTTGATGACAATGACTTGCCATACATTTTTAACTCGAATTTCAGGAGTCTTGATGACTGAATGGAGCTTAAAAACTATTTCAAAGTGCAGTTGTTAGTTGTAAAGATTACCTTTACTTCAAAATTGCCTTTGACACCGTTGCGTTTGATAATAAAGTTAACATCGGTATTGAGGCGCACGGCGCCGTTGGGAAAGTGTAACAGCTGCACTTTGCTGGGATCCGTCAGCTCTGGTGACACAAAAACCAAATGATCATTGGGAGGGTAGGCATCTGTGGGGAAAGGAAACAACATGAAATTTATACTTAAGTAGTTATTTCAAATCAACTTTGTGGTTAGCGAGTTAGTGAGTTGTGCTTTTGAATCTTGTTTTAGTCAAAATCAAATATTGGAAACTTTGTTTTCGACGAATAGCACGCAACTAAGTTTAAAAAAATTCCTATTAGAGTCTGACCGAAACCGAAACTGAAACTTTCTAACATAGTTGAAATAAAAATCACCATATCAAGCATTTTTTTTCAACAAACGAATTTTACTTTAAGTAAATAAAGAACAAACAAACAAACATAACATAAATAAATAAATACTAATTAATAAAATAATCATTAATTTTTTATAAACATAAAAAAATCACCATTTCGTACCTTACTCGCTTCAAATATTCTAAATTAAATAATTTAATATTATATGCTAAAAAAAGAAAAAAAAGGTTTACATATTTACATTGGTGGCATCTAAATTACTCATCCTTTCTCCTCCTATATATCTGCTCGGCTGCACTAACTAACTAGTTCAGTCGCTATACAAAAAATTGTAAAAAATATTCTAGAAAATTTCGGTTTCGGCCGTTTTTTCGGGCATTTTTTGACCGAAACTGAAGCCGAAAGCGAAACCACTTATTTGGGCCGAAACTGAAACCGAATATTCGGTCGGACACTAATTCCCATGAAATTTTCCTTTTAATTCGTCTTTCAGAATTGGTATGAAATTACAGGATTCTTACAGCGTTATAAAAAAACCCATAATTTCTAGAAATCCAATTCTCTTAAAGATTTCGTTCTGGCTACGATCATTATATGCGATATAAGCTTGACTTGGTGTTGTTAGTCAGCGATGCTCAAGAAAATAATTTTGTGAGATAAATTACAACAACCGCTATAATGCTAGCAACAACAACATTCTCGGAATGACAAAAGCAGAAGTCTGCGGTTAATACAAAAACAAATGCATGAGCGCCGAACTGTAGCAAAGCGAACGCGAGCCAGTGTGAGCAGCCGCGATTTCAAATTTATTTGTTGTAATTAAGACGGGGCGAACCGTCACTAGTAATTGAACCAGCACGAGCCAGCGAATTTTGTGTTTTGTTATAATTGAGCCAAAGTGAGCCACGGTGATTTGGTTGTGTGAACCAAATAAGCCAATTGAGCTTCTGGCTGAACATCTCTGATGTAAAAAAATGAAAAATTTGTGGTTCGCTCGTTGCACATCTTATCCCACATTGAACCTTACCCAACTTTGCATGGAGTTATGCAATTTTACTATTTAAGTACTTTGACTTTGATAACACTGCGGCGTTATCTGCAGCCACCGATCACTACAAATTGAATTAAGTTAAAATAACTCGATGTTGAGAATTATTTGGCGCATTGTCCGATTGGTTTAAACATTTACGATATTTATAAATTATTAGATAAACCCATAAGCACCCATAAGCCACACTGAACCTCATGTTTATGTGCGCCATAATCCTCATAGGCACAAACATCGAACAAACATACATACATACACACATTAGTATATGCTGCGCAATCGGAATAGCTGGCTGGCAAAGACTACAGCAGTACAACAATAAAAACAACACAACAATAACAGCAGCCGCATATAGTGTGGCGTTTCCGCGCATTCACTCGACAAGCAATTGAACTCACCCGCGTCTGGCGTTCGCTGGTATTTTCCAAAAATACAATCATTTTCACTGTCACTGTTGGTGTTGCCGCAACGCACCGCCTCACCGCCACCGCCGTGACCGCCAGTCGTATTCAATCGAATCTCCTGCGACGCTCTAAACATTGTCAATTTACTAGCTTTAAGCTTACTAATAATTTTTTAATAATAACACTCTATGTTAAAGAAAAATCAGGCGCGAATTAGTTGCTCCCCTTCCTGCAGGAAATCATTTTCTCGCTCGCTATTGGGCCGCGCTGCAACAAACACACAAAATTCGCTTCACTTGTCTACGCACACTGAACGGCAGTTTTCGAAAATGTTTTCAATGAACGCGCATTATGAGCGAACGAATTTCAATATTCGCTGGCCGATGATGCGGAGGAGAGCCAAGACTGCGCACTCGTCATCCATAGAGCAGAAGAAGTCGAGGCGACATTTCCAACACTTATTTATTTATTTATGTTCTTGTATACATCCGCTTTTGAGTTGAGAGAAATCGAGAGTTTTCGCGTTTATTGAATTTGTTTTCAGTTGGACAATCCTCCAGAGAGATGCTGAGTTAAAGCGAATTTTCGTTTGGAAGCATTGGCGAATGCATTTCGTTCGCGTGTACTCGTTTGTGTCAGGCAGGCTGCGTTCATAGCTAAACGCGAAGCATTAGTCATAGCCATCAGCAGTTGACTCTGACTTGTCACTACCGCCGCTTAGCCGCTGCGTGTTGCGTGGGCATTGGGCCAAAAGCAGCCAAACAGCACAAATCGTTCAACATTTTTAAATCAACACATCTGCTCACCGACCCTGTGGTGCGGTATTTTTGACTCTTTAATATATATAAATAAGTCAGTGAAATGCAGTTCAACAGCCATGCAGCAGCTGTGCGCGAGTGATTATGAGGAACGTTGGCGCAAAGGTGCGATTTGTCCAAATATTTACTCGGTAGTGCGCTTCATTGCACTTGCACAGGTGCTGCGCTATGAAAATTTCAGTGCCAACTCGACAGCGACAATCATCGCAATGTTGTCTTACTTCAAAAATTCATTTTGTTTGATTCGCAATTAAAACTTTTGTATTTATTAAAATTATACACTACCAATACATTTTATTTTGCCATTCTGCTTTATGCATGGGTGCACTTTTACATTCATTACACAAAATATATTCAAATTTGAAAACATGAATGTATTTTTACAATATATGGAATACATTTGTTAACATGTGGTCTAACGGAAATTATAGAAACGTAATCAATAATCAAAATCATGTCAACAGAGTTTTAATTTTTTAGTTTGACAAACTACTTTTGAATTGCCACTAGCGAACAGTTTAGCACATCAACCAAGTGCGGGGCAATGTTCATTCATTCATGTTCGTCAGCCAGTTGCATTCGCCAGTTTTTTGGCCGCTCAAGGCCCAATTTCTCTGCTCACTTGCAGCCATCGTATTGTATTTTATAACCGTACATTTGCATTATCATTATTAATAGTTCATATAAATTTATAAACGCTCTCTTTCAGTTGCGCACTTCGCACTTGGGCCTTATTCTATTGCAGACGTCACCAAGTCAGCCACATTGGGGTCCGTCGATCGCACTGTAATTTGCATTGTGACACCATCGGCCAAGGCCAATTTGGCGCGCACCAGTATCTCTGCAGTATTTCTAAATGTGCCTGCAAATACAAGAACCATTTTTTAATTACATTTCCATGAAAAATGCCATAACGCATGTTCAGACTAACCAGAACACAGCAAAGTGTGCGTGTGCGTGCCGTCGGGAACTTTTTCGGAAAGATTTGCCGGTCCCAAGCCCAGAAATTTAATAATCGTGTTAACAGCATCCTGCAAAGTGCTGACGGCAGACAAGGAAAACGTGTCTTCGACCTCGACCCATTCTGCAATTGTAATCAGTGTAAATATTTAGCATTTCGTGGTTAGGTTTATCATGCGTTGTACCGTCTGTATTGGACAAGTCCCATGAAGCTTGGAAGTTGCTCTTTTTCGTCTTTTGTATTTGATCAGCTACTGTGATCTCCAAATCCTCTAGCATATACTCGTCATCGTAACCATCCTCCGAGTCTGGTTCGCCGGTGCGCGGATCACAATCCTTTACCGTGAAGCGTAAAGTGGCGCCAAAGGTTTCTGCAAATTAAATCATTCGTTTAGTATATGAACGCGCGAATATAATTTGTTTATGGTTCTGAACTACCGGCAGACATTCCAATATTCGCTGGGAACTCAACTATAACATATGTCGTCTGCAGCTCGTTGTAAGGTAACTTTGGGCACGGGATGACAGCACGCGTGGTGTACGCTTCCGGCAAGGTCAAGTCTACGCGCACATTCTCCAGTATCTGATCTGACAACGTGTTGAGACAATCGAACTGAAATGCAAAACAATCAGTGGTTATGGCTAAACCTTGAGTGGAGCCGAAAAGCTGTTACCTGAAATACGACATGTTCGCGGAAAATGTGCTTGATACACTGCACTGTGTACTCGGTCTCGCTTTCGGTTAGCTGAATGGGCGCGGTGGTGCGGTGTATGGGACCCAACACTTGTATGCCCGGCAGTTGCGCCAAGCGGGCGGCGCTCTCTTCTTCGCGTGTAATCTTCGGTGCACGTGGCACTGTTGGGGTTAAAATGTTAAAGTTAAAATGTTTCTATAAGCATCAAGTCAATACTCACCATTCGACACTAGCATGGCCTCGGTTGGCGTCTCCTCCTTGACAATGGTTGCCTTCGGCACCACTGCCAAATCGAAACGTGCACCCAAGTCGCCGCTCAAGTGCTCGGACAGTGCCTTCTCCAACAGCGCCAATGAGCACGTTTCGCGCTCGATGATGTAGTGTTTGTAGAGCTCTGGCTTGCCCGACTGCAGCATGTAATAATAGTATGTGGCGCGGTCGCGTACCTCATCGTCCGGATCCATTTGGCAGCGGTTAAGCAGCACTAGAATGTTGTTAAGCAATGCTGGGCACGAGGCGCCGAACTGAGCCAGCGCAGTAACGGCGGCTGCGCGTACTATGGGGCTCTCCAGGATAACACGATTGTAAATGAAGCGAATGTACTTAGACGGCTGGTTAGCAAAGGGGCCCTCCTTGCCCAGCAAATGTAAAATGCGCACGGCCAGTGTAATATGCTCGCAATCTTCGATGAACTCGCACAGGTGTGAGAGCCCCGACTCCTTTGCATCGGCGTTCTCCTCGATGATGGTAATAATGGTATCGACAATGGAGGTTTTGTAATCTAGACCGCCCTCCTCGCGCAGCATACCGCTGAGGAAATTCATGAGCACGGTGTGCTTGCGCGGATACTTGGCGCACAGCGCGGAAATGGCCTGTACGACGACAATTTTGAATTCGTCGGATATTTCGGCAACAAAGGAAGAAATCTGCTTCATTAGACGTTCAACCGAGGATTCGGCGCCTGTTTTCAGCAGAGTGGTAATAGCCAAAGTGGCCACCGAGCGATTTGAGTCGGTGATGAGGCTCTCCAGGTCCAGATTGCATGTAGTTACAGCAGTGGGATGAGTCATGGCCACTTTGTTAAGCGTGCGCACAGCAGCAAAGCGCAAAGTGGCTTTCGGCGAGCTACAGAATAGCTGTAAGATGGAGAAGGCGGGCGAGAGCACACGTGTGTTTGTGTTCTTCAGATTGACTATGGCATGGGCCGCCTCATATATGACCATTTCGCTTTTATGACGTAGACACGACTCGATAAATGTGAACATGGGAGAGTTGGACATGTCCTCGGCGGAGATATCCTCCTCTTCGATTTGTTTGCAAGCAATACGAATCTGTAATTGAACATAATATGAAGATTTGACAGTTTCGAAAATGATTGAGCTTTTTAACTCACCAACATACAGACGGCATAGGGGCTCTTCATTGAATTCCGCGTGAGCTTGTTGACTAACTTGGATACGGCCAGGCGATCCGACTTGCGAATATGGTACAAAAGACCGAGCGCGTGATACTGCACCATAATGTTGTCACTGTTGAGTGCCTCCTGTGCCTCGTTGGCCCATCGTTTTACCACATCCCCTGCTGTAGTTGCCAGGCGCAGTGAACTCACCAGCGCTGCACATGACACAGCCGGATTCTTGTCTACGATGCACTGCTTCATGTAACGCTCTACGGCCTGCAGCATGGTGTTGTCGGTGATGCTGCAGAGGGCGCGTATTGCTGCCGGCCGGTACAGATCCTCCTTGCCGGTCATGTCCTTAGTCAGTGAGCTCGTTACGATGATGACATCTTCGGCAATGGAGCTCAGCTCCTTGATGCCCAGATAGACCATGCGGCGCAGTACGACATCTTTCGACTGAAAGAGCTTTGTCATGGCAAAGAAGCAGTCGGTAGCCTCCCGTGCCACCAGTTGTTCCCCTTGATTGATCAGATAGAGGATCTTGGTAAGAATTTGAATGCATTTGCGCGGGTTCACCGGGGTTTCGTTGAAGGTACGCGTCTCCTGCAGCACCGAAGTTTTCTCCAGATTCTGGTAGATATTGCTCGGGCCTGTAGAACCAAAGAAATATTTCATTTTTAGTTCAAATCTGTTCGAATATAAAGACTTCAAATGTCGGAGACTTGTGTCAATGTTGATTTTTTAACAATCAGAGTTTGTGTAGCAAGTACTAAAATTTCTTGAAGAAGTATCAGTGGAGCGCCAACAAACATTTATGAAATTTAGGTCATTCGACTTTTTAACTGGATTATTCAGTGCTTAAGAAAAGATTTCAATCCACGTTTACATTTTGCCCACAGGAAACATGATTTCATAGAGCCTCCCTCCGCCGCGACAGTCTAAAACTGCATCGTCCACAGCAGAGGTTATGTTTCGTTGCACTTACCCTCATCTTCGTCATCCTTATCGCGCCGGAAGGAACCCATTTCGTAATACTTTTATGTGCTTGATATTTTAGCGCAGAAATCTCGAATTATTACAGAATTTTATGAGAATCTTTGCCTTTTTTACTAGTAGCCGAAAATTTACACGTCACATTCACAAGCAACTGTCAAAAAAGTGCAAAGAAACAGAACTAGTAAAATGGAAAAGACAGACACCCATTTACAGTGTTGCATTTACTGCACCTAAGAGCCAATACATATTAATGTAATTTTATTTTCTGTAAACCATACTTCTGCTCGTCGAAAGCTAACAATTGTATTGAAAACATAAATTAATATCAGCTTGTAACCATGTTTGCGGATACTACACACTCTCAGGTTAATTTTTGAGAATTATATTCATAATGCTGAAGTAGCAACTCTGTTATTTCGTTTTATTCGTTTCCCATACGTTCGCGTTTTGAGTACATATGCAGGAAAATTATTGTCAGTTTACTGCGCCTAGAAAATAATAATAAAACGTTTTCGGAATGCGTTCACGTTCCCGCTCACGTTCGCGTAGCAGGAGAAGATCGCCAGACAGACGAAGGCGGCGCTCTGGTGAACGCGACGAACATCATAGAGGAAAGGAAGAGCACCGGCGACGCTCGCCCCGGTCTCGCACCCGCTCCAGATCAAGATCGAACTCAAGGAGGCGCTCCGTCGAGCGCCGCTATGAACACCGGGATAGGCATCGCAAATCACGCGTAGATTCGAGAGATTCCCACTCAAGAAGCAGCAGCCCTAAGGCGCGCCATAATGGCCCGGATCGTTGGCCCAACGACAGGTTTTCTGAAAGCTACAGTGGTAAACATGCAAATCCGTTTAGGGGAAGTGGTGGCGGTTGCGGTATTGGTGGTAGCGGCGGTGGCGTCGGCAGTGGGCGGCCGTACAAAAAGGATAACCGATTTATGGACTCCAGACGTGCAGAACGGGAAGCTATTGGCGCTGAGGGTACAGCCGATGTGTGGTCGAAGAGTCCGGCGCACCCAGATGTCCACTCGGATGACGAGCAAGACGACGAAGTCAGACTTGTAGATGGAACATATGAAAAGCCCAAAAAGAAAAGGCGAAAGGGCAAAAAGAAGAGCAGCAAAAAATCAAAGAAACACAAATCCAGAAGTCGCAAAAAATCCAAGAAGAAAAGTAAAACCAAGAAAGGGTCCAGTGCATCCTCTTCTTCGGGCTCATCATCGTCCGAAGACAGTACGTCCGATAGTTCAGGCTCGGATACTTCTTCGGATATGGATACGGAAGATGATAAGTGGGTGGAGAAGACTGCCGATGGTACGAAATCATTAAAGAAAAATAAAAAGAAGGTCAAGAAAGCAAAATTACACAAAAAGTCAAAGAGACGTTCTGTGGATGAGTCGAAAAGAAGCAACATGGGCAGAGCGTCTACGTCGGAAATGGCTGGAAATGATGGGGAAGATTTCGGGCCAACGGTGCGTCACACAGGCGGTCTGAATCAGAAGGACTTCGGGCGTGCACTGCTGCCGGGTGAAGGTGCAGCCATGGCGGCGTATATTGCCGAAGGCAAACGTATACCGCGGCGTGGTGAAATCGGCCTGACCTCTGAGGAAATTGCCAACTTTGAGTCAGTGGGATACGTAATGAGTGGAAGCAGGTTTGTTTAAATTTTGTGATTTGATTTTCTGGTTTTGCATTGTTGCTTTTGTTTACAGACATCGCCGCATGGAAGCTGTGCGTATACGTAAGGAAAATCAAATCTATTCTGCTGACGAGAAGCGCGCTTTAGCCATGTTCAGCAAGGAGGAACGACAGAAACGAGAAAATAAGATTCTGTCGCAATTTAAGGAGATGATCAATTCGAAATTACATGCAAAGGAAAAAAAGTGAGACGTGAACTCCTCGCCGGTAACAGCTGCGCAAGGAAAGAGCGCTGAAATAATGGTGTACATAAAGTTGCATTAATTCTGAGTTCTTTAGCTTAGGCTAAGTGTATTTTTAATACATTACATACATACCAACGTTAAACTGGTTGAGCATAAGCAAAACCATATACGGTTCTACATTGAATTCACATTTACTTTGTAATTTGAAGATACCGCAAAAAATAAAAACAGATTTCTGCAGTTAATAATCTTAATTGCTTTCCGTTTATTATTTGAAAAGTTGGTGATTAGAAGTTATACTACTAATTGTTAACTCAAAATGATTAACAGTTAAGCTTTATAATCGCCCCAGAAATTACTTTACAATTTGCTACACTTATCCGTAAATGGGTTAAACCTTATCAAATGGTGGCTCAGCTGTTCAGATTCAATTTCCGCGCCTTAAAATGTTTCCAACGCTTTACAACACTGTATGCCATTTCAAATTTTATGGTACTCCCACTACATGTTCTCCGACCGCCACCACCCCTAATCGAATTTTTTTTCGCATTAGTTTTCATTTCTTCCGCTTTTCACTTTCACTGCAATTCGGCAATGTTCTGCATCACGGTCGCGTGTTCGGTTTGGGGTTTATCTGGAATAAAATTCTAAATGAAATTTGCTGCCGTTGGAAAGCTTATAAGTGCAACAAACTGCTATAATTGGAAATACAAATTGCAACTGGAATAACGGCGGTATTTGGTGTGAAATTTGCGGTGTGAAAAACGTAAATCTCAAATGTGAAATTTGCCTAACCTAAAAGCAAAATCAAAGCAGTGGTCGTTCGGTGGCTGTGTTGTTGCCGTTGTGTGTTCTCACCAGCCGCTTTGCTCTTGTGAAGGGTTGGAAAAGATGGAGAGGAGTGAATGCAGGGCAAACGTTAAATGCACTAAACGAACGTAGCAAAACAGAAGAAAAAGAAGCGCCGTGGACGTGTTCGCCGTTAGGCAGAGTCGCAGAGCACCTGATTAGGTTTTGGCAGAGGGGTAATCCGGCAGCAGTTTCTATTATGCTTTCATAATGTTCAATTCAAATAAGTTTAAATTGTATTACTTCACAAAAAAATCGATCGTATTTTCTGCTCTCTACTTTACAGATCCGCGCCTGAGCAGAGTAGAATTTAAAAGCGTTCTTCGGTTTGGTTTATTGCGGCGCACTCATTCAAGTCTTGTGCGTCGCAGAGAACGGCTGACAAGCGCGTAGTTTGCCTTCTGTCCGCAGTGAAACACAAGTGCGTCGAAGATGCGTGTGGGGGACTTGCAGTCGCCTAGCAGCGAGATGGTGCTACTGACACCGAGTAGTGAGACCGGCAATGCCAATCCTGCAGTCTCTCGGGAGGTGAGTGCATCCAGCAAGCATGAAGACTCCGCCGAATCGAACTCCAGCAAGGTGTGCATGAAGAAACAGCTGGGTCTGCTCGAAGGCGTGGCCATCATACTGGGCATAATCTTCGGCTCCGGCATATTCATATCGCCCAAGGGTGTCATACGCGAGGTGGAGGCGGTGGGCACATCGCTGGTTATTTGGGTTTTGTGTGGCTTGCTGTCTATGATCGGTGCGCTCTGCTATGCCGAGCTGGGTACGGCGATACCGAAGTCGGGCGGCGATTACGCGTACATACTGGAGGCTTATGGGCCGCTGCCAGCATTTCTTTATCTATGGGACGCAATGATGATATTTGTGTAAGTGATGGATCCAATGTCCAATGGCCTATATTTATTTATTTAAATGTAAACAACAACGTTCGCGCGCGCGTTGTCTGTGACTGTGTGCATTCTGTGAGTGCATTGCCTTCGCGAACTGGGCGCAGCA
Organism: Melieria picta; assembly: GCA_964056695.1. Classification (NCBI taxonomy): domain Eukaryota; kingdom Metazoa; phylum Arthropoda; class Insecta; order Diptera; family Ulidiidae; genus Melieria; species Melieria picta. The sequence continues at coordinate 105,767,511 of OZ057398.1, read as the reverse complement.
AAAATAACTTGAAAAGGGGTTTGGCAGGATTAAGTATTCGCAAGCTATTTAACTGGTCCTTTTGAGGGTTGGTTGAGAAAGAAATTTTTTAATATACCACAAAATTCCATTTAAATCATCAATGCATTTTAAAGACTGCCGCGGATATTTGAACTCTGGCGCTGGCTGTGGGTCAGCACCAATTGCACACTGCATTCCACTTAATTTAAATTGAATTGCTGCGGCAATTTGAATAAGCGTAGCAGCGTCTTGCGGACTGCAGTCATTTCGATTTGATATCGGTCGTTAAGCATAGAACTTACAATACTAGAGAAGTAGACGTGCTCCAAAAGCTTCGCGTTGGCGTAACAAGTTACAAGATCAATTAATCGACGATATCAATTAGTGGAATGTCTTCTAATAATAAAACATTCTAATAATCAAAGCTGGACTACGGGCAAGGCAAGGCTTACAGTCCCGTCTTGCAAAGTAAGATCGTATGCAATCTGTTTAACGAGAATGTGACCAGTCAATAATGTATATATTGAAACTTAATGTATGAAATTTCATCCGTACACTGATACAAAGCCGCAACTGAGTTTTGAAGTCTTAATGCCATGCAAAAAACTATAGTTTATGAAGTCATGAGTGATTCGAAATGCTTAAGTTTAGGTTCTGAAGCAATTTGGTTCATTTAATAATACCGAATATCGGTTGCCCAACACAACGCTCTAAACTTAATTTGTTTCTCAAAATTTGTTTCTATAAAAACAAGAAATTAGAGTGTGCAGTTATCTATTTAACAATTTACTAACGAAGCGCCATTTGTCCACGATATATCACATCAATGTCCCAGTTATCTGCTTGAGTTCAAGTATTATCATTGATAGTGTTGGTATTTTGTAGTAATTTCAACAAGTTCGTGCAGCACTTGAATTATGCGATATTTTCTTCTCTTTTTACTTTCGTACTATATCAAATGTTGACGAAAGCATTAAAGGTATCCAACAGCTCGCTACCAAAAAGTATAAAACATTTTATAAGTATTTCTAATGACCTATTGACGTTCTAAAAGGCTATTTTTATACTGTTGAATTAAAATTAGAAATTGTTTATGAGAAAGACAACTATTTCATAGTATTTGCGGATTTTGGCGATACTTGTATGAATCATTGAACAAATTTCAACATAAGAAATATACTAATTTATATATATGTATGTATATTTGTTTATATAAGTTTGCAAAAAAAAAAACACATGATTTGATTGATTATATATAAATAAAAGTAATTGAATTTATTTGATTATTTTTAGTCCCACCACAAACGCTATTATGGGCTTAACTTTTGCCTCGTACGTGTTGCAGCCATTCTTTGATAATGAATGCAAAATACCCGAAGGCGCATTGCAACTGCTGGCCGCCGTCACCATTTGCTTTCTCACCTACCTGAATTCGTGCTACATGAAAGTGACCACCAAAATGCAGAACGTCATCATGTTTACCAAAATAGCAGCGCTGGTTCTAATCATAATTGTGGGCGTAGTGTGGATGTTATTTGGTATGTGGGATCCTAATCAAGTTAACAAATATTAAAATATAATGTTTACCTATGTTGCAGGCAATGTGGAGAACTTCAATCAACCCTTTGAGAACACGCAAACTGATCCCGGCAAACTGTCTGTAGCTTTTTACTCTGGTATCTTCTCCTATGCCGGTTGGAATTATCTGAACTTTATGACCGAGGAGCTGCGCGATCCGTACAAGAATCTACCACGTGCCATCTACATCTCCCTGCCTCTAGTTACTGCTATTTACGTACTGGCCAATATGTCTTATCTGGCCGTATTGACGCCACAGCAGATGATCGCCTCAGATGCCATTGCTGTGGTATGCATGGTCCCTATATTGAAAATTTAGTGTATTAAAATGCAATTTGCTCTGCAATAGACCTTTGGCAATAAAGTGATGGGCATGTGGTCGGTCGTCATACCCATTATGGTGGCGATTTCAGCATTTGGCGGCCTATCCGTTCACATCATGACTTCGTCTCGTATGTGCTTTGTGGGCGCACGCAATGGGCACATGCCCGCCGTTTTGTCCCACATTAGCATGAAAAAATTCACGCCCATACCGTCGTTGGTGTTTTTGGTAATTTAAGCATTAAATTAGCATTGTGTATTCATTGCGCTTATTGTATTTGATATTCTTTTCATACTTTTCGCCATAAACCGGCAGTGCATTCTCTCGATAGTGATGCTGGTGGTTAGCGATGTTTATGTGCTCATCACCTACAGCAGCATTGTGGAATCGTTCTTTATTATGCTATCTGTTTCGGCAGTATTGTATTTCCGTTATACTCGCCCTGGCATGCAGCGACCAATTAAGGTAAATTTAAGTTCATCTTGAATAAAATTTTGCTAATAATATTTTTTTTGTGGTTGAATATGACTACCGTAGGTGACGCTATGGGTGCCCGCTCTCTTTGTGCTGATATGTGCCTTTTTGGTGGTGGTGCCTGTGTATGTTGCTCCGTATGAAGTGGGCATGGGCGTCTTAATCACTGTCATCGGTATACCGTTTTATTATGTGGGTGTGGTATGGAAAAATAAACCTAAATGGCTGCAGCAATCAATAAGTAAGTAGAGTGGGTGGGCGGTGTAGTCTGAGGTGGCTAGTAATGACTTTTTTTTCCTATTTTAGGCTCCTTTACGTATCTGTTCCAGAAAATGTTCATGTCAGCCAAAGAAGAAAAAGACGAATAAATTCGATTCCACCGTTGAAATAATTATGTTAATGTTAATTTGATATATTTGTATTTTCAAACGTAAATTATTGTTTTATTTATAACGCTTAATGCTCATCGGTGTGTACGTTGTGAAAGACAATTTTATATAAACACTGTTAGCCGATAGTTGGCTTTAGCTGTTCAATGCTTTTCTTTTCATTATGATTAATATTTCATTATATAGTTTAGCTCTAATTGAAATTGTGTGAAAAGTTTCAATTTCGACAAGAAAACTACTTGCATATTTGTATATCATGCCGAATTTGCTGCTATTTATTTATTTCTATGAATAAGTTATAAATTGTGAAAAATTGTGTTGTACGATTTTAAAATTATGCTTATGGCGCTACTAAAGAATCTTTGATTGAATCTGTAATTGGCAACTGCAATTTATTTATTTATATCTAGCATATATGTACCTATAAACAAGTAATTAATTATTAAAAGTGCTTCTTGTATGAATGCAATTATTTTTGTACTCTTTTCTAACAAAAATTACTTAACAAAAAATGTTTAAAAATTGAATTAAAATATGAAAATATCTCTAAATTACAGTATAAGTTATTTTTGTTAATTTATTGTTGTTGTATCTATGACTAGGGTATATAATTTTTTACAACAAATTTATACGGCAAAACAAAATAGCGCTTGTGAAAGCATCTTTGAATATCTAGGTTTTTTTTATAAATTATACTGTTAAAATTTATTAATTTAAATTCTGTAAGACCCAAGTTAATTATGGTTTTCTGTTCAAAGAATGAGATTCACATCGCTAAAACGTAAATGCTGCATTATTGTTAGATTTAAATGAGTTTATAAATTAAGGTTAATTTATTTGTAAGTACATTATTTCATTGTTATGAGTTCATTGAAGTTTCATGCTATGAACTCTTCCTTCTGTCATTTATTATTTATTAGAATAGCATTCAATGCCATAATCTTGAAGCATTTTCAAAAAATTAAATTCTCACATCAGTTATGTTTATTAGAGTGTATTCACTAATTATATATTTATTTGGTAGTTTGATTTGTTTTCTAGTCTCTCTCTCCTTATAAAATATAAGTTACTCTCTATTATTGTGTCAAACTTAATACGAATCGTAACATATGTAATGTAAACTTTGTAGACCATTTTGTCATTCAAATTCAAACCTCACACAATCACAAAAGGTTTTTATATGTATGTACGTATGTGTGTATTGTATATGTACCATTATCATGTTGAATAAAGCGCTATCGCAGCATTGTTTAAATGAGAGTTAATTTTAAAGCTCAAGTGTGCAGACTTATCACTTAAATTTCACATATAGTATAATAAGAAAACAGTTTTTGTTTGTAGTAAAGTGTTATCACAAATTTTTTGAGCCAATTTGTAAATGTTGCGCTCAGACAAATTTCGTCTTGCAAGTTCATTTAGAATTAGTGCTGCGTATTCAGCAGCAACCACAGCAGCACGTCAATAAAATATTCAAAACTTTATACAACACACGAAATGGTCATAAACGTTCGTCAGCTTAACTTGACTTACTGATTTGTTTTCGCTTGCCAGCGGCAAATGCGTTGCAGATCGCACTTGGCATCGGAATGAATTGCGTACATTTTCAATTCACACTCAATTATCATTGAAGTCAGTGGCTGGATTTTGCAATGTCGCCGATCCCATTTCACACGCTTCACTTGTACGAAATATTCAAACCAACTTAAGACGTTCAATCGATTTGTTTGGTTTTGTGATTAGACGCAGGCGTCAGCTACCTGCTCGGTTATGGCTTAATTATTGGAAATATTCTGTATTCTGTTGGTGTGCAGCGGTGGACGGGCACTCGGTGCGTGTGCATGTGTGCGCGTGCTTTGCCACCGATCGTGCGGCAGCGCCCGCTAGCCGCTGGAGTCGTCGGTGAATGGGCATTTTCAATGTCAATGTGTTTGCGGCTGATATCGATTAGAAAACACAGCGAAAAGGCGATTTGCACGGCGGGTCCGTGCACAGTTGGGAAGTTGTCACTCTCCGGTGTGGTGGCAGTGCAGCGCGATACGAACTTTCTTGGGTGCTCGACCAGACGGCGACTGAATATTCGGGGCGGTTCGCTTGCTAAGCCGGCCGCTGTTTCTTGCAACGAGCAGTGCGTTTGCTGCGATCATAAGTTATTTTTGTCATTTTCGCGATCACAAGTTATTGTTTTTTTGTTACGCAAAGTCAAAGTGCACAATGCTAATGAAAGTGTTTTCCGTGTGTGTTGCAGTCGTGGTGTTTGGCGTAGGTAATTTGCAAGTGTTGTGAATCGAAGCAGACAATGAATTGAATGGAGACGTAGTGAATATTTGTGGAATATTTTGGCCGCCTAAGAAAATAGCCATCACGTGATGTCACTGGTTTGCGAATGGCAAAAATGTGCGCCAATGCAGATGTTGAATTTAAAATGCGCTGCGACCATTTGGCAACGGACGAGTTTTGGTGCTAAACGACTGGAAATTTGAAATGAAGAAATCAAACATGTTTTCAATTATTCATTGGTTTTATAAATCATTGTCAGATATTGGATTTTGTTGGCTATTTGATTTCTTGACATTTACAGCGCACGTTCGATATGTAAAACACAATTTTAAAGCAATCATTTAGGGGGAATAATTGAAACGAAAGCGACAGTTAGTGACTTCGATAGGAGGCGAACGCGGATACGTGTGACATATTACACTTGAAATGCCGGCATTGTGCCAGCATTGTTGCACATCTGTCCAGACATATGCAGTTTTTTTTTCATAATATCGTTTACCATTGTCGGCTTTTTGTGACACTGGGCTTTGCAATTATTGTACAATTGATTATTGTTTACTCGCCGAGTGCATTCTTACCGAAAAATATATGCACACAGCTGTTTCCTTGTACTTGAAAACTTAGCAATAAGTAGGTATGTATAGCAGTATTGTGTAACATGTCGCATGTGCAATGTGTCAACTTAACATTTTATTGTGCTGTTTACATTAAGAAACTTTGTTATGTCATGGTGTCTGCTATGTTTCTGGTATTTTTCCCATAGTTAAAGTTTTAGGGAGTTTGTTAATTTACCTACTTGCAACATTTATTCAACTCCAAAACACTACTTTTGTAAAGCAATGAAGCATGGAGTACTGAATGAGGGATTCAAAACTTGTCTTATCAGTGAATTCATAACTAAAAGTTAGTTAAAAATTGACAACCCAAAGAAAACTAAATTTAGATTGGAATCTTCGCTTTCAAGAATGTAGGCGTTCTAAATTAAGAAATTCATATGTCGTGCTATGGTTTCACATATAGATAGCGAAATCTAATTCATAAAAACAAATGAAAGTAACCACCATTAATGTCAAACTTGAAGTTAAATGTCAGGTTAGAATGCAAAAATCATTATATTTCTTTTATAATTTGTGCTTAAAGCAACAATTTTGTTTTATTTTTTAGTTTAAATAATACAGAAAACATACAAGTTGGGTTATGAATGTGAGAAAATAAGTCAAAGAAAATAAATCAAATTAAAACACATTTTTTTCTATTCTCGCGTGCTAGCTTCTTTACCTCAAAGCACGTTTTCTATTAATTTCCCACTTTGACGCTACCTTTTCATGCACAAGCAAAGTTTTACAACTTATTTTTAAACATAAAAAATATCAGTTGCCAAAAGCCACGTATGTAAGTTGTCTGGGTAGAACACAATAGACGTTACTACTCCGACATATATAACTTAGTAGTTTCATTATTATTAAAATTTGTACAATAATAAATTATTCTACAAAAAATGTGAGCAATAACATCAAATGCTTTTGGCTCTTAGCAGTTTCACTCCCTGGTTCAATATAGATCAGCTGTAACATATTCAAAATTTCAGTTAGTGAATTGAAGGACCTGACTCTAAAGTGGCTTCTTTTCCGTCTGTTTAACTATGGATTATAATAACTACATAACCTTACAGAAATACGAACAGCTTTAACTCGATCTTAAGCAATGCAAAATGGTTTAAACGTTCGCTCTCCCTTCCCCTTTTGAAGTTAACCACCGAGAAAGCGATTCACAAGTGCGCTTTGTGCGGTTCAGGGAGTCGCAGCACCTACCTTTACCGTATGACGAATAACTAAATTCCTATCTATCCCACGAATTCCTTTGGGATCACAAAGAAAATCTTGTCGTAGTTGCTTTTGTTGCCGATTGTGTGTTTAGCAGTTTTCTGCATCATTAGATGATTAGTGAAATATTTGTATATATTTTTATTATTTATTTACCATATAGTGTGTCAATTGGTAAAGTAGTTCAATGACGAACTAAGGCTAAGCTTTCCATAACCATTCGTATTGAATGTTCAGTTTAATACAGATTCGGAGGCTTGTCAATTGGCTGAGAGTTCAGCACCCGAAGAAAAGTGTTGCATATCTTGTATTGGCTACGTCGGGATTCAAATATGGCAAACATACACAAATTTATAAAAAAAATTATAATGAATGAATTGCCCTGCACTCAGCAGAAAAAGATTTCTCTAGTTAGGGGCAACAACCTACGCTTCAAGGAAGATCTGGAACTTATATTCCCAGAGAGAACCAAGACTTGAACAAAAGATCACCGCTGGTTGCGGTGCTCATAGCCTTAAACAGTAATAATAATATAGTTAATTAATTGATACCAACAAAATGTAAAAGAATTTACTTTTAAATTTTAATATAACAAAAAAATGTTGAGGGCCTTTTGTAATTTAAAAACTTTATTGAGAGAAATTGGTGTGATGTATTTTATTCAAAGAATTGTCCATTCTTTGCCACGACTTTTCCCATCCCTCAGACAGCATAGGGATTCCACATTGAAAATTGCTCGGCTTTTGAGACGATCCTAATTTTAGGCTTCTTCACATGAAATAAAGATCCATGCGTTGTCGTCCGGAACGAGTGGTGGTCGGAAGAAGCAATTTTTGGTGAATAAGGCAGATGGGGTGGGACATGCCATAAGCGCCTCAAAAGTTTCCTTGACGACTTTTGCAACTTGTGACCGCGAGTTGTCTTATAGACAGATTAACGCTTTCCGCAAATTGTGGTTTGTTGGCTTAAAGGTTGACATGGCTAGAGCACAAAAAAGTAACTCGTTTATACTCGGTTTATACTTTAACGAAATACATACTGATTTTTAGAGGGAAGTAAATATTGTAAAATTACAACCAAATGGTCCGAAGCGATTTAAGGTTACGCCATTCCTTGTAAATCGTACACAACTTTTTTTGTACCCCAAAAAACTTCTATTGGGTCCAAATAAGATTTGTTGTACAAAATTCAAAACAGTTGATCCATAAATTTTTAACGAAAACAATCCAAAGGTTTTCTTAGATGACAGACAGACGAGGCATCTGTAAGGTCTGCGGTTTACACACATTCGAGTCACAAGTTGATGGAAAAATCTCTTAGAATAAGCTAAAAATGTATAATAAACGGTGGCTAGCAATCTCGGCAACCATTCATAAAGTAATTTAAAGAATCTTATCTGCACAAATAATTCATTTGCACCTTATCAATCTTGTGTGGTCTCAGCATTGATAAACTTTTAAACAGTTTTACTTTCATTTTAAGCTGTCAGTGATGAATGACTGAAAATGGACAGTAGCGCATTGCCATTAAAAGTTTAACTCTTTTTTTTAAACACTGTTTAGGGTTTGTTATGTCATTCCATTATACTGAAATTATATACATGAGTACATACTTACATAAGTATGTACTTTCGTCAAAGTGTGTTTATGCTGTTGAATTTCAATACGTTTACTGCTGGCCTGTTAATTATAGCTAAATAGTTGTACGCGTCTGTAAATCCTGCATTTGTCACGTGCTAATTTACACTTAATTAGTAATTAATCGTCTTATGCCGCACTATTCGGCAGAAGCGTTGCTGATGAACCACCTGATACATCACAACGCCATTTATACCCATTTATTACATGGTCCGTCCATATTTTGTTGCGTTACATTGTTTTTGTAGTGTTGTGCATATGTTGTCACAGCAACTCATATGCGTCACGTGATGCTCGGGTCCGCATTCAGTGTAAATATCGCACGCACAATGTAATATTTTAATTTAAAAATTCTACATGGCAATTAAAATACAGTGTAACATTAATCATTCTAACGCGCGAGATTGACTGATATCGACTAAGAATTCGAATAAGTGGTTCAAATTGTTTCTAAATGCTATTGGGAATTTATGAATTTAGTGACTTTTTTGTTTAATAAATTGTTTATGAACGAATAATTTTGATGATGTGATATGTGAAAAGCGACTTATTGCATTTAGGAATCTGTTATCGAATATAAATTTATACATTTTGGATGATTAGAGATTCCAGGTGGGTTTTACCTAAAACCAACTGTAAGGTAACCTAACCTACAGATTCGAGGTTAATTTCTAATTTCTGTGATTTGTTAGTTTGGTCACCGGTTACCAGCGTTCGAGCACCTTCAACATTTGTTTCTAGGCGCCTTTGCTCTGCATGCGCTTTTTCCACTAAACTACTATTGGACTTTTTTCCTCGATTCCATGTAGAAGTTTGAAGTTCATGTCTCATGTCTTGCTTTTGTTAAAATAATTACTGAAGATAGTTTATCTGAGGAAAAAAATTGTGTTTTAGTTGTTTGGATTGAAAGGTGGCGCACAAGGATTTATTTTCATTTAATTCAACTTTTGATGAAAATGCCATTTGAAACCATATTTGCTACTCACAAGTTTTGTAACAAACAGATATTCGAGGGGGTTGAACTCTGAAATCTCTTTCTTTTCGGCGTTCAGTCAGCAATTCGCTGACCTCTTCAGGTACCAGCAATTTAAGTTATAACTTTAAAAACCACTAGACATTAAATTCTTTGCTTTTTACAGCTCGACTGATCATTATTGGAAAGGTTCTTCTATTATTTTGTTCTATTTATTGTTAAGGTTTGAAAATTGCCAAAAAAGAACAATTAAAAAACGATTTAAAAACAGTTACATTTTTTCAAACTCATTGGTATTTCAATGAGACTCTATGACCTCAGTGAGCTACTTTCGGAGCTGCCACTCGTTTAGTTTTTCACTTTCGCAGGAAATTTAAACTTTGACCTTCATTGTCGTTGTTCATGTCACACTAAAAATTAACAATTACAAAAAGTCAATTTGATGTATGTATAATAGAGTAAGTTCGGGTAATGTGATATACCTGTTTGTTTTACAGCGATTCCCAACACATTTGGCCTTAAAACACACTTTTTTTGGTCTCAAACTGTTCACTGATGCATTATTTAGTATATCTATGATTATTAACTCTTTAAGATAAACTTTTGACGAGTTTTTTAATTAAAAATCAAAATATCCAAATATTGGGGTCTGATAAAAGTGGCGGGTAATGTGATATACCATTGGCGGGTAATGTGATATACCCGAAAAATCGTTATTTAACAGATCTATTAGTTTCAAACTTGGTCAAAATACTCCAAATCAAAAATAATTAGAGTCGTGTTTCTCATTTTTTTGGAAAATTACAATCTGACGGAGTAAACCAAGGGTTAAAAATTTTTATCGAGAAACATGATTTCATGGATTTTTTTTATCTAAAACTTAACAGATTTTTGAGAATATTCCACTTCAAATAGTATAAAATAAAGTATATAAACATTTCTGTATACAAATAGTATTACTGTCATAAGTTTGGGTACTGTGATGTACTATATCACATTACCCGAACTTTGGTATATCACATTACTCGAAATTGACTTTTTGCGAAAAAAATATTATAAAAAAACAATAATAATTTTGTTGAGAAGAGCGTACCTCGCAAACTCTTAATCGATATCACTGATTTACTTCTGATTAGCCTCGAACTTTGTAATAATATTTTTTTTGTACCTTTTATGCTTTCAAACTTCGTGACCAAAAACTTGTGCAAGCCTACTCAAAGCACTTCATCACACTCACTGTAAACTATTTAAGCAAACACATCCAAAATCATGCAGCACGAGTTTTTTAGCTGTTATGATGTTTTAAAAAGGTTAATTTTGAAAAAGGTCAACGCACTTGTGAAATAAGCACCTATATCATATTACCCGACCATATCACATTACCCGAACTTACTCTATGTGATTTTGGGGAAATTTTAGGGAACTTAGGGATTGATTTAAACCCTTTAAGGTAAACGTTTCTCATTTAAATTCTTTGTATTGACCAACTGGACTTCAAAAAATTCTAACTGGTTTGACAGGGATCCCAACACATAGATAAGAATACCGGATCAAAAATGAAGGGAATGACAATAAATCCAACATGGTCTCCGAAGAGGTGCATGTCGCATACACCCGTGTTTTAACCTAACCTTAAATTCAGCGAAAATTTATTGAAAACGTATTCATACATAAACAGCTTATACATGTTTTTAAATTCAGAAATATGTTTGTAGCCCGGAAAGAATTCTAGAAGGTGACTTTTAAGAAGAATTCTACAAGGTGACTTTTACAAAGGGCCTTTTTGGCCATCGAATGTACTCATTGATTGTGCGTGAAACCTCCGCACTAAGCTCAGCTTATACGAGAAATAATAGATTCAGAAAAGTATTGATCAAACATTTATTAGTATTCAAATGTTTTGAGCATTTATTTAGACTAATAGACTAACAAAAATTTAATGTTTGAAAATAAATGTTTCTGCATAAAACTGTGGTAAAATTAATATTTATGCACGTTGATTATTTCAAATTACATAGTCGAATAAATAACCTTACCTCAGCTGCATTCAATTCACAAAATTTAATAATGAAACTAAAAAAATAAAATCAAATAAATCAAAATGGGGTTTTTAAATTTGTCCTAAAACAATAATAACCTCAATATAAAAGTAGAGAAAAAATAAAGTTGCACAAAGTTTCCTTAAATAACGGACAATCGTTTTTTCTTCATTCATTATGCACTTCTGTGAGTCCTCTCCCGATTTGTGACTCACATGTTATATAAATATAAATATGCACATAAAATTATAATTACTCGATCGTTTTCAAAAAACAACAGGGGACACCCGGGTTTGAACCGGGGACCTCTCGATCTGCAGTCGAATGCTCTACCACTGAGCTATATCCCCTCGTGTCGTACGACGCAACCAAGCGACTGCTAGCGCAACCGTGGCTGCTGCCACAGGGGCAACGCCGCGAAAGCAGCAGCAAAATCAATACTTACGAACAAAAAGACAAAGAATGCACCCAAGAAGACTTTTGCGCCAGAATTTTGCTATCTCGCTGTTGTTTTGCCATTGTTTTTGTTGTAAATGTTGATTTCAAGAACGATTACAATAGCTATTCGATATGACTTTATGTCGTTTGTGTTTGCTGAAACGAATTGTCGCTCATTAGAAAAAAAGCCGTCAGTTCTCGTTAGCAGCTTCCAAGTTGAAATTCGCCCACATGTTGGACATTTTCGACAGTCAAACAGCGAGTTTGTGCTAAATAAGTAGCGCTCAAAGCGTTAGTTGGCAGTTGAAAACTTGGTTGCCAGTGTTGGCCTTCAAAGCGAATGCTTAATGTCGGCTGATAAGGCTGGCAAAATAAACAGCCACATGAGCGCAACTCACCAATCATAAATTTGAGTGACTAAACGTGATTTAATTCACTGTACAAAGTCTCGAGGCAATTTTGATTAATGACTGGTGACACCAGTGGTGCAAGCTGGTGATTTTTTTGTGAGGGGGTTCGAACTGGATACTTTGCTTTGGCAACAATACTTAACATCGATGGAGCCAGTATAGAAAATATTTAAATTTATGGAGTTTGTAAAACTTTTATGAAAGCGATAACAAACCAAAATCCATTGATTTAATTAAATGCACCTCAATAAATAATACCAAAAAATGGTTTATAGCCTCCCTTACTTTAAAGTTTCGTTGTTTACAGAATCGGAAATTCTTTTTGGAGATTTCACTCGAAAGAAGTTGACGCTCCAGTTTCACGCGATAACTCAGAACGGTGCTGTCAATGAATAGAAAATAACATAGGGAGATATCTTTTACTTAACCCTTTCGACCCCAAAGTTGCCTGAGAGCAACTTCACCTATTTGGCATCTTAGCTACGATTGATTTATGGGCTTAATTTAAGTAGGCACCAACAAATTAATATTTTTAGAAGTGATTCAAAGCAAATTACAAAAAATTTACTGTTATTCCCAAAAAAAATTTCCAATAATTTGCAGCGACATCAGGGAAAGTTTGTGTTCTAATTGAAGTCTACGAATTGGGCGCATTTGATCAAAACCCTGTTTCTTTAATAATGGTTAAATAAAATCAAAAAGTGATAATTTTGTATTTTTCCATAAATATTAAATAGTTTTTCTGTAATCAAAAAGTATTGATACAAAATTTATTTAACCCGTTTTAAGCTAAAAATGTTCAAATGTAAACTAGCTCTAGAACTTTAACAAAGAGGCGTGGCGACTTCAAATGTCATGTGCACACTTCTTAGGCAAGTAATTCATGATTTAAATACCAAAAAGTAATATCGAGACACAGGGTAAAATTCAGGGTCGAAAGGGTTAATATTGCATACGAAAAAGGTGGAGAAGAGGGTTAGCCACACTTCAACTTTAACTTAACCCCACTTTAACTTAATGCAAAGTGCAGAAAAAATATAGTGATTCTAGTCACCTGACCTTTTCTTTTAAGGATTTAAAGTTAGTCCGTTGGCTTTTCCTATCAAGAAAAGGAGGTGCCGATTGTTAACTATTCTACCTTGACAGACAATCTTTTATCTCTGCTACCAAACTGGTTCAAACTGTTCGCAGTTTCAGCAAAGATTAATAATAACTTTTGTAACCGTCTTTCATTTTAAATCGAATTTTGCATATTTACACCATTCAAAACTTTATGAATGGGTCTTAACCCCCCTTTGCTGAATGCTACGCACGCCAATGCGCAACAAACAAGTGCAGCTTATACTCTCGTTCTCTGTAAACATGAGGAATTCCTCGCTGCTGATACGGTTTTGGCATTGTTTTTGTTATTTATTACTGCAAAATGCGGCATTAAAACAAACATTTATAGGTCTGTACACATTTTTATCGCAGTTGAAGCCTTTACGTGTCCATTTGTTTATTTAAAGATTTCCCGTTCAAGTGAAAATTCACGCGTGAGAATTAAATGTTTAGTGTACGCGGCGGTGCGTCAAGTTTAATGCAACAACAAACAACTACTGTTACCGCAAAAGCATTTGTACCGGCAACGATGACAGCAGCAACTTTGAATCGTAACATTTCAATATGCTTTGAATAGTTTTATGGCCAATTGAATCACTCAACTCAATACGAACGAAACGCACTGCGCCCACACACTTTGGCTTTGGCCGCATTTGGGGAAATGGGAACACGCTGAGAAATTTTCGATACATCAAAATATTTTTTGTATTCACAAAAATTTCATAGTCATATGAATGACTATGACACCAAATCAAAAATCAGAAAGCTTTATTTGACGGATTCAAAAAATTGCCAACAATGTGGATGCTTGGTTGGCGTATTGTGCATGTCGTTGCACCGGCCGTAATGCTTTTTGTCATGACGGACAGCGCAAAAAGTAAAGTGCCAGACGCGGCTACATAATAGTTGCAATGATATTTGAAATGTGAAATGATTCCATAATACTTACACTCACTGTGTTGTGCGCTTATTTCTTTGCAGTAATCGAGGGGCATCGCTTTGGCTACTCGGAACCGAATCAGCGTCGCTGGGCGCGTCATCATGGACACTGCGCGGGCAAAACCCAATCACCGATTGCCATACATGCGAGCAAAGTAACCGACAACGATTGGAGTTCTTACTCAACGAATGCACTGCAAAATTCCGAATTTGTTTCAAATATTGTAAATTTGTACTCGTCCTATGAGTGAACTGGTGCTGACATCTTTTTGATCGCTTGATTTTTGATAAAACTTGAATATGAAATAAGAATTTTGGCAATATTGCATTTAGTCTGGCACGGACTCGGCTCTCTAAGTGCATTTCAATAAATTAAACAAATATTAATATTTTAGTCTTTATAATGGACAATGCGAAAGCGAGATTCACATAAAATATTTTTTAAAAGAAAAAATGTTAATGCGAAAGAATTCAAATTGCATTTGAAATTTTGTGCTAAAGAATAAATAATTCAAATTTGTGGCGGTTGTGATTCAAACTTAATATTCTTATCATGTTGAGCGTATTGATTGGATAATGTGCAAGAAAGCGATGAATATCTAATTTACTAAAATATTCAAAGACAATACAAACGGATACAAATAACTATGCGTACTTACCACTTGACCAGATTTGAGCACCACAAGTGTGAATAAAGTGTTTTGATTTTTACTATTTTGAATTTATTTAAAAATTCAATGCAGTGTGAATGTTTAAATAAATAAAAAAAATTTATTTTATAACAATTTATTCATTGAATACAAATGCTATTGTGATGAAATAAATTTGATTTATTGTGCATAAATTTCTAAGAATATTTGCCACTAAAAATAAATAAATACTCAATGCAAAGTTTAAAATTCATTGCTAATAAATGAACTAAATAAATAAATGAACTAATCTACTTCTGAATGATTGTACAATATTTGCAATTCATTCAATTTTTCATTGTATCCATTAACCCTTTCGACCCCGATTTTTACCCTGTGTCTCGATATTATTTTTTGGTATTTAAATCATGAAACATTTGCCTAAGAAGTGTGCACACGACATTTGAAGTCGCCACGTCTCTTTGTTAGAGTTCTAGAGCTAGTTTACTTTTGAACAATTTTAGCTTAAAACGGGTTAAATAAATTTTGTATCAATATTTTTTGATTACAGAAAAATTATTTAATATTTATGGAAAAATACAAAATTATGACTTTTTGATTTATTTAACCATTTTATTTAACCATTATTAAAGAAACAGGGTTTTGATCAAACGCGCTCAATTCGTAGACTTCAATTAGAACACAAACTTTCCCTGATATCGCTGAAAATTATTGGAAATTTTTTTTGGGAATAACAGTAAATTTTTTGTAATTTGCTTTGAATCACTTCTAAAAATATTAATTAGTTGGTGCCTACTTAAATTAAGCCCATAAATCAATCGTAGCTTTTGCTATAAGATAACACATCAGTGAAGTTGCTCTCAGGAAACTTTGGGGTCGAAAGGGTTAAAAACGACTTTATTATATCAAATAGTTCACTACCTCAAATTTTGTTCCATATTACTTTGGCAATATTTTTAGTTAATTTGTTTATTTAACGCAGTGTTTAATCTTAAAAATCACAAAGTAGCTGTTTTAATTTTTTTCTTTTAATTTTTTATATTTGTGTAAAATTTTCAGACAATTGCCCTTCATATGCCCGCTGTTGATATGATCGGTTATCACAATCTGCTGCCGCATCCATTGAAAATCATCAATAATGGACACACTGGTGAGCAATAAAAGATCTCAGTAATACGGGGTCTTATGTAGTTAGAAACATATGTAGATAGTGTTATTATTACTTAGAGTCACTTTAAGAAATTGATAGAATATTTCCAAATGCTTTTGACAAGCAAAAACCGTACCAAAGACTTGCTTATGTCTTCATCACCGGGGTTATTTATTTTACTCCTCCTCCACTCCTGGCTTTATACTTACTTAACTGACCATAACAGCCCATTAACAGGTTACGGCCTGGCACAAAAGTACTCTCCAGGCAGCCCTGCTCTGCCGTTGTCACACCAAGCGAGATGATAGGGTTAGTTCTTAACTCGGTCCTTCCACAGGAGACACAGTCTTCCTCTTAGTCGTCGATCTTCAACTACCGCATCGAACAGGTGCCTCATAATTTCGTAAATAAGATGCCGTCAGACCTTTGAACTAAAACAGTCCGCTAGGGTGGCTGCTAAATGCAATCAAGATTTGGCATGGAATGGACTCAGATGGATTGAGTAAACTACCTAAGCCAACAAGCTACGATAAAAAGGGACCCACTATGTGTTCGACTTCGGCAAAACCCCGAAAAGGGAATGGGTTTTAGTCGGTAAGAATCCGGCAGTCCGGTAGATACGATTCTAGCAGTTTTTTGAGATTTTTTAAGTCAACCTAGACAGTCTTTTCCAGTCTGCAGCTGTCCAATTCTAATGCTAATATAATAATATATATACTACTGTGTACAAAGAATACCCGGAATTTGTTTATAATTCAAAAAATCTTTATTTATTCTTCCAAATCAATTTCATCGCCTTCAAAGTAGTCCCCCCCCGATGCAATGCACTTATGCCAACGGACTTTCCAATCTTCGAAGCATGCCAAATAGTCACCTTCCGGTATGGCCTTCAATGCGCGCGGCGATTCACGTTGAATCTCTTCAATCGATTCAAAACGGTGTCCTCGAAGTGGTCTTTTGAGTTTGGAGAATAGCCAGAAGTCACAAGGAGCTAAATCAGGCGAATACGGTGGCTGTGGAACGATATGAGTTGGCGAAATGCTCACGAAGAACCAATGCCGTGTGAGATGGTGCATTATCGTGATGCAAAAACCAAGAGTTGTCTCTCCATAAATCCGGCCTCTTTTTGCGAATAGCTTCACGCAAACGACGCATAACGCTCAAGTAATATTCCTTGTTGACAGTTTGGCCCGGCGGAAGGAACTCATAATGCACAACACCACGATAATCGAAGAAATCGAATTCCGGGTATTCTTTGTACACAGTAGTATGTATGTATGTAAGTGTGCTTGGCTTAAGTCGTCTTGTTGAATTTCTCATGGCATAGTTTTAGGGGTGTTTTGACTACAAATTGTACTAATAACTTTTTATTTTGACATAAAAAAATGTAAAAAATCAGTTAAACTAACATTTTTGATTTTTCTAAACACCTAATGAAATAATTAAAATTTAATTAACCCTAATTCCCAGAAGTGAGTCTCACAGTCTCACTAAAGATTTCAAATGGTGATAAATCCAAACGACTTTCGATTCCATTATTTTATGTATGTAATCCTCTAATGGAATGGAAAAATGTTTTCAGTAATTTAGCTCATATAAGCCTGACAGTCTCACTTCTGGCAACACAAGCGAAATTTTCTTACTAGTTTTCTTTTATCTTTTGTAAGTCAGAGCAAAGGCATCAGGAATTTGTTTTTATTTAAAAGAAAAATTAACAGTTTTTTCAGCAAAAAGTGTGTACTGCATTGTTTTTTTAAAATGTGTCCCACTGATCCCTCAGCCCACAGTTTTTTTTTGTTTCGCTAAATGTATTAAGAGTCATTTTTGAACATAATTTCGAATTATACAAACTCTCGCGTCTTCCACCCCTTGTTCACTTCTTGCTGTCATTAAATATTTCAGTTTCCATAACAATACCAAAGCTCAGCGCCGAAGAGCAGAACGCTGGCGAATTCATGCCGTACGCACGCGGCGGCAAGTTGCCTGGCGACTTCGAAGTGGAGGGCATACACTTTCACTGGGGGGACAAGAACAATCGCGGCGCTGAGCATGTCATCAACGACATTCGCTACACGATGGAAATGCACATTGTGCATCGCAACAAGAAATACGCAACACTCGGTGAGGCGCTCGACTATGCCGACGGTGCAGCGGTGTTGGGCTTCTTTTTCAATGTAAGTTGAGTAGGAAGAAATCAAATGAAAACGGAGCCATTTGCAAATATTTGTACTTGTTGCTGATGTGGCGCTTTTTGCGCTTCTCTCCTCTTGCAGCTGGACGAGGACGAGAGCGCTGGTACTACAACAATATGTCGTCATTTGCATTTGATACCGGATGCAGGTAATGAGGTGAACTTGAATGTCACCTTCTCACTGTCGTCGCTGATTGCCAACGTGGACATTGACAAGTTCTATACATACAAAGGTAACTTCCTGCATAATATTTATACGTTTTTTTTCAATAAAAGTGCCGATTGCTCATTTCTGTAGTTCATAAACAAAATTAAGAAGAGTTTCATATTTGTCAAGAAAAATTTGTGTCGACAATTGATGCTGCATGTGACTTAGATTACAGTGATTGCAGGACATTCAATAATAAATACAGGATTTTATTATAATTCTTGAAAGAAAACTTGGAAAAGCTAAGGTTACGACAAAGTTATTAAAGTTAAAGCAGAACTTTCTGAAAAGTTATCAGGTGTGCCACCCAATCGACATAAATACTTTAAAGGCTAACTATATATTTTTTAAAATGATCTTGATCCCAAATCAGGGAATAATTGACCGAAACAGCAATGCAAGTATTAAAAACTTGTATTAAAAGATTGAACAATTCTAATTAGCATTTTCTTTCAACTTATACCGGGGCCCCATAAGAAAATTAACTTCTGAATTCTAGTGAGTAAGTGAGGTAGTCAGCAAAGTTATTCGCAACATTATTTTTTTTTAAATTATTTTATTATGAGCTCACAAATCTGAAACAAATTGACTGAAACAGCCACCATTTTTTTGTATCAAACAAGTTTTAAAAACTAAAATAATAAACAATTCGTTGCGACAGAAAACAAATGTTGTATGTTCCATTGAATTTATTAGCACATACGACAATCGTTTTCTCAAGCGACGAAGTAGCGTCTGTTTAGCGTTTTATTCCCAACTCTACCGGTGCTTCATTTGAAGATTGAATTCTAAATCCCAGTGATTGAGTGAGGTAGTCAGCAAATTTATTTCCAAAGTTATTATTTTTTTTATGTCTTGTTTTTGTACACAAGTTGTACAAAAAGTATAGACAAAGTACCCACAAAATTTTTCCTGGATTTTGAATTTTTCAATTTACTACAAAGCTTGATTGTTTGAAAATCTGCTATTTCTCTTCGTAAAAAACCATCTAACAATCAGAATTTGATTGAAAATAAATAAATTATAATGATTTCTTAATGATGTGAAACAAATTAAGTATTCAATGTAAAAGTCAGTGTGTATTTCTATCAGTTTCGGAACATCGCTTTTTTAAGCATTGTCCCATTTGTATTTAAACATTCATCCGGCAGTAATGGGTAGAACAGCTCCCCACGATTCTCCCATGCTATCGATTTTCTATCTCCTACCCTTCTTTGGGGCCCAGTAAAATTGTTTGAATGGACTGAGCGGTATAGAAGGCTTGCAGCCTTTCTGATCATCCACAGAACTCATCACATCACATCACATCACATCACATCACATCCCCTCACACCACATCACATCACATCACATCACATCACATCACATCACATCACATCACATCACATCACATCGAATCACATCACATCACATCGCATCGCATCACATCACATCATATCACATCGCATCACATCATATCACATCACATTACATCACATCACATCACATCACCTCACATCACCTCACATCACCTCACATCACATCACATCACATCACATCACATCACATCACATCACATCATATCATATCACATCACATCATATCACATCACATCACATCACATCACATCACATCACATCACATCACATCACATCACATCACATCACATCACATCACATCACATCACATCACATCACATCACATCACATCACATCACATCACATCACATCACATCACATCACACCACATCACATCACATCACATCACATCACATCACATCACATCACATCACATCAAATCAAAGCAAATCAAATCAAATCAAATCAAATCAAATCAAATCAAATCACATCACATCACATCACATCACATCACATCATATCACCTCACATAACATTACATCACATCACATCACATCACATCACCTCACCTCACCTCAGCTCAGCTCAGCTCAGCTCACCTCACCTAACCTCACCTAACACCACATCACATCACATCACCTCACACCAGATCACATCACATCACATCAAATCGAATCAAATCAAATCACATCACATCACATCACATCACATCACATTACATCATATCACATAACAATGGGTTAACCAATAAATTATATTGGGACATTTGATGAACTACTTATTTTCATTCAATGCATTCATTGACACCCGCAGTATTTGCTCACTCAATTACTTATTATTGCCCATATGGGTTTTATCTTGGCTAAACTTATAAGCCAAGCTATAAGCTTGAGTTATAAAATCTTGTTTAACCCAGCTGTCTGTTTGTTTTTATTAGCTTTGATTTGCTTTTCGCTGTAAGAAAAAAATGAAAATAAACGCTCTGCAATTGTTGTTACTCAGAACCGGTTGCTTGCAACAAGATAATAAATAATTTAAGCAGAAAAGAAAACACTGCAATACGTCAAAACCACCAGCGGGTCAGTTAAATTTTTCTTGTGCGGCAGGTTAGCCCAATAGTCAAGTTTAATAATGTCATGGAAAATGTCTCAGTGCCCGACAGTGAATGATTTTATGATATAATTTATTATTGACTTGCAATACAAAATAAACAACCAGTCATTGTAGTCAAGTAAGTTAATTAATCATTTTCAATTTAAACTTTAAAATATTTAATATTACTTGCTACTTCAATATTTGACACTCTAGTTAGCAGAAATGCACAGATATTTAGCAAAGGAAATAAGCTTTTTGTCAGTTGAGTGGCTGAAGTCTGTATCTCGTTTCATTTATTTCGATAAATGAAAACTTGCGTAATGTTTACTGGCTGATTGGAATTTTTCCTGAATTACGCATTGAAGCATCATTAGCATAAAATTAGCAACATCAAAATTGAATTGAATTTATTACTCAAATAGAGTCGTCAATAATCAATGTCGAAAACATTGTAGCCTATGAAGTTGGTAGAGGAAATGAGCAAAAGCTATGTACACTATTCACTTGGAACATCTTAGCCCTTTCAGTCCATCAGTTTAGATTTGGTCTTTAAAATTTGACAGCAGTCAGTAATCATAAAAATAACATTGAAGGGACAAAGACCTTGCAACAAAAGGTTCCCTTTTCAATCAACAGAAAAACTTCAAATAGAAATACATATGACACACAAACAATTTCAGTGAATCGATGAATCGTTAAGAACCTCGTTTCCCAATTGTCATCAAAAGAGCAAAAAGGTTAAGCATTCTAACAGCTAAAAAGTGTTGGTTGTTCGGCAACTTATAAATTACAAATTTTGCCTTCTGTGTGGTTTTCATTATTATGTATAAACAAAAAACAGATTGGATTTTTTTTGGTTCATCGTTTTCGTGCTGTGCTCTTCAAAAACTGAGCTAAAAACAATAAAAATAAATTATCATATTTTTCAGGTTCACTAACGACACCGCCCTGCTCCGAGGCTGTGACCTGGGTGCTCTATACCGATCCCATACCCATCTCACCGAAGCAGGTAGCTTTCCCATTTTATTTATTCGAGATTTATTTGCGAGTTGAGATTCACCCGTTTGATTTCCGCTTGCAGATTGCACGATTCCGCCAGCTGCAGGACACACAGGACGGCGCCTTGGTGGACAATTTCCGACAGTTGCAGCCGATCGGCAATCGTCGCATATTTATGCGCATTGGCCACTCGCGCCACACCCTCTTGGCGGCACTAAAGCACGAGTTGGACTACAAAAAGTGGGACTGGTATAATTGAAGAAGAATATAAGGATCGAAGGATAAATGAATCCACTGCTTTGGCTTTACTTGTTTTGTTGTCATAATTTATTGAACCTGATTTTTGTTTTAGCTAGTTTTTTGAATATGTGTCAAGCGCTTTAAGGCGTTGCATTTATATTTTAAAGTTGCTCGATACTGGAGTGCTTGAAATACAACTAAACAATATTTCAATTTTTTGAAATACCACAAAGTGAAGTGCATTGTTTCATTAAAAACATTACTACAAAACAATACAAAACGTTGAAATACGAGTATATTAAAAATATAATTAATTAAGAGCACTAACAACTCATTCGTTTGTTCACGCTGAGCTCTGCGCTTTGCCGTACAATTTTTCCGGCGTTGGTATGTCTTCCACAAAGAAGTTGGCCGGTATGAGGTGAAAGACTTGTCCCAGCAAATTCTTCAGAATACGCTCAACAGTCTCATTGACCAGCGGTCGCAACGCCTCGAAGAAATCGCGCCAGTTGTCATTGAAGAACTGATTCGTGCTGCGCTCCACCTCTTTGCTGTTGCCATTGAAAATGTTCTCAAAGTTGGTGCGGACTGTGCCGGGCTTTAGGTCCACGCGCACATCGGTCACATTGTAAAAGGTGAAGCCGCCCTTTTCATAGAGCTTGGTTTTCGAATGCATTACCATGTCCAAATTGTCTGCGAGTAAATTCGTAATAAAGTGTTTTAGTTTAAATATAAATTATTGATTACAATTATTAAAATTAAATGTTTGTCTAGATTTTGCTAACCGATTTCAATGAACATATCGCCCGATCCGTGAAGTGGTATTAGCAGAATTTTGCCAGCCATAGCATATTTGCCCTCCAAGCGCAGTTTTGGTACAAAGACTTTGGTCTCCCAACTGAAATCCTTCTTGCTGACTCTGATTCAAAGATTGATGATCGTTCATTCAACATTATTTGCTGTGATAATTCATTAGAAATCGTTGAGCTGTACTCGTACCTGCTTTCCTTAATCTGCACTTTGGAGAAACCTTTCACTAGCAGTTCGGTTAGATTGGCACGCAATGTGACTGCCTCACTGTTGTCTTGCTTGAATTCGATTTGGTCCAATTTCATGGGATCGAATGAGCCAAACGACTCCATTATCTCGGGAATGCCTGCAAAATAATGTAACTGCATAATGCGGAAAGAGCAAATAATCGTTTCAATTCAACTAACCAATTGCCAGTTGTTCCATCAGCTTCTGTATGCTGTTCGTTGAGCATTTTGTAAAACCGGGTTCGTAGATTTTACAGGTGGGCAGGTAGGAAGCTGGCGAATTAAATGAGTATAGTGAATAATTACTGAGTATTAAATAATAATTGCCGCTAGTTGTTGACAACTGATCTATTGTTGCAACTGATATAAAATAGTCTACAAAGTTCATGAAGTAAACATTCAAGTGGAAAGAAGAAATTATCGTTGTATGAGTATGAAACGTGACAAACCTGATATGGGTTTGAAAACAAATCAATATTTAATGGAGTGGAAAAAGGAAATTTATATGAATATTCTAATTAATATAATTAAACTTTGCATTATAATTGAGATATAAAAAAAAAACGATTGCGATTAGGTTGCAGAAACCACTTGAAGCTAGTTGTAATTAGCTTCAATTAAGGTAACAAAATGCTTTTAATTATTTAATGAAGTAATCGTAAGCGTGATTAAGCAAAAAAAACTGTGGACATAGGTGGATATGACACTTGCTGATACCTACTGACTACAGATCAGTATTTTGCGCGGTGTAGGTTTATACAGGGTGGCGCAAAAGTCATCACCTTATCGGCTATAAGATGCTATAACTTCTGCAAATGGCGGCAAAAGTAAATTTTGCTTTGTCATTCTTTCATTCATACATACATACATACATATATACATTCATACAAAAATTAGAGCCAAAGAACATTGGGTGACAACTTTTGCGTCACCCTGTATATGTTTGTACTTATGTGCATATGTATGCCTCAAAGTTGTTTCTGAACAATTTTGCATTCATTAAAGTTAAAGGATTAAAAAAGGTACAAGTTGCAGCTTATGTCGTTTATTGTGACAACTCAAAGCTTAGCTTAAACTAACGCAGTGAATAATAATGACAACATGACATAAATGCGATAACAATCCTCTTGTTCTGAATATTAGATAATTTCAGATTAAATATGTTTAAACCAGTAAAATCCTGTCTATATTGTAAAACTAAGGTTGGTACAATATGTGTTTAGAAAATAATTTTTAAACCGTTGCACGACTCCATACAAACGCAACTCCATGCAATTTTCGTCATTTTTTGAAAGCTATAGCAACAAGTGTACTGGCTAGATTTTTCAGATTTTACATTTAATCGGTAACGTCAACATTGATAATTGCAAAGAGTGACAGAAAATGTCTTAGGACCCTTTAGTTTTGCAATAAAAACGATAATAATAGATGTATGTTTTGCATTTGTGCAGATTTTTTCATTTTTCATACTAATTGCATACTTTTAGGGATAAATAAAATAAATTTTGTCGAAAAATACGTGTTTAGACTACTCTTCAAATTGAATTATTTTCTGAGATCGGAAGATATCGGAGGATGTGTTTACATTATTCGATAAAGGAAGAATGCTTCTTAAAACATAAAAAAATCCAGGAACATACTTTCACATACTTTTTAGATATTTTGCTCTAAGTTTTGCCAATTTTCAGATTTTTGATTTAGAAAAATATTTTAAATTAAAAGTGAAGTAAAAGCCTCAGCTTTGTAAATTTTGAGAAAACATTGAAAGCGAAAATGCACACATCGATTCTTAATCTATATTGAAAGTTTGAGCAACTTCTTGGTAGCCATGTATTTTTGCAATTTTTTTTACTCAATAGACTAAAAAACATAAAATAAGTGTTTTAATTTGTTTGTGAAAAAAGTTTCAACTTTGAGCCGCTTTTGCACACACACTAATTAATTTTTAGCACAGATATTTTAGAGTTTTCTTAGTTGGAGTTTTACCTTTCAAATGACATCAAAATCGTTAAATTCTGAGACTATAAATTTTTTGAATTTTGCCTATGGAACGAATCACTGTGCGTTGGAAAAAATACCCAAAAACTCAAAATTAATTTTGTGATCGGTTAAATCAAGTGATTTCAAGGAAATTGAGATCCTTGTTAGAATGTTAGGTTATTTAAAATTTAAGAACATAGAAATACTCCCAAATATGTTAAGGATCAGTTGATTCAGAGTGGGAAAGGACACATTTGAGCTATTCGACTCTAAAATTGATGGAGGCCACTTTAGACAGTATAGAGATTGATTTGCTTGGGTGGAACATGCCGCTTGACAGTTAGAACGTTAGGGTTGTAAAAAGTTTTTATTCACTGTATTAGCTTAGATAAGGTTAGGTAAGGAATGGTGTGTACGGCACAGAGAACACATTTTCACTCGGAGGCGAGTCCCTTCTTAAATTGTTCTGAAGCTAACCAATCAGTCTCAATCTGTGGCAAACCAGTTCGACTTCTTGATAAAGGAGAACAGATCCGAAATTTCAACTTCTGCCGCGTTAGCCAGGCATTCCTGAAGAGCCCAGAAAGGATTGAATCGTTTCTACTTCTTCGTCATCTCCACAGCTTCTGCAGACATCACTGGACGATAGGCGCCCTTTGATAATATGGCTGAAGATGATATTCACTTTATTAACATTTATAAGAAAGATGTAGTCAGCTTAGAAATTGCTCAAGGCATCACTCTTGCCAACTGGTTGTACTTTGAACCTGATAGATAGAATCAAATTCCTTGCTCAGAAGACAAAAGTAGCGTTTTATAAGTTGTTCATAACGCTGTGGTCCTCAAAAGCTCTCAAGGATGATAAATAGTGTCTGAATTCACAGGAGCAGGTCAACAAAAATAGGGTAAAGTTCTAAAAATATGCAATGGCCGATGTTTCTCTAGATCTCAGTTCTATAGAGAATTTCTGGGGCTGGTTAATTTGGAATGTTTATGAAAAATAAACTGAGGATTTTTTCACACAATGGTACTATACCATAGCAAGGCAATTTTTCACGTCTTGGAGACAATTAACCCCCAAAAAGCTAAACAGTTACGCAAATTCTATGTCACTCAGGTGGTATCATTACGAATAATACTTGAGTAATGAATTTTAAACATTACCAAAAAACTCAGTTGTTTTATTTTTCTACAGCTAATTGTTTTCATTTCTATCTGAAAATGTACCGTTATCACAAAAACGTTATTAATGTTATTTTTATGTTAATGTGAAAAAATCGAATCACTGTTTTCAATCAATATTCCTTAATTTTTCCCTTTAAAGAAAAAACTACAAACTATATTTTCATCCATTCGGCCATAGCGTTTGACTGGACAAATGTAGAATGCTCCTGCTTATAATTTCTTTAAAGCGACACCTCTTGAAAGTCTGAAGAAGACGTTCACAACTCAGACTGAGCGACCAAGTAGAAGCGAACCTGAATTTATTAACTTTCACTAGTGGATCAGCTTATCGACGAGTTCAAAGCCGAAGTTAAAGAGAACAACCAAATACGGTTTTCAGTTTTAGATGGATGGGACCTGCAATGTTAACACGATTCCGAAAAGCAGTTTGGGAACTTTTCTTCTATGCCATTACTCTCAGAATTTCCTGCTGAAAGGTCAGGACTATTTAGTGTTGAATGGGCTTGGGCTCGAATGCTCATTTAAACGCGGTCCAACGCGGAGAAGTGGGAGACGTTCACATTTCAGTAACACTGATCAATTAAAAGCGGACCTGTTTTAGCGTCGTGTTTTCTACTATTTTCAACTTAATCACCACGTCAAGGCCAAAGTCCAAGAGAGAGCAACCAAATGCGATGTTCGGACTTAGATGGATGGGTCCTACAGTGTTAATGACTCCGAAAGGCGGTTTGGGAACTTTTCTTATATGCCAATAGACTGAGAAGTTCCTGCTGAAAGGTTAGGATTATTTAGTGTTGATTGAGTTGGGTTCGAATCCTCATTCAAACGCGGAGAAGTGGGAGACGTTTTGACGGATTTGAGAACTTTTCTTATACGCCATTACTCTCAGAAGTTCCTGCTGAAAGCTCAACCACCGAAGAAACATTATTTTTTCCTCTGGGACTTTTTTTATAGACAATTTCATAACTCCCAGAAGTTCATGCTAGAAGGTTGGCCAAAAGAATAATTTATTTTATTAAACTCTATTTAGAGTTGATAAGTCTGTACTGAAGCCGCGATCCAACGCTCTAACCACTGAATTAACGAGTTATTGATTTTTTTCCAATTGCCACTCAATTATTGAAAACAATTTTAAATCACATTGCTTGGCGCATGCGTGCAGCGAGAAGTGACGTAGCGCAAGTTGTGTATTGCGGCTGACACTGACACCATTTTACTGTAAGACCGATTACACGGCGCTCAGCTGCGCCAAGTTCAAGTTCGAGTCGAAGCCAATTTAAAGCGCTGCAGAATGATTTAACAATTTTGCAAAATCTAGAACGCAACTGCCTAAAGACATGGCGTTGAATTTTGTATAATTTGGCACACTTTCTTTCACTTTTACTCACGTTTTTCCGTGTAATATTCCGCACCATTAACGGTGCTCAGCGAAATTAGTGCAATTAAGAGGCCTCTTAAGACGCGACCCACTTGAGGGCCGCAACGCGTCGACATTTCTGACTGACCGAGTCTAGAGGAGCTAAGCGGTTCAAAAGGCGCTGCCGCTGGTTGCGTGTGCGGATCGAGTAGCTTCGAAGTCGATATGGTCGTTGCGAGTGCCGCGTCAGACTGTGGAAAGGTTTCAGGTGCAGTCGCTGTTTTATAAATGCGACACCAACTTAGTTGCAGTTGAGCTGAGAAATGCGAGTGGGGCGTACCGACGCCAGCGAGGGGATGGCGGCATAGAACGCGGCAGTGGCAGTGGCAGTGACAGCGGCACAGTGCTAATGCGAAATCAATTGTGTCGAGTTGTTTTCTTACGAAAGTGCACTAAGCACTTTTCAATCTCAATGTTTCACTGTAAATGTGAAAATTATCGAATTGCGATGCCAATTGTAATTAAAGCCATTTGCAATTAATTGAAACTGCACTACGCGTATATTAAATGCGGCATACAAAGCTTGGAGTTGTAAACTGTACTCTTAAATCGCACTGACTGGTCAGTGGATATGAGTAAAAACTTATTGTAGGAACTGTTTTTTACACTTCATTTACACTCATTAAAAACACATTTATATTGTGAACAAATGTGGATTGAACAACCCAATAGAAATGTAAATCAAGTATTTTACAAGTGTACTAAAACTGTAAAAATATTCAAACCTGAAGAGAATAAAAAATGTGGTTGATACTGAGAATTGAGGTTAGGTTGTTGCGGTGATGGGAGTCAATCAAGCAAGCACAATTTATGGCGATTTCCGTAGACAGTAATTAATAAATAAATAAAAAAATAAATAAATAAATAAATAAACATTTTCCTATAAAATTGCAAATTGTGATAGTCAAACGTTCGAAATAGGCAAAGCAACACATAAAATGGGGCATGAATCAGAAATCAACAGTTTGGGAACTAATAGTAGAGTGGATTATGGTAGAGAGGGTGATGGTACGACCCAAAAGTTGTTATCACCGAAGAAAATATACAAAAAAACACTGAAATTTGGTGGAGGATCTTTAATGATCTAGAGATGTTTTTAAACTGGCAATAAAGTAGCTTCGTTATAACGAATCTTTAGCTTGGAATAGGCCTGAGCCTGCACAGGGCTGTGATGGACCGCCATTCAAAGGAAGATACAAGGTGGCGCAAAAATTGTCACCCAGGATTCTTTGGATCTAATTTGTTGGTGAATGAATGTACAGTGGGTGGTCAAGCAGTTAGCACGCTTTAATCAAACAAACGCTTTTTATGTTTAAAACAAACTCTTACAATTTTAATTTTTGAATTCAAATACACCGCGCGACAACAAATTTTATACACAAAAAATCGATATACTCGCGAAACTAGGGGCCAAATGTAGTAAAACTGCGTTTTTAGTTTTTCTCTTTGACGTCAGGATTTTTTTTAAAAGGACTTTGTATTTTCAAGGACATATTTATTTCTAAAAAATATTTTAAAAATTGAGCGCATTGTAGAATGACAATATGGGTATCAAATGAAAGAGAAAAATCCTTAGAATCTTAGAAAATTTAATGTTTTGGTGCAAAAGAGGTATTGAAAATGTCCTTTTAAAACTTTATTCTTGAATATCCTTGCAAATATCCAATAATTTTTTTTGAAACAAATATATCTTAAGGATTAATATATACGCTACTACATCCTTGAATTTTGTCCTTCTAACTTTATTAGTTCAAGATATAAAAAATTTAATACTTCTTCTTCTACTTTTTTGAAATAAAGATGTCCTTGAAAATCAAAGTTTTACTACATTTGTCCCCTAGTTTCGCGAGTATATCGATTTTTTGGTGTTTTTTGAATTTTTTTGATTTTTGTCGCACGGTGTTATATTTTAATTTCAGAACAAATAAGAAGATATGTTTAACGTGAATTGTTCAGTTTTGTGCACCATCCTTAAAAAACAGAAATTTGTTCAATACACCGTTCCAAACTACTTAAAACAATGATTACCTACTCCCAATGCGAGTATTTTTCAATAAATCGTTTTCTTTTTTATTTTATTCCCAAAAGTGCGCGACTTTCTCATAAGGATTTCATAATTCGAATGCACACTTCACTATTCAAGATTTGCAACAAATGTCAATTTAATACTGCTACTAACAAAGTCCCGTTATCGTGCTCACCCACGGCACATAAACTCACAAATACCATTGGAAATACTGTGGGACAAATAAGCCAAGCAAACAAGAAAACAAAATGCGTTTGGAAACTATTTTAGTACATCTTACTTCCACTTAAACATGAAAATGTAGATTTTTCGTAAGCGTGCTAATTGCTTGACCACCCACTGTATGTATGAATGAATAAATGAATGAATGAATGAACGAATGCATGAATGAATGTATGTATGAATGAATGAATGAATGCATGTATGAATGACTAAACGAATGAATTAATGTATGAATGAATGAATGAATGTCAAAGCAGAAGTTACTTTTGCCGCCTTTTGCAAAAGTTGTAGCATCTGCCGATAGAGTGATGACTTTTGCGCCACCCTGTACGACTGACAAATGATATATGCATTTTTCTTTAAAAGCTTTGGCCACAGTGTTTCCTTGCTTTGAGAAAAGCATAGCAGAGATGTCCATCTCACTTTTATTTGCAGTCACGTTTTTCTCTTCAGACTTGGATTTAATTTGCACAATTAAATCAATAACAATTTTAAGCTAATTAAAAGAACCTCACATCTGGGTTTTCTCCTTTCCTTTGTCATATATTTTAAATTAAAATATGTCCCTTTAGATTTTACTTGTCAACATTGTTTACGAAGGCATGAAGACATCAAATTCACAAATTAATTCATAACATTACACATGTACAAACTTTTGAAAACCAGATGCGTTTCAGTGCAACAAGTTCATAGTCGTTTGAGTAAAGTTGCTTATATGATAGAAAAATGTATACACAATGTAAGACGACATATTATATGTAAGTACCTACATGCAGTAAAGAAACCGCTTTGAGGCTTGAGATGTGAAGAAACCACTTTTAGACTTACGGTTGCACGTAAAATGAGTGAACATGTTCTCACATCAAGTCTGAAATTAATGTCATTGCTAAACGTCCACTTGCAATCATGTTTTGAAAATATTTACGCCCAACGAATACTGCATATGAAATAGAAACAACTATTGTCATAAAATGTAGTTTGGTTTGGTTTAGATTTCAAAACAGAATTTATTGCAAAATAATTAGAAAACAAAGATTTTATTGAGGCCATTCATAGAAACAAAACAAAAAGCAGTTTTCAGTAGAGAATCACTTTGCAGTCTGGCTCGGATTGCCATACAGCTGCTCCGATGTGGGTATGTCCTCCACAAAGAAATTGGCCGGAATCAGATTAAACACTCTGTGCATTATGTCAAAGAGAATATTCTCAACGGTTTCGATTATGATTGGCTTGAGCGCCTCGTAAAAGTCGCGCCAGTTCTCGTTGAAGAATTCGTTGGTGCTGCGTTCCACTTCTTTGCTGTTGCCGTTGAAGAGATTCTCAAAGTTGGTCCTGACGCGCGTCATATTCAAATCTACACGCACGGCAGTCACGTTGTCAAAGGTGAAGCCGCCTTTCTCGTACAGACGTGTCTTCGTATGCAGCAAAATGTCCAGATTTTCTTTGAATTCAATTAGAGTTTAGTTGAAAAAATGTGAGAAATTTGTATTTATGCAACTTTGATTACCAATTTCGATAAACATTTTGCCAGCACCTTTCAGCGGTATAAGCAGTATGCGACCTTCCATCTGATAGTCGGCATCCATGCGCATGTTGGGCAGAAAGATTTTGGTCTCCCAGCTAAAATCTTTTTTGCTGACTCTAAATGAGAATATTACGAAGTCATTTGTAGATAATGAAATTGGCAAAATTTTTTGTTTAGATAGAAAAGATTTTTGTTGCTTTTGGTATTAGACTTCAGAAGTAGATTTACGGAATGGTCTGAAGAAGTATTTATGTCTTATGTATAGAAATATGGCATTCACAGATTCTGAAACTGGTTAGTGACTTCGTTCAATTTGTGTTTATGAAATTACTGAAAGTTGGGGAAAAAGTTGAACTGGAGTTAGCTCTACAAGTTCGAGTAGTTTGTCAGAAACGATTAATTTCTGACGATTCATAAGCGAACTAATACTGGTGCGCACTATGAGCTTCCTGTCCAGAGATTTAAAATAATTATTATCCATATTTTTGGACATAAAAAATTGCCTGAATTTAAGAAATTTCTATAATTATTTCTTTATAATAATTATTCCCAATAAGAATTTTTTTACGTCGTCTGTAACTATTATCATGTAATAAATATTTTTGAGTTGCATAATAACTCTTATAAGTAACAAGGATATTTTTCGTTGTCGATAATTATTTTGGGATTTGTGTTTTTTTACGTTGCTTCATAACTTTTATTTATGAAATTTTTATTTACGTTGCCGATAACTATTATTTTTTTTGAAAAAATTTTATATTTATTTTATTTACAAAATTTTATTTTAATATGGTAATTCATATTTTTGGTATGAATTGTTGGTTAATTATTTCAAATTAACGAACGCAAATTAACCCTTTCGCTATTTTGTTGCCATATGGCAACATGCTACTTTGTGGACGTCTGCATCCTCTATGGTTGCAAGAATACATTTTTTTGTTGGCCTTTACAATAGTTTGAAGTTTTAGGAAAAATACGAAATTAATAAACTGAATATTTAAGTTTAAAGAAGAGAAGTATAAACGTTTTTTTAATGGTATATCTTGACATAGTAAAGGAAGAAGAAGCAGAACAAATTAGAGAACTTTTTAATTTGACGTTTTCTTTCAATTTAGATACTTTTTTTTTAATTTTGGCTGAAGTAAATGAAGAAATATCTATTCAAATTTTCGTTATGCGTAAAAAGTTTAATGTTTAAGCAGCCACAACGATGTGGTTGCTCTCATAGAAAAACACTCTAAAATACAGGATCCGAGTATAAAAATTAAAAAATTTCTTATAGAATGTTGCTAATATAACCACATAGAAGCCTAAGACGTAAAATTTAAAATTTTAACTTTCCCCAGTAAAAACCTGTAGCGAAAGAGTTAACTGCAGAAACCAATTTTCACCAACAACTAATCAATTAAAAATCAATTCACACTCAAAATGTGTTAAGGCAACGTAAAAAAAAAATTCTTTCATAAAAGTTATGAAGCAACGTAAAAAAAAATTTCTTTAAAATAATAGTTGTCGACAGCTAAAATAAAATTAAAAAAAAAAATTATGAAGCAACGTAAAAAAAAAATTTTTTTAAATAATAATACCGATAACTAGTACGTAAATAAAAAAGTCATAAATAAAAGTTATAAAGCAACATAAAAACATAAAAACAAAAAATTCCAAAATAATAGTTATGTGATTGTGCTCAAAAGTTATACATGGATTCCCCAAAAATTAAATTCTACTAAGTAAGAACTATGACTACAAATAACTATTAAAACTATTCCCTCAAATGAACACACTTGCTTTGTTTGATTAGCGTCTTGGCGAAGCCTTTGACTGTAATATTTGTCAAGTTGGCTCGTATGGTGTCCACTTCGTTATTGTCCTGCTTGAAAATAATGTCCTTAACGTGCATGGGATCCAATGGACCAAAGGATGCCATAATCTCTGGTATGCCTGCATAGAATTTTATACGAAATGAAATTTGTACACACAACATAGCTTTTTTTTAACGCACCCACAATCAGCTGATCCATTAGCTTCTGTACGGTATTCGTTGAGCATTTTGTGAATCCCGGTTGATATATTTTGCAGGAAGGCAAAAATGCAGCTTTAGTTGTTGGTAAAATAACAAAAATTTACTATTTAATATAAAAATGATTTAAGAATGTCACATTTGCCATTTGGCAACTCACGTTTTTCAGTATAGAAATCCACACTGTTGACACCGATGCAGCAAAGCGTTAAAATTATGACAGAAATTTGCATTGGCAAAACTGGCTTTGCAATGCACCGCAGCATTTTATTGTGGAAAATTGAAACTGAAAAACTGGCCCGCGTTGAGCTATAAACGGCGTTCTAGCGCTTTCGTTGAGCGAATGAACGACACTACGGCCGTTGGTTGGGTTTTAACTTCATTCGAGGTGGTGTTGCGCAGGTGCAGTGCTATGTTCGGCACACATTAAGCCACATAACGGCGAGTTAATGTTCTAACCGCAGCTGAGAGAGCAGTACTTGTGTGCTTATCAACTTGCAAACCTATACAAAGTGCAACTGAGTGAGCAACTGCAGTGAGCTTGAAATGAAACCCCAATCACTCGGTTTGCAACAAACAATTTTATTGCTATGTTGCGGTGTGCAAATACGCATTTTAATTGTAAAATTTTAATTGGAATATTCAAAGCGCAAGCATGAAGTTTGATTTGCGGAAATGTGACATTTTCAGATATGTTACTCATACGCAATGGTGTGCAGGTTCGACTTCCTTTTTGCTGTGCTAATTGTTGTATGTAGAAAAACTAGTATATACATAGGGCTCAGCATAGTTTGTTGTTTAGTGTATTGACTGTGTGCTAGAGGACCAACCTGACAAACATCAAACATAAAAACCCCTTTTCGAAGCTGCTGTGCTCTAACAGTGCACAACACAAACAAAAATAACAAGGTTGTGACAACGGATTCTGGTAGAGGGGACCAAAAAAAAAATATACGTGTATCGGCGTTTTGAAAGTTTACATCTGAATTTCTTTTTAGGGGGGGTCAAAGTTTTCCCCCTTTTGCACATTTTTATGATGAATCGGCATACGAAAACTATGTAACCTTACATTTTAGGTATATGATGGGTTCAGCAATTTGATGTAAAATACTACGAAGAATATTTTTGTGGAGCATTTTAACCCTGTAGCTACTATTTTTATGGGTCAATTTAACCCTTTTTTCTAAAATCCCAAAAATGTCCTGTAAAACAGGACTTTTTAAGGACAAAATGTACCACGAAAATATTCGCCATAAAATTCTACTATAGGTCTCTGAATACATCAAAGCTCAAAAATTAACTTGAACGCCAGAATTAAGCCAAAACTGTAAATGTGTTTGAGTGTTTATTTCGTACTTAATCAAAATTGGTTCTAAACTCTGCTACAAAACTTGATTTTTGAGGGTTAGTGTGTATGGGAAAAATGTTCAACGCAAAATTTCACTACAAAAGAAAGCTCTAGATATAATATATATGAATAGAAAAATTAGAACAATTTAGAACAAATTAGAACCAAAAAATGCAGTAAACTTTCAAACGCCGATACACGTATATTTTTTTTGGTCCCCTCTACCAGAATCCGTTGTCAGAACCTTTTTATTTAAAAAAAAATTTGATTTTGTTGTGCAGTGTAATTAGGCAACAACAGACCTCTGAATGCAAACACATTTATTTTATGAAATGATATGTAATACACATAAAATAATGAAATAATATTTGGTTTTTGTTTTACTTCAGCTTACTAGTGTTTTGTAAAATCCCAATCAGGTGCACTCAAGGCACAATGTGTTTTCAACTGCCCACGAATCGCTTTAGAAGTTGCTCAAACTGCTCATCCGCCGCATCTATTGTCGGTTTTCTAGTAATTGGTGAACATTTCTTCTTGGCAGCTTTCGGTCGCAGGCTGTAGAAACTTCTTTCCGTTGGCATATTTACAACAAAGAAGTCAATCGGTACATATGCGAAGATTTTTTTGAAGCGCCCGCCCAACACCATTGAGGCGGCATCCTCCATTTCGGCTCTAAACAATTGAAACAAAGTACGCCAGTTGTCATTTAAGAGCACATTGGTGCTCTTCTCCAGCGCACTGTTGCCCTTGAAGAGATTCTGAATGAGTATGTGAAGGTCGCCGATCTCGGGGATTTGCACCACCGCGCTTTCAACCTCGGCGAAGGTGAAATTGTCACTATTCGTTTTGATGCTGGTCTCGATATTAAAAGCAAACGTAATGTTTTCTAAAACGACACACGAGTACATATCGAACTGAAAGATAGGCTACAATATGTGAGGTTAAAACATACCCGAATCGAAGTATGCAGTGCCATGGTTGTTCACATACCACGACAGCACATTGCCTATGATTCTATAGTTGCCCTGTGAATACAAGCGCGGCACAAATATTTTGCCTCTCATTGCAAATGTCTCTTTTACCAATCTGGTGAGCACATTAAAGGTTTTCAAAACTCATATGTGAGAAAAACACAATGCTACATACGTGAATTCGGTCAGCATGGCCTGGTTGGCACCCATTATGACCACATCCTCCCAGTCACCATGCAAATTCAACGCTGGGCCGAGGTTCCTTTCAATTTTTACATGCTTGATGGACAGCGGATCCAGTGGTGTCAAATTCAATAGACCCGGTACGCCTTCACTTACAATACAATTACAATTACAAACATATATAATAAAGGTACAAACAAACACATGCAATACCGTCTCTCCAATCGCGCAGCAGTACTTGAAAGTTTTTGGCAAAGCATTTGTTAAGCTTTCGATCATCTAAACGACAGGGATTCAGTTCGATTGCTGCAACATGAAATCGAAAATTTTGTATATGAAAGTATTTTCAAATCTGGCTACAGCTTAGGCCTTACGCTGCTTTTTCAGATAGGAATTGAAGTATTGGCTGGATACGGTCTCCAGTAGAATAGCAAAATGCAGCACTTTCAGCAACATGGCGCGACGATGTCTCGGAATCGAAAGTGATGGTCGGACTATTGGGCTTGTCGCGCTAAAGAATACTGAAGTGGCTGCACTTCGAAACTGGCACTGGGCCCTTGCAGCTGTTTTATGGACTGCACTTATGTAAAAGGTATCAGTTACCGTTTTTATTCTGGGCTACACACTGATTTACGAAGACTGTTTATAATGCTGGCTAATAGGTAAATATATGTACAACATATGTATAAAACATGTGTATATATACTTAAAAATATGCAGCGTGTGCATTTTATGAGTTTGCTTGTATATGTAATAATTAAATTGTTCCTGAAACTATAATTACGTCGTTGTAAAATTGAGGAAGTCGAAGGGGAAAATAGGAAAGATGCAAGTCCCAGCAGACCTCATTACTTGGGACAACAACGCATATGGAATTGAAGGAGTCTGCGAGATTCGTTCGAGCCATCGAATAAGGGTTTGCAAAGTAAACTTGAGAAGATTATTACAGACTAGCAGGGCTTTTCACTCAGGTTTGAAGTCAATGCGGCCAATAAATCGAGTTCCTCTTAACCCTTTGTTGATCCGGTCAGATTTTTATGAAAAAATACTTTTCTAATTATTTCTCATTTGAAGTGCTTTCATCATATTTAAGGTATCATGACACGTTAGAAAGGGGAATTTTTAATGATTTACAAAATTATTTATTTTTCAGCTCCTTTATTATCAATCTTTTTGAAAAGTTTTGTACAATATATTGAAGGTTTAAGGAATACAAAAAACCTTAGCACATTGTCTCTTATATAGGTGGAGCTGAAGTCGCGTAGAAAAAATAACACATCCTCCATTGCGGACACTTAATCTCCGGATTGGCCCGACCGATTTAAAAAAAAATTTTTTAGTTCTTTTTATTAACTTATTTTTTACAAGAATCCACCACAATATTGAAAAAAAATTTAAATGTAAAGTACTTTTTCTGGGAAAAAAGGTGAAAAACGCAGTCAAAATTTGACGCTTTTTTTTCAAACAGCTCCTATCCTTTTATTTTTAGCGTTTTTTGTATTTTTCTGGTGAATTCCTGTGTCCGAAAGCTTAATAATTATGAATCGTTTTTGTTTTTTTGTTTCAGATTAGCCGATTTGGAGATTAAGTGTCCGCAATGGAGGATGTGTTTTTTTTTTGTTACGCGACTTCAGCTCCACAGATATAAGAGACAATATGCTAAAAAAAAAAAAAAAATTGTTTTTGTGTTCCTTAAACCATCAATATATTGTCAAAAAGATTGATAATAAAGGAGCTGAAAAATAAATAATTTTGTAAATCATTAAAAATTCCCCTTTCTAACGTGCCATGATACCTTAAAGGCAAAAGGCCCATAAAATCTAGTTTCTCCATACAAACTCTTAACCCGTTGCTGACCACGTCAGATTTTCGAAAAAATGAAAAACACGTGTTGATTTTTTTCACACCAAGAGTACTTTCACCAAGTTTGAAGCCAAAAGGCGTAAAAAATCATGTTTCTTCATACAAACTCTTAACACTTGGTTCACCCCCTCAGATGTCAATTTTCGAAAAAACTAAAAAGACGTATCAAATTATTTCACATATGAAGTACTTTCACCAAGTTCGAAGTCAATAGGTACATTATTCAAGTTTTTTCACAGTTTCTTCATACAAACTCTTAACCCGTCGTTGACCATGTCATATTTTGATTTTCGAAAAAATAAAAAACTCGTATCAAATTATTTTACATTTTTAGTACGTTCATTAAGTTTGAAGCGAAAAGGCGTTTCTTCATACAAACTCTTAACCCTTGGGTCACTCCTTCAAGTTTTGATTTTCCAAAAAATTAGAAACACGTGTAAACTTATTTTTGATTTCAAGTTTTTTCAACAACATTGAGATAAACAGGCCCATTGGTTCATGGTTTTTTCGTGGTTTTCCCGTATACGAATCTTAACCCATTGTTGACCCGGTTGAATTTTGATTTTTGAAAAAATAAAAAATATGTATCGAATTATTTTAAATTTAAAATCATTAGGCTCTTTCAATCGCTTTCTTCATATAACACATTGACCAATGTTTGGCCCTTTTAGACCCCGAATTTCAAAAAATTCCGTGTTAGCGGTGGTTCATTTTTCAATATATACCTACAGTTAAAAATTTTATGTCTTTAGATTCGACGGTTTGGGCTGGGCGATGATGAATCAGTCAGCCAGTCAATCAGTCAGGATAAATATATATACATACATATATGTGTATAGATTATTACAGTAGTTTATTCATGGTCGCACTCATGACTTTATTATAAATCCAATCTTATCTATATAACTTGACCAGGTATTCTTGATCACCTTGCCGATATATTTTCATTTTTTTTCATATATTTAAGTAAAATGCTTAGTTCCTGTCTCTATATGAAAGTATGTAGAGGTAGGGCTAGGTCACAGTTTAGAATTGATGGCTTAAGATAAAAAATTCCCGGTCAATCCAGCGTTTCTTTACCCTAATTTTCAGAAGTGAGCCTCACAGTCTCACTAAAGATTTCAAAGGGTGATAAATCCAAAAGATTTTCGATTCCATTATTTTATGTAATCTTCTAATGTAATGTAAGAATTATATTGCATTTATAAATTTAACATTTTAGACAGTTTTTGTACTTTTTAAACAAATGTTTTCAGTAATTTAGCTCATATAAGACCGACAGTCTCACTTCTGGGTTTACGTTACTTTTAAAATTCTGGGAATCAGGATTAAATGGTCTGGCCATGAATTTAATGACTTTAATTTCTATATTGTCTACGAATCGAACCACTATTCTTAGGGTCGTGTGTTTCCATTTAGCATGGATCAACAAAATAACGAGCACTTTTCTTTCAAGTAATGACATACCTATGTGAATAAAACTATTGCCTACAACAAATTCCAAAGCCAGGTTGTTGCATATTGTTAGGCTTACCCAGCTAACTGCTTGAAAGTATGCAAAACGCTTTGTAAACAGCGGTCGTTGCACAAGATTGAAATAATTGACAGCGGTTGAATGGCTCGCACACATATATCCTTACATACAGGCTCAATTAATACCACAAAATGTATGTAAGTAGTCGCCTTTTTAACTGAGTTGAAGTGCAATTCAGACAGTGAAAAGTTCATTGGTTTAATTGGTTGTGAAAGGATGCTTTATTTGTCATGAAAACAATTTTTGACTCAAAAAAAAAATTGTTCATACTCGTATCGTTGCAGTTGATTTGCTTCATTGAAAACTATCTTCTTTATTTTATAATCCATTTAAATTTGAATCATATTTATTCTTCATTATTGTTGCCATCAACTGTTGATATGTTTTACAAATAATAATAATAATAATAATAACAAACATAATTAATGCAACTACCGAATTACACATGAATTCGAAGCCTTCAGAGATGGGAACATTCTGTATGAAACTATTTGCGGGCAGAGCACCAAAGATCTTCTTAAAGCGATACTCCAGTGCTGCTTGCAAAACTTCCTCTAGAAACGGTTCTAATATTTCGAGGAGCTCAATCCATTGTGTATCAAGAATGGATTCAATTTTTTTCTGTTTCTTCAGTTCGTATTGGCTTTTGAAGAAACCATTGCGAAAATATCCAATTTTCTCAATCAACGCACTGAAGTTATTAACTGCTATGGCGGTGCTTTTCCCGACAAGCCGCACTTTCAACCTAACCAACAAGGTCAGCGTTACATCTCCTATCGGAATGTGGAAAGTTATGAAACACAGTTCTGGCGAATGCATATTAATTATTGAATGGATCGATCGATAATACCAGTTTCGAAGGATAAGTAGCCCTTGTCTGGCCCATACAACCCAAACAGGTTGCCTCTGGTCTGGTAGACGGTCTCGAAAAACAGCTTCGGCACTGTGATTGTTGCGTTTAACATAAGTGTTTGCTTGTTAATGCTTGTTAAAATGTAAAGAATTCAATTATATAAAATGAGTCTCAGCATTAAGAAATGCAAGTCAAATGGCTGCATACGTTGCTTCTTCGACGAGAGCGTTGCTGGCACCATGCACGAGCATTTTCGTTAGAACAGCATTGAAACCGTTCCTTCTTTGAATTCTGACATGTTTAATGGCCAACGGATCCAGGAGAATTAAAGCATTCGAGTCCAGGGCACCTTTAATGAGACAAGAATTGCAATCACACACAGAGACACTCTCAGCATGTCTGCACTGTTGTGTTCGGTACCCTGTTTCCACTCTCGAAATAGTATTTGTAAGTTATTCGTAAGGCAGATGTTCAAATTGGGATCTTCGAAGGCACATGGTTCAAAAAGTGTTGCTGCAATGAAATACGATTTATAATTTTATTACTTTTACTTTACTTTAATATTTATCTATCACTGCGCAACTCACCCAAATTGGTTAATTCAGGCCCAACATAAGTTATGTTGGCTAGCATAAGCATTATGCAAGCAAAGGCCAGCAAAGTAAAGAAAACTAATCGTAGCATGGCCAATGTTATGTTTTCGACTTGAATCAGCAAACCTTTTGGTATGGCACTGGAAAAGCGACTGAGCCAATTATTTCACTTGTGCTGCAGATGAAGGCAAAAACACACCCATATCGAGTGTAATAGTAATTTAAAAATTAATTGAAAACGGCAAGAAGGGACTTGCTATAGCTGTATTGAATTGTAATTACTAAGTATTTGTATGTAACATGTTTTCTTTAGATATATAAACTAACAGAACTAAAAGTATTTAGTTAACAACTAAACTGTAAACCCTTAAAATTATGCTTTATTGTCTGAGTATTTAAATGATAATTTTTTGTCAAACTCTCTCGTCTGCACGGAGTTGCCTCCACCAATAATTATCTGCTTTCAAGAAACTATAACCAAGGATTATCTATTCAACTTAACCCAAAGAAACAGACTCAGCGCTTTTTAACTAAGTTGAAGTGCAATTCAGACAGTGCAAAGTTCATTGGTTTCATTGGTTGTGAAAGGATGCGTTCATTGCGATGAAAACAATTTTTGACTCAAAGAAAAAGTGTTCGTCTCGTTGCAGATTTACTTCATTGAAAACTATCTCTTTTATTTTATAATCCATTTAAATTTGAAGGCATATTTATTCTTCATTATTCTTCCCATCAATTGTTGATATGTTTTTACAAATAATACCAATAATAATAACAAACATAATTAATTCAACTACCGAATTATACATTTATTCGAAGCCTTCAGGGATGGGAACATTCTGTATGAAACTATTTGCGGGCAGAGCACCAAAGATCTTCTTAAAGCGATCTTCCAGCGCCGATTGCAAAACTTCCTCCACAAACGGTTCCATTATTTCGAGGAGCGCAATCCATTGTGAATCAAGAGTGGATCTTATTGCTTCATTCAGTTGGTTTTGGCCTTTGACGAGACCCAAGCGAAAATATCCAATTTTCTTAATCATCGCACTGAAGTTATCAACTGCTATGGCGGTGGCTTTCCCGTCAAGCCGCACTTTCAACCCAATCAACAAGTTCAGCGTTACATCTCCTATCGGATTGACGAAAGTTATGAAACACAGTTCTGGCTAATCCATATTCATTATTGAATGGATCGATCGATAATACCAGTTTCGAAGGATAAGTCGCCCTTGTCTCGGACATACAATCCAAACAGGTTGCCTCTGGTCTGGTAGATGGTCTCGAAAAACAGCTTCGGCACTGTGATTGTTGCATTTAACATAAGTGTTTGCTTGTTAATGCTTGTTAAAATGTAAAGAATTCAATTATATAAAATGAGTCTCAGCATTAAGAAATGCAAGTCAAATGGCTGCATACGTTGCTTCTTCGACGAGAGCGTTGCTGGCACCATGCACGAGCATTTTCGTTAGAACAGCATTGAAACCGTTCTTTCTATGAATTCTGACATGTTTGATGGCCAACGGATCCAGGAGAATTAAAGCATTCGAGCCCAGGGCACCTTTAATGAGACAAGAATTGCAATCATACACAGAGACACTCTCAGCATGTCTGCACTGTTGTGCTCGGTACCCTGTTTCCAATCTAGAAATAGTATTTGTAAGTTATTCCCAACGCAGATGTTCAAGTTGGGATCTTCGAAGGCACACGGTCCAAAAAGTGTTGCTGCAATGAAAAACGGTTTATAATTTTTTACTTTACTTTAATATTTATCTATCACTGCGCAACTTACCCAAATTGGTTAATTCTCGCCCAGCATAAGTTATGTTGGCGAGCATAAGCATTATGCAGGCAATGACCAGTGAAATATAAGAAACCAATCGTAGCATGGCCAATGTTATGTTTTAGACTTGAATCAGCAAACCGTTTGGTATGGAACTTGAAAAGCGACTGAGCCAATCGCTTCGTTGTGCTGCATATGAAAGCAAAAACACACCCATATCGGTTGTAATAGTAATTTAAAAATCAATTGAAAAAGGCAAGAAGGGTCTTGCTTCGTTAGCGTTCAAGTGAGCGTCAACTTTATGGTTTGTGCTGATTTGTAATTAGAGTTTAGCGGCATGTTTTCAATTTCCACTGATGCCTGTCGCTTCAGTGTTTGAGTGTATAACTAAAAAAATAAAAATACATGACAGGCACAGCTAACATATTGAAGATTGAATCTATAGAGTCATTACAATTCCGAAAATAAGATGAACTTCTTCTCGTTTGTTTAAGGCGCTTTTCTTTCACGAATCGCATGGTTTCCCCAAACTTCTTAACTTATATGGTCTTTGGTTCGACCTTTTCCATTAGTTGCGCTACTAAGTGTTCTGGTAATCGTATTTTCAGTCTGAATGTCTGTAAAGATTCAAACAAATCCTCGATGGAATTTGTAATATTTAAAGACAAAAAAGGTTTAGTAACTCTGCACAGAATAGTCCGTAGGAACTAAGATTAAACACTGGCTGACGGGTAGCACGCTGGCTTCTAATACCGAGGCTCTAGGTTCGATTCCTAGCACGTCGGGCTGGTGAAACGCTCATCTATCGCTATCCAAATGAAGCAGATGAGAATTCGGCGTTAAACTTTAGGTCCCCTACCTCTCTTTTTCACCCTTTTACCTCCCTTTGGAACAGTGTTGCATGTGGTATCACAATGGGCTTTACAATAGGCCACCGAGTGTGTCTCTTAAAGCTTGATTACACGTAACGAGTAGAGTGGCGAGACATCAAAATGGTACTAGGCCGAGAGAATTGGGATGGCGAGCAAAAGCGACGAGTGGTTCAAACGTATTTTGACACGTGGCGAGTCAGTTCGGTTTTACAATGCACAAAATGAACTAAGCAACTCGCGCAATTAAACTCAACCGAGCGAAAAGTTTTGTGTGACGCATTCCGCATGTGACGAGCGATTCAGTGAATCGCTGCGAAAAAGAGACAAATATAACGGTAAACTAGTACTCGGACTAGTAAACAAATTGTAATTCTAGTGACTCTCTCGCCACTCTACCCGGTCACTGACTCAATCAACAACTCGCCTTACTGTTTAGACGAAACGAGTACTCGTTCGAGTTGCTGTCTCGTCACTCTACTTGTTACCAGCATTGCCGTTTTGGTTATTTTTAACCAAAAATGGGTATTTTTATTTTTGAAAATGGGTTTTGGTTATTTGGTGATTTTTGATCCCATTTGGTTATTTTATAGAATATTGCACGCTGATACAAATGTATCATCTACCACAATATTATTAGGAGTGGCAATAATATTGATATTGATTGATGGTAGCAACTCATAGCCATTGCTGTTTCTCG
The DNA here is from genome assembly GCA_964056695.1 of Melieria picta. Classification (NCBI taxonomy): domain Eukaryota; kingdom Metazoa; phylum Arthropoda; class Insecta; order Diptera; family Ulidiidae; genus Melieria; species Melieria picta. The sequence goes on along the minus strand of OZ057398.1, from coordinate 105,723,135 downwards.
TAAAAAAGAAAGCAGCATTTTCTAAATCGATAACTATGTTCTAAAAAGAGTCAACAACACGTTCGCGGACGTTGACAACTAATTAAAAATAATATCGCCTGTCTATTTTTGCAGCTCACTGAAATTTTTACTGTGCGTGAACGTGTTAATTATTTATTTTATGTCACACATACATACATATGTGCCAAAAGCCTTTTAATGTTCCTTAAATATTGAAATTTATGAATGAGCTATTTATTTTGTTTATGTCGAATAAACATTAACCAAAATGTTTTGTTACATTTTGGTTATTTTTATTTTTGTTCCTGGTAATAAATTGTTTTTTCTTGTGGCAACGCTGCTTGTTACGTGGAATCAAGCCTTTACAGAGGCAGCCACCATAACCTCACCTAACCTAACCTAAGATTAAAGACAGAACATAAGGAAAGTATAGAAATTTGTTTTGAAGATTTCAACAAATCCTTGAGAGAAATTGTGTTATTATAAGACGGGCAAGGTTTAGTACATCTTCTCAAAATAGACAGTCAGAAAAACGATGAAACACAGGACTTTAATAATAAAAAAATCAAAAACTTTAATAAATGTACTGCAACTGAAACTTGTTAAGGACGATGTTAGCCAATCCTGTGGACCTGCTTCAGTACCTTCGCCCAGCATAGTCCGTAAGGAAATGAAACACAGGATAGGAAAATATAATTAGAATCAAAGAAAATTAAATATTTTAAGATCTCTTGAAAATAAAACATTAGTTGAAAAATTTGTATTGAAAGATATTTTGGAATTTATTAAAGTGTTGTCATTTCGTTGTACCATGCCCACAAACATTAACTCAGCCTATTATTTTCGATTGAAATAATTTCAATTCCACATTGCATTCAGACCATATGATCATTTAGCCATAAAATTCTTTAGCCGTGGGAAAATTTTCAATGAAAAAACTCGCAGGCACATAGCTCAAGATCTTGCCGAAGCGATCATCGATAATTTTTTGCAAAGTTTCCTCCAACACCGGTTGCAGTACCTCGTACAGCTGTTGCCAATTCTCGTTCAAGATCTCGTTTGCGCTGTCCTCCAGCTCCCGCTGACCGCCAAATAGATTCTGCACATCAATGTGCAAATTTTTGATATCGTTGATCTTCAGTCTGAATGTGTCAATGTCGGTGAAGGTGAAGCCGCCTTCGTCGCGCAGTTTGAGGTTAATGTGGAAGGACAGGTCCATATTTTCTAAGTTCACGAGAAGAATTTCACTCAACAACTTAACAACCAAGCAACGGTCACACAAATACCGATCTCGAAGACTAACGTGCCGTGGCTGTTGATGTTCAGCGCTAGCAATGTGCCCTGTGCCTTGTAATCGCTCTCGAAACGCGCTTTTGGCAAAAGCAGCTTGAAGTCCGTTACAAATCGTTTCTTATCCAGGCTGAACCGTTTTTTGAATAAACAAGGCAAACATTAATAATGCAACTTTAACCAGCGAGAGACATACTGCATACGTTGCCTCCTTGATAATGGATTTGCTGAGGCCGTGTGTGACCATATTTTCCAGGTCGGCCTTCAGGTTGAGCACCGGACCGGAATTTTGTTGAATTCGCACGCGTTTAACTAGCACCGGATCCAGCTTGCCCACACTCGTCAAACCAGGCACTCCTTTTGTGAAAATATTACAACATTTTTATGGGCGATTGAGGGCCACTAACGGGGCGTCTTACCGTTTTTCCACTCGTGCAAGAGTGCTTGAAAGTTGCTCCCATAACAGCTGTTGAAGTTGGCATCGTTGAGGTCGCAGGGCTTCAGAAATGGTGCTACAAAGAAATTGGGTTCCTCAGCGAACTGAAGCAGTGGTACTGATTGAAATAGTTACGCTTCTCGGATAGGTATTTGGCAGCGTTGGCGGCGCCACTGGCAATCACCAGAAAAATAACCAAGCTGAACACTTTCATTGCGATTAGATTTCGATTAAATAAACTGTTTTGGTTGAAGCGTAAATAACCACTGACGCATTGGCTCAGGTGTGTTTCGAATTAAAGCGTAAACCGTCCTTTATTTTGGAAGCTAAATACTTGATTTAATATTAATGCGAAGAAACGTTTTGTTTTGCGTTGATTTGGGCTTTGAATTGAATTGGTTTGTGCTGTCCTATCTCTTTGCGAACTGAAACTAGAACTTGCTCTAACTGAAAAGTGACAGAGATTCTTACAAGTTGTGCTGATATACTGGTTGGCTTACATATCAGTGATGGTGGATAACGTTTGTCTGGTCGGCAGGGGCGGATTCAGAAAAATATTTCGGGGGGCTTCAAAAAGTAATTCTTTAATATTCATAAAATGCCAAAAAATGCCTTTTAATTTGTATGTAGCTGTAAAGTCGATCCTAATATTTCGGGGGGTTTCAACCCCCAAACCCCCCTGAATCCGCCACTGCTGGTCGGTGATGCTATTCGATGATGCTTTTAATTTTCTAAATAATTAACAGAGAAGCACTTTGTATTACACAAAAAGTAATAGACAAGCGCAATTCAATGAACCAGTTTTTTTTCGAAGCTAATCGAAAAATTCAAATGAAGTAAGCTGAACTGCTATTGAGAATATGTAAAAACCAAACATTCAATAACCTTCATTGCGGCCCATAAACGTATATCGAATTGGACAAAATAAAGAGTAAACGACCCAAACAAGAAATCGTCTTCTCAGTGCAAATCGAAAGCTAAATGCAATATTTTTTCTCATTTTTTTTGCTGCCTTCTAGACAGATAAATGAAGTTTCTTCCAATAAATTAGGCTGCCATCGTTTTGTTTTTATTGTTAATATAAATCAATGCTCTCATGGATAGCGTGGGCCTCAGAAGGGGGAAAAGTGAGGTTAGACATCGGCACAATTGAACTGAAGCTCTGCTGCAGTTGGTACATCCGCAATGAAATAATTCGCTGGTATATAGTTGAAGATTGTCTTGAACCGTCTCAGGAATATGGCGTCCATAGCGCAACGTTGGCCGCAGCACTTCGACAATTTCCTGCCACATGTCGTTCAGAAACGCGTGAACAAGTTGTCGAGCTGCGCCTGAAAGCCGTCAATGGATCGGATGTTGCTATGCACCGCCTGCGCATCGGCGTAGGTGTAGTTGCCGTCGTCTTCGAGGCGCATCTTGAAGATTAGCACAATCGAGATGTTTTTGCATTCTCACGTACTCGTTTGTAGGCGCAGGTCGCCGTGGCCGGTGATGGGCACAAAAAAACCATTCAGCACGCGGGAACGCACACGAAAACTGAAATCCTTGGGATTTTGTTGAAAGGATTTAAAGGAGATTTGATATAAATTTATTAAATGAATGGTTTCAGAATTAAATACAGGATTAAATACAGGACATAAGGAAAATATTGAGTTTTTTGTGAAAATTTCAACGAATCCTTGAGAAAAATAGACAGCCAGAACAAAGATGAAACGCAGGATATGAGAAAAACATTATAAAACTTTAATAATAAAAAAATCAAAAACTTTAAAAAATTTATTGCAATTGAAACTTGTTTAGGAAGATTTTAGCAAATCCTGGAGAAATTATGGACCTGATTTAGTACCTCCGCACAGTATAATCCGTAAGAACAAGGATGAAACGAGGGACAGGAAAATATAACAAAATCAAATAAAATTAGATATTTAAAAAAACTCTTGACTCCCATCTCTGGATCAGTATCAGAACGATCCCTCAGGATGATTTGCAAAAAAATGAAGAAAGTCCTGGATAAGATTGATAACTGTCGCACAGGCCAGGGTCTTTCCGTTAAACCCAGTAAAACGACTCTGGTCCTAGTTACTAGGAAACGGAAGCTGGATGGTCTCGAACTGCCAGTACTGAAAGGTGTGACCCTCAGTCTAGCCACGGAGGTGAAATATCTAGGGATTATCCTAGACAGGAAACTAACGTGGAAGATGCATGTCTTGACGAAGGTAGACCGTGCGCTAAAGGTTTTCCAACAGTGCCGTCGAGCTTTTAGCAAGACCTAGGGCCTGAAGCCTGCGGTGGTCCTCTGGATATATACTGCACTCATCTCAGTCTCATGATTATGTACGCATCGGTAGTCTGGTGGAGACGAACAATGGTTGAACAATGGTCTCAGGTGACGCCCTTAATGCCATGCTTGACCTGCTTCCCCTAGATCTAAAAGTTCAAGAGGAAGCGATGAAAGCGACATGTCGGCTGTATTCCTATGGATACTGGCACGACAACAAGGGCTCGGGTCATAGAGAAATCTTCAAGAGGTTGTCAGCGCAATATCCGTTGCTGCTGGCCCCCTAAGGATTGCCTAATACCCGAAATATCCTTTGGGAGAAACTTTGAAGTGAGGTTCCCAACGCGCGGCCAATGGGACAACCCAGAGGCCATGCTAGGGGATCTGACGGATATTTTCTTCACTGACGGATCCAAGACCGATAAAGGTACTGGAGCTGGATGGCACCTCAATGGAATGGGCTCGGGTCATAGAGAAATCTTCAAGAGGTTGCCAGCGCAATATCCGTTGCTGCTGCTGGCCCCTAAGGATTGCCTAATACCCGTAGTATCCTTTAGGAGAAACTTTGAAGTGAGGTTCCCAACGCGCGGCCAATGGGACAACCCAGAGGCCATGCTAGGGGATCTGACGGATATTTTCTTCACTGACGGATCCAAGACCGATAAAGGTACTGGAGCTGGATGGCACCTCAATGGAAGTGTCAACTGCTACTACTCACTGGGTGGGCTGACTACCGTCTTTCAGACGGAAATCGTCGCCATTCTGAAGGTAGCGGAATGGATAATCGGGAGGAAATGATGCGGGAAACATATAGGAGTCTGTAGTGACAGTCAAGCTGCACTTAAGGCCCTGGAGAACGCGCATGTTACCTCTAAGATTGTCCAAGAATGTAAGATGAAGCTAAAATCAGTCGCGAGACGTAATAAGCTCCAACTTATCTGGGTTCCGGGACACTGTGGTGTTCTAGGTAACGAAACTGCCGATGAACTGGCTAACTGCAGATCAGGATGTACACTCATGGGACCAGAACCAATAATCGGCACCAGTCTAGCAGGAACCCTGGACTGGATCAAGCCCTGTGTGAATAACCTACATAGAGAACGTTGGTATAGCTTGGGAAGCTGTAAAACTGCCAAGTGTTTTGTGAAAAGCCCGAACAGGAAAGCAGGAAATTTCCTCCAGAAGCTGAGAAGGAAAGACCTCCATCGAATGGTCGGGTTAATCACGGGACACAATCCATGGGGGCGACATATGGCCAACATGGGCATCATCGAGGACCCGACTTGCATGTCTTGCCTGGAGGAGGTAGATAGTACAGAGCACTTTCTCTGTGCATGTCCTGCCTTCTCTAGAACGAGATTGCGCACGCTGGGTTCAGATGTTATGAGAATGGACGAAGTTCATTCTCTCACCCTGTGTGATCTCCTGAGATTCATTAATGAGTCCGGGAAATTTGCACAGGAGATTTCATAACTCTTTCTCCCTTTCCACCCACTTTCTCTTTTCTTTTTCCCATTCCAATCTCTTTTTTCTGAGCCTTAAGTACAATTTGCTATAAAGCCTGAGTGCTTGAGGTAATGACCTCCCTTAGGTTATTTCCTCAGCTCCCCCTCACATCCATCCTTCCCATCTCTGGATGCTTGTTGAAAGTAAAACATATGTAAGTTGAACAATTTTTATTGAAAGATATTTTGGAAATTTATTAAAGTGTTGTCATTTCGTTGTACGACGCCTACTAACGTTAACTCAGCCTATTGCTTTCGATTTCCATAAAATTCCTCAGCCGTGGGCATATTTTGAATGAAAAAATTCGCAGGAACATAGCTGAAGACCTTCCTGAAGCGATCATCGAGAACTTTTTGCAAAGTTTCCTCCAACACCGGTTGCAGTATCTCGTACAGCTGTTGCCAATTCTCGTTCAAGATCTCGTTTGCGCTGTCCTCCAGCTCCCGCTGACCGCTAAATAGATTCTGCACATCAATGTGCAAATTTTTGATTTCGTTGATCTTCAGTCTGAATGTGTCAAGGTCGGTGAAGGTGAAACCGCCTTCATCGCGCAGTTTAAGGTTAATGTGGAAGGACATCTCCATATTTTCTAAGTTCACGAGAAGAATTTCACTCAGCAACTTAACAACCAAGCAATGGTCAGTCACATACCGATCTCGAAGACTAACGTGCCGTGGCTGTTGATGTTCAGCGCCAGCAATGTGCCCTGTGCCTTGTAATCGCTCTCGAAACGCGCTTTTGGCAAAAGCAGCTTTATGTCCGCTACAAATCGTTTCTTATCGTTTCTTAGGCTGAACAGTTTTATGAATAAACAAGGCAAACATTAATAATGCAATTTTAACCAGCGAGAGACATACTGCATACGTTGCTTCCTTGATAATGGAATTGCCGACGCCGTGTGTGACCATATTTTGTAGTTCGGCCTTCAGGTTGAGCACCGGGCCGGAATTTTGTTGAATTTGCACGCGCTTCACTTGCAGCGGATCCAGCGTGCCCACACTCTTCAGACCAGGCACTCCTTTTGTGAAAATATTATAACATCACACTTTTTATGGGCGATTGATTGAGGCGCCCGGCCTTACCGTTTTTCCACTCGTGCAAGAGTACTTGAAAGTTGCTCGCATAACAGCTGTTGAAGTTGGCATCGTTGAGGTCGCAGAGCTTCAGAAATGGCGCTGCAAAGAAATTGGGTTCCTCAGCGAACTGAGCAGTGGTACGGACCAAAATAGTTACGCTTCTCGGAGAGGTATTTGGCAGCGTTGGTGGCGCCACTGGCAATCACCAGAAAAATAACTAAGCTGAACACTTTCATTGCGATTACTTTTAGATTAAATAAACTGTTTTGGTCAAAGCGTAAATTACTACTGACGAAGCGGCTCAGCTGTGTTTCGAAGTAAAGCGTAAACCGTCCTTTATTTGAAAAGCCTAATTCAATATTAATGCGAAGAAACGTTTTGTTTTGTGTTGATTGGACATTGAATTGAATTGGTTTTTGCTGTCTTCCTTTTTTGCGAACTCAAATTTCAACTTGCTTTAACTAAAGAGTGACAGAGATTCTTACAAGTTGTGCTGATATACGATGCAACTCGATGATGCTTTTAATTTTCTAAATAATTAACAGAGAAGCACTTTGTATTACACAAAAAGATATAAGACAAGTGTAATTCAATGAATCAGTTTTTTTCGAAGCTAATCGAAACATTCAATTGAAGCTGAACTGCTATTGAGAATATAAACAACAACATTCAATAAACTTGATTTCGGCTCATAAACCTATATCGGATTGGACAAAATAAAGCGTAAACAACCGAAACCAGAAATCATCATCTCAATGCAAATCGACAGCTAAATGCAATATTTTTTCTCAATTTTTTTTTGCTGACTTCTAGACAGATAAATGAAGTATCTTCCAATAAATTAGGCTGCCATCGTTTTGTTATTTATTTTTTTATTGTTAATATAAACCAATGTCCTATGGAGAGCGTCATTGTCAATAATTAATTATTGTCAGAATTGTTTATAAAGATTTTTTTCGTTTGTTCCTTAGGAGCATAGGGCTTCAACTAGGCTTTTCCATCTGACCCGATTTCAAGCCCTTTTTTCGTGCCGTCCCATTAATAGTGACAAAAGTTAGTTGGCGCAAAATCGACCTGGTCCAAGTGTATTTCACTCGTGTTCAATTTTATTTTTTTGGGGTTAATAAATTATTATTTTCGTTACAAAAGAATATCTGAATATATTCAAAATAATATTTTTCCACTGTATTCATGGTTATGTCCGTGTTTTGGTGTCAATTCAATTAAATTTCTGAAGTGAAGAAAGTATTTGTGGTCTTGTCGTGTCTGAGATGGAGGGAAGCAAATGCTATTTTGAGTTAAGTTTATAGAGGATTAGCTGGGCTCCACGGCTTACCCCGATGCAAATTCTTAACCCATTGTTGACCCCGTCAGTTTTTTATTAAAAAAACAACTTGTGCCTAATTATCTTTGTTTTAAAGTGTTTTAAAAAATGTTAACGTTAAATTAATTTATTAATTGTTAATTTACTCCAAACAAATTTTTAACCCTTGGTTTACCATGGCAAATTTCGATTTTCAAAAAAATGAAAAGCACGTTTTAATTATTTTAGTTATTTCCCGATTGAAGTGCTTTCACTTTGAAGTCAAAAGGCCCAATAAATCTTGTTTCTCCATACAAACTGTTAACCCATTGCTGACCCGTTAGATTTTGATTTTCAAAAAAGTGAAAAACACGTATCAAATTATTTCTCTCCACAGTTTCTGCATACAAACTTTTAACCCGTCGTTGAGCCCGTCTGAATTTAATATTCGGAAAAATGACACGTATCGAGTTATTTTACATTTTGAAATATTTTCGCCAAGTTTGAGGTCAAGAGGCTCAAAAAAATGTGTTTCTCCATACATACTTTTAACCCGTCGTTGATCCAGTTAGATTTCGATTATGAAAACAATAAGAAACACGTATCTAATTTTTTTCAATTATTTTTACAATTTTTTTAAGTCAATAGGCCCATCGGTTCGTGTTTTTTGTTTCGGAGCCTTCCGTAATCAAACCTTAACCCATTGTTGGCCCAGTAAAATTGTGTTGTTCGAAAAATTATAAAATACGTGTCGAATTATTTTTGATTTAGAGTATTTTCAGCCAATTTCGAAATCAATATGTCTATTAAATCACGTTTTTTCCCAGAACACCTCAACACATGTTTTGCCCCTTTAGACCCCGAATTTCAAAAAATCCCGTCTTAGCGGAGGTTAATTCTTCAAAATGTACATACAGTTCAAATTTCATGTTTGTAGCATCAGCGGTTTGGGCTGGGCGATGATAAATCAATCAATCAATCGGTCAGTCGGTCAGGACAAACCATCTATGTATGTAAAAATGGAGGCGGTACCACGCCCCCTTGTCCAATGCTCACGACTGTCTTCTAGTCGAATTGTGTTACTAAGTGGAAAGTTCGCACCAAGTTTCATTGATGTGGGCTTACAGTACTGCGGAAAGGTTGGGTCATAAAAAATGTGCCACGCCCCTTGTTCAACGCCCATTAAATTTTAACAGACGTCAAACCAAATTTCAGTGCTGTGCGACTTACAATTTCGAAGCTATTCCATATAAATGATTTGAGTTGTATGGGCGGTGCCACACCCCCTCGTTCAATACCCGCCCCATTCCCTCTATCAAAGGACATGACTAAATAGTTAGTTCGTACTGAATTTAATTGATGTGTGACTTATGGTTCCAAAGTTATTATCTAAAAATGTATGCTGGTGGTGCTACGCCCCGTTTTCCCGACTTTTCTTTTTTTCTAAACTTTCGCGTAGCAATTACGAACAAACCCGCCGAAGGAAGTATCCAATTTGGTCCAGTCGTTTTCAAGTTTTAAGCAGCCGAACGGACCAAGATTCATTTTTATATGGTTGGTTGGTTGGTTCAAGTGGCGATGTTACATCCAACATGAACATCCAATTAGCGCGTTGGCGCCGTTTTGTTACCACTATTCCCGGTAGGTACTTTACGGTATACTGATGTCTTGTCTTCTGGACCCTTTACAGTGTATATCCTATATCCAATCCGTGAGGTTGATGAAAGAGAGTAGCGAGTGTATGGTGCACTTCGCTATCTCTTCGAAATTCTGGAATGTTGGTTTTCCCATCGTTTTCCATCTCCTTCTTGACAAGGCAGGACAGTCGCAGAGATAATGATGGACGGTTTCTTTCTCGTTTGGGTTTTCACAGCTGTGACAGCTGGTATTGAAGGGAATCCCCATTTTAGCCGCATGCTCTCCAATGGGCCAGTGACCTGTGATGACTGCCGTTAGTCTCGCCACGTCCCGGCGGCCCTTGTTTAAGAGCTCCGCGGTCCTGTTCTTATCATATGCTGGCCATAGTGATCTACTGATTTTACAGGATTCCATCCTCTGCCATCTAGTGTTAGCTTTGGCGAAGAAGTCCTTGGAGACCTCGCTCTTGATAGAGCCCAGTGGGGCGAGAACCGTCAGCGCCTCACTCTCATCAAGAGCGGAGCCTCTTCGAGCCAGTTCATCGGCTCGTTCGTTCCCGTCAATGTTATTGTGCCCTGGCACCCATATCAGGGTAACTTTGAACCGATGACCTAGCTCTGTGAGGATCTTCCTGCATTCCTACACTAGTTTTGACGATAAAATCGACGAGTCCAATGCCTTAATCGTGGATAGGCTGTCGGAAAGTATAGTGATGTGGCTTTTGTAGGATGTATCAGCCAGTGCCATCCTGCACGCTTCCCTAATAGCAAGCACTTCCGCCTGGAAAACGCTTGCTCTGTTTGGGAGTCGGAAAGACACACTTAGCTTTAGATGTTCGGAGAAGACTCCTGCTCCTACTCCGCATTCCATCTTGGAGCCGTCAGTGTAGATTGTGGTGCCTAAGTTATTTAAGATGTTTCTCCTCTTCCATTCCAAACGGGAGGGGGTACGGATATCATAGTTTTTCCCAAAGATAATGGTGGGAATTTTGTAATCCGTGGTCATGGTCAGGCACCTTTGCCCTTGTGATAATAGACTGCCGTGGCCGTACGGCCTGTCTTTCCAGCAACCTGTTTCTTTCAACCTAAGAGCGCTAAGGGTTGCGGTTTTCATGATATGCAGATCAATTGGGAGCAGGTGCGTCAGCACGTTCAACGCATCTGCAGGGCAGGATCTGATTGCCCCCGTGGTTCCGGCACAAGCTGTTCTTTGTAGCCTACCGAGCTTGGTGATGTTGTATTCCCTCCTCAGGGCCTTCCACCAGACTAGAGCTCCGTATGATAGTATTGGACGTACAACCATCTTGAACATCCATAGCATTAAACTTGGTCGGAGGCCCCACCTCCTTCCGATCATTTTCCTGCAGGAGTAGAGTGCAAATCCTGCTTTGTGTATTCTTTGCTCAATGTTAAGCCTCCAGTTCAGTTTAGGGTCCAGAATTACCTACCTCATTACCTCATTTTACCTCATTTTTATATATATAGATAGATTCGTTTGCTGCTAGAGGTAGTAATTACGGTGCTGCAAATTATCTTTCGGACCCTGAACAAAACGAAGCTTCGACACTGATACTGCATTGACGATAGTGAAGTCGGTATCCGACCAATATCCGACCAGCATGAACAATAACATGTTGAACGGAATTTTTTTGGATAGATGGAACTAAGTGGTTTATAGAAGATCTTTTTTTTCTTATTTATAGCCAACAATTCAATACAGAACATTGGGTTCTGTATTAATCAGCTACCTTTTCGACTTCAGAGCATAATTGACAAGAGTACAAGGAATCCAGAAATAATAATAGATATACCAAAACACGATTGGATGTGTCCAATGTAAAATCTCAATGTGTTTGAGTCATTACCCTGCATTAGTTATATCGTTGCAACCACTGCATTGGTCGAGTAGATGAAGCAAATCCATAAACAACGTATTTTAGGTTTTTGAATCTTTAATTTTTTTTGCCTCACTGTCATATATTTTTAATTTCAAAATTTATTTATTGACGTTTTATACTCGCTTTTTATTTTTTAAACCAAGCAGGGGCGTAGCCAGAACTTGGTCATGGGCGGGGTTAAAGTATTACGTGTTTCAGTCTCAGTTTAGTATTACGTGTTTTTTAAAGTAAGCTGCGCTTTCCAAATAGGGCGTTTGTGGTGGCTTATGTGACTTAATGCATTGGAAATGAAATTTGTTGCCGATTTTTAGCAAAAATTTCATGAAATTTGGTGCACTGGATGCGAAGTTATTATATAGTTAGTTAAGTCATCGAACAAAGACCCAATATTAACTTTTGTTTTAAAAATGTTTAAACTTTAACCGAAAAATTTAAATTGACGAACCAAGTTTATGGTGATGATTGCTTATACCGTGGTGGAGTTCATAAGTGGTAAACGCGATTTAAAAACGATTGTCGGGACATAATAAGCCAAAATCTTCATTGAAATTCTTGAAATTGGATTTAACCTTCGCTTTAGTTATGCCCACCCGGGTAATCTTTTTAATATTCATGTTTGATATACGCCACAGTATTAGCTATGATTTCGAATAACTGCACAATTTTAAAGGTAATTTTCAATAAAATGAGCAAATATTTTTTTTTCATAAATTTTGTTCACGTTCAAAATTGAATTTTGTCTGGAATTTTTTATACAAAATACCAATCCGGGTGATCCCAGGCGCTTTCGCTGCCATTTTAAATAAAACTCAGAATAATTTTTTTTGAGTACCTCATTACGTGTTCAATAAACCCTTTGGAAAGAAATTTTATAATATTTTCCATAGTCGCAAGAAAATTAAAGTTAGGCCTTTTTTCGAAAAACGAACTATCGCCAAAGGAAGATACTAAATACTGAGGCATTTAAAAAAAATTATTTATTATTATATATTTATTGTGAGTTTTACTCAAAATAGTGGCGAAAGTGACTGGGGTCATCCGGGTGAAACGACGTATACGAAAATCTTTGGTAAGGCAAAGGTTAAGCATTTCAATAGCATAAATTTATTGCATTTTAACTGAACATTTGGCCATCGAAGGATGCCATCTCATGGATCGACACTTGTTTTGACTGTTTTTTTGTTTACTAAAAGTCGAATTTTAACCATCAACCACTCCTTGTTTTCCCCTGATGCGGCACAGTACGACTTTCACCTTTTCAAAAAATGAATTTACCGATGAAAAAAAGCGTTTTGAGAACGCAGAAACCATTCAAAAGGCTTGTAACGACATCCTGAAGGACATTTCGGTTGACGAACTTAACTCTACAAATTGCTGTATTGAGCCTAAATGGAACTATTAAAAAAACAAATAAGTTTCGCCAAAAAAAATTTGTTGGCTACGCCCCTAAAATCAAGTATATTTTTTCAATTTTACCAAAATAAAAAGTAAGCAAGCAAAAGAAATGATTGTATTTACACTTTCTGGTTTTTTTTGACAGACTTGCACACACAAACACACACATACAAACACTCAAACATAATCAGATATATAGTATATAAACTCATTGAAAAAAAATATTAAATAATTATTTTAACTATCACTATCCGCGAATATTTGCTGTTTTGCACCATGGTCTGGCCATACCAGGGGGGAGAGGTTCAACTATGAGGTTTTAAATGGGTGCCCTAGACTAGACATGATTTAGTGCACGATTTTTCGATTTCGATGCTCCGCAACCTCTCATTTTATGCGGTTTGGTGAAAAAGTGCACGAGCCAAAAAATTTTGGCGCTAGGGTTGGGCTAAGTGGCGTCGCATCGAGGTCAAAGTTCACAAAAAAGCTGGGAAATTCGACAAATTGCTCCACAGCTGGTCAGAAATTGCTCTTAGAGAGTTAAAATATATGAATGGCCCCTCACTAGTTTTCTTTACTGAACATTTCTTTCAAACATATTTATACCCTATATCCAGCCCTTGATGGGGCTCCCATACAAAATGTTCCTTTTTATAAAATGGGCTCCCACTGCTCCCAAGTTGCCCCCAGACGTGTCAAATGTATGACCGATATCCATTTATTTTCTCTTCCGAATGTTTCTTCCAAACATACCTACCCGCTATCTCCAAGTCTCAAGGGAGCTGCCATACAAAACTCGCCATTTTCTATGCCATTGGCTCCCTACTTGCAAATGTAGTAGTTAAGTAAGCGAGAAAACGTCGTATCTCGGAAACTACTGAACCGATTTAAATGATTTATTCAGCGATCGCCAGCATTCTCGAGTACAAAAAATACAAAATGAATTAAGGTTCAGAAATTCATGACAAGAGAGCGTCCCCCATACGATCGGATTTGTGACGTTGTCAACTTTTGACGTTGTTAACTTTTCTACAAAGCAAAAATTAAAATGTATTGTCGAAACCCCATTAACTCTTTGTTCAGTATAGTCCGTAAGAACAAAGATGAAACGTAGAACAGAAAAATATAAGCAAAATCAAAGAAAATTTGATATTTAAAATTCTCTTGACTCCCATCTCTGGATGCTCGTTGAAAATAAAACATTCATTAATTTATTATTATTTAATTTATTTAAGTAGTGTCATTTCGTTGTACCACGCCTACTAACATTAACTCAGCCTATAATTTTCGATTCGAATCATTTGAATTCATATTGAATTCAGACCATATTATCATTTAGCCATAAAATTCTTTAGCCGTGGGAATATTTTGTATGAAAAAACTCGCAGGCACATAGCTGAAGATCTTGCCGAAACGATCATCGATAATTTTTTGCAAAGTTTCCTCCAACACCGGTTGCAGTACCTCGTACAGCTGTTGCCAATTCTCGTTCAAGATCTCGTTTGCGCTGTCCTCCAGCTCCCGCTGACCGCCAAATAGATTCTGCACATCAATGTGCAAATTTTTGATTTCGTTGATCCTCAGTTTCAATGTGTCAAGATCGGTGAAGGTGAAGCCACCTTCATCGCGCAGTTTGAGGTTAATGTGGAAGGACATGTCCATATTTTCTAAGTTCACGAGAAGAATTTCACTCAACAACTTAACAACCAAGCAATGGTCAGTCACATACCGATCTCGAAGACTAACTTGCCGTGGCTGTTGATGTTCAGCGCAAGCAATGTGCCCTGTGCCTTGTAATCGCTCTCGAAACGCACTTTTGGCAAAAGCAGCTTGAAGTCCGCTACAAATCGTTTCTGATCCAGGCTGAATAGTTTTATGAATAAACATGGCAAACATTAATAATGCAACTTTAACCAGCGAGAGACATACTGCATACATTGCCTCCTTGATAATGGATTTGCTGAGGCCGTGTGTGACCATATTTTGTAGTTCGGCCTTCAGGTTGAGCGCCGGGCCGACATTTTGTTGAATTCGCACGCGCTTCACTTGCAGCGGATCCAGCTTGCCCACACTCTTCAGACCAGGCACTCCTTTTGTGAAAACATTACAACGTCATACTTTTTATGGGCAATAGAGGGCCGCTTACCGTTTTTCCACTCCTGCAAGAGTCCTTGAAAGTTGCTCGCAAAACAGCGGTTGAAGTTTGCATCGTTGAGGTCGCAGGGCTTCAGAAATGGCGCTACAAAGAAATTGGGTTCCTCAGCGAACTGAAGCAGTGGTACTGACCGAAATAGTTACGCTTCTCGGAGAGGTATTTGGCAGCGTTGGCGGTGCCACTGGCAATCACCAGAAAAATAACTAAGCTGAACACTTTCATTGCGATTAGATTTCGATTAAATAAACTGTTTTGTTTGAAGCGTAAATAACTACTGACGAAGCGGCTCAGCTGTGTTTCAAATTATAGCGCAAATTGCCCTTTCTTTTGGAAGCTAAATACCCAATTTAATGTTAATGCGAAGAAACGTCTTGTTTTGTGTTGATTTAGACATTAAATTGAATTGGTTTTTGCTGTCCTCTCTCTTTGCGAACTCAAACTAAAACTTGTTTTAACTGAAAAGTGACAGAGATTTTTACAAGTTGTGCTGATATACTGGTTGGCTTACCGATCAGTGATGTTTTGTCGACGTTTGTCTGGTCGGTGATGCGATTCGATGATGCTTTTAATTTTCTAAATAATTAACAGAGAAGCACTTTGTATTACACAAAAAATAATAGACAAGCGCAATTCAATGAACCAGTTTTTTCGAAGCGAATTGAAACATTCAAATGAAGTAAGCTAACTGCTATTGAGAATACATATAAAGAAAACTTTCAATAAACGTGATTGCGGCTCAAAATCCTATATCTAATTGGACAAAATAAGGCGTAAATGACCGAAAAAATAAGTCGTCATCTCAATGCAAATCAATGCAATATTTTTTCTGAATTTTTTTTTCTGCCTTCTAGACAGTAAATGAAGTATATTCCAATAAATTAGTCTACCATCGTTTTGTTTTTATTATTAATATAAATCAATGCTCTCATGGATAGCGTGGACCTCAAAAGGGGAAAAAGTGAGGTTAGACATCGGCACAATTGAACTGAAGCTTGACTCTCATTAATTCTAATCGAACATGCATTCAACTTGCAGCGGCGCCATACAACTCTGCTGCAGTTGGTACATCCGCGATGAAATAATTCGCTGGTATATAGTTGAAGATTGTCTTGAATCGTGCCAGGATTATGGCATCCATGGCGCTCTGCAACGTTGGCCGCAACACTTCGACAATCTCCTGCCACATGTCGTTCACAAAAGCGTTCGCTTGTTGTTCCAGTGCCTTGTTGCCGTTGAACAAGTTGTCGAGCTGCGCCTGAAAGCCGCCAATGGATCGAATGTTGCTGTGCACCGACTGCGCATCGGCGTAGGTGTAGTTGCCGTCGTCTGCGAGGCGCATTTTGAAGATTAGCACAATCGAGATGTTTGCTGCAAGTCATTGCATTAATTATAACTAAATATTCAAGTATAAAAAGAATTTGCGCGTACTTGCTTGAAGGCGCAGGTCGCCGTGGCCGTTGATGGGCACAAAAAGCAGCCGTCCGTCGGCGCGATAGTGCGCACTGGCGCGCAATTCCGGCAGCCGTGCACGCACACGAAAACTGAAATCTTTGGGATTTTGTCTAAAGGGCAGATTGCATATTAATGTAATGATTTAATTTCGATTTGAAGATCTCGCGCTCACTTGATTCTCGTCAAGTTTGTGGCACTTACGCCATGTATGGTTATGTTTCTCAGCTCGATTTTGAGTTGCTGCTGTTTAATTTTCAATTTCTTGATTTTCACTGGCTCGAACATGCCACTCGCTCCCAGTCCGGGAATGCCTGCAATTGAGTGCTCTTCAATTTTACATCAAAATATATGATTTTATTGGTAGTGATTTTACCATCTTTGAATTCACTCAGCAGTGCTTGAAGATTGTCCTTGTAGCACTGATTAAAATCTGGTTCCTTGGAGCTGCAATTCTTGAAAAAGTGCGCTGTGAAAGAGAAGTTGAACTTTGCAGCATGACTGGCGCTTTTGTTCACAACGATTTCATGCGAAGTAATGACAACCAACACTTAAGTGAAGTGACTTAAGTGCATCGCTCTAGTGCGATGCAAAATACTCGAAATTCCAACATTTTCAGAATGTTGTATTCCGTTTAATTTTTTCTTTAAATCAATTTTGGATTTCACCCTTGAGAACTTACGTTTATGCTCCAAGTAATGTCGAGTTTGTACACCAATGAGAAATGTCAGCAGCATTGCTACCAACAACACTGCCGAGCACATCTTTGCGACTGACATAGTTTACTTTAGTATGTTACAACTTTGTGTGCGGAATGATCGCGAGCAGCCATCAGTTGTGCATTTTATAAGAAACGCCTTCGGTTTGTGATGTTTATGTAAAGTTGAGGTGATTTTTTGGCTGCTTTGCTATATGAAAAGTATTAATGCGATTTTAATCAGTCTCGCGGTTTGGCAGCTAAACTAGGCTTCGTAATTGCTTTAAGCCAAAATTGAAACAAAGTCATTACATATATAAATATGACCACATTTGCAAAGTTTTGAGCAAATTGCGAATATTCAAGACCAAGTCAAATGGCCAGAGGCATGTAAGAACAAAAACAGTACAAGTGTGATTGTAAATTGGCTACTAGAAAAAAAGGCCAACAAAAATAGTATTTATATAAAAAAGTTGAATATGTATGTACCAATACATATCGTAATGTTAATCAACAAATCTTCAGGTCCAATTTAAATATGTCTAATGAGTTTTAATTCAGACCTGAAACTCAACTTTCCAATCATCTCCAACCCAGAAAGTCTTGTTCAAGCATCTTCTCCAGAGGAACAAAAAATAGCGATGTGAAATGCTCTGAGATTTCCTTAACGTTTTGCAGTATTTACCCATTAATGCCTAACCATAGATCTCGCTGTTAGTATTTTTTGTGTTACTGATTACGAGACTTAATCTTAAGGCTTAATGTATGTTAATCTCCAGAGTTCATTGTTCCGCCTTCGTCAGATCACATCACAACTAAGCAAGAAATCAAGTCTCTACTCAAATTCGCTAAAAGCATTCCGATTCTTACAGATCGAGTGATTTTGTAACATTAATTATACATTAACGAATCTCAGGCAACTATGTCCCATTTGCTTGTGACGAATGACGAAAAGAAGATCACAAATTAATTGCGTCATAGTTTAGGTATTTAAATTTTAAATATTTAGAATTGCATATATTTATACAATGAGTCACGTTTTTGCATGTTTTTCTGGCTAATCTGGAATAATTTTCCTCTTCTTCATGTGCTCTTATGATTACACTAAAAAAATTCTAGTCGCATTGGAAAATACTTTACAAGTTATTTGGATTCAAGTTTACAAGTAAGTTGGCTTAAGATAAAACTTAAATCTAACTGGTGAAGCCATGGCAGTGAGGCCCCTAAGCCCATAAGCGAATCCTCGTCCATGGCTTGACCATGTCTCCCGTATGGACGATGAAACTACAGCGAAAAAGGTGACTGACCGACCTCCGTGTCCCCAGTGAAAGGACCAAGTTGAAGGCGCCCTTTAACACAGGGCAACAAATTTCGACTTTTTGTCGGCTTTTCGGGTTCTGACATCAGTTCTAGGGTAATTAGGGACCGCTGATTTCGAATCCGCAAACCGTTTTTAAAACTTAGTTTCCGTTTTCGCAAAAAATGGGCGTGTCACTTTTTCGGAATTTCCCTGACTTTTTCAAGTTTGGGATTGTAATTTCTAAACCAATAAACCGGTTGACATGATTTTCACTTTGTGGCATTTAAAACACAGCAACAGTTTTACAATTCCGCGGTAATTGGACCTCAAATTCGGAAAATATGGAATTTCACGGCGTTTTCTTTGATGTTAAAAAACATGTATCTTTTTCGTAAATCAATTACACAGTACAACAATTTTAAACTTTTTGTGTGCAACAGAGTGACGACCGTATATTTCTGAAAGAGGACGTCATACTGATCATTTTTGCCGAACAAAGTAATAGTCCAGCACGTCTGAGTTTTTTGTAATTTGCACATAAAGGTTAAAGGGTCCCTATAGACTTTTACGCGGAAAGTATAAAAACTTGAAGAGCTAGAGCTTTGATGTCTAAGACAAAGTTGTTTGCATTAAAAATGTGAATATTTTTTGGGTACACATGAACCCCTTCCCCTCTCCTTACCTCCTTTTTCATGTTTTTTGGAAAAATTTTTCATAAAAAGCTTGTATTGAGTAAAATATTGAAAAAATACCACATTGTCTTTTGGGAAAATATTCTTCATTAAAAAATAGGGGGGTCTTCAAACACCAAAACTTTCTCAAAACTTCCCCCAAAAAAATAAAAAGCCTTAAACACGAAACCTTAATTTAAAACTTTTTTCATAAATTGCAAGCTCTGCTTCAGATGTTGGGAAAAATGTTGAATATTAAAAAAATAAATATTTTACATTGAAAAATAGTTCAGGTGGTCTCCAAACAAGAAGGGAAGTTTTGGGGTATGAAGACCCCCTATTTTTTAATGAAGAATATTTTCCCAAAAGACAATATGGTATTTTTTTCAATATTTTACTCAATACAAGCTTTTTATAAAAAATTTTTCCGAAAAACGTGAAAAAGGGTGGTAAGGAAAAGGGGAGGGAAATTATTCATATTTTTAATGCAAATAACTTTGTCTTAGACATCAAAGCTCTAGCTCTTCACGTTTTTATCCTTTCCGTGTAAAAGTCTATAGGGACCCTTTAACCTTATGTGCAAAAAACTCAGACGTGCTGGACTATTACTTTGTTCGGCAAAAATTACACTGCACAACAGCATGTCTGTTGCATGGAGTTTTTTACATGAATCTGAATCGTTTTTCCACGCTGTTTTCAAAACCATACTTCGTTTTTATGTAACAGCTCTTGTTTTCGCAAAAAATGGGCGTGTCACTTTTTCGAATTTTCCTCGACTTTTTTCACCTTTTCGACTGTCATTTCCGAACCAATAATCCTATCGACATGATTTTTATATCGTTGCACTTACAACATTTCACGCCATTTTTTCTGACATTAATCAATTTTATGCGTTCTAAATTGGCGTTGTAATAAGGTTTCAAAGTAGGAAAATATTGAATTTCAAGGCGTTTTTTCTGATGGCGAAAATTGTACAGATGTTTCATAAATCAAGTTACGAAGTTATGAATATCTTAAGAAGAAACATCAAGCCATACAACACAGCCAAATTATTTGGCGGAATACACATTCGCATCGAAATAATAGCAAAAATGTACCACAGCCATTTTCATCATTTTTCATACTTTTTCCTTAAAAAATTAGGGGCCTCAAAATATGCAAAGTTTTTAATTTTTTTTGTTTCGAGCAATTCAAAATCTTTTTGTTTTTTGCTTGTATATCAGACAATAAATGGAACATATAAAAAAGCCTTAAAACTCCATATTTTCCGACTATTGAGGTCCAATTACTGCGGCATTTTAAAACTTATAAAAATAAGTTGCATCGGAAAAGAAGCCGTGCGGTGTTGTTAATGCGATAAGGTGAAAATCATGTCAATCGGTTTTTTGGTTTAGAAATTACAATCAAAAATATGGAAAAAGTAGAGGAAAAACTGAAAAAATAACACGGTACCTATATCTCACTAACTAGAGCTGCTAGAAATCTGAGGATAGATTCGAAATCAGCGCACCCAAATTAGTAAGAAACAGTAGAAAAACTCCATGCAACAGAAAAAAAGTGTTTTTTTGTTGTGCTGTGTTATCAGTATGACGCCCTCTTTCAGAAATATACGGTCGTTACTCTGTTGCAGAATTGCTGTTGTACAGTGTTATCAATTAATTATAGCATATATATAAAAAGATACTGAATATAGCCGATTCTTATTATCTTAGTGGGAGTGGCAAGTACGCATGTCTAACCTTACATAATTTGTGTCTGCCCAGTAAAACACAAACTCGTATATTAATTCTTATTTTTAATCAAAAATTGCAGAATAGTCGAAATTGATTAGTCACGTGGTTTACAGATGGGCGTGGCAGCCATGCAAACGTAAAAATTCTATTACCAAACTCACAACTTAAAAAAAATGCAAACACAACTTGCTTCGCCTTCCATTTGTACGATATATCGTACAAAGTTTTGCAACCTTTGCCGTCGACGATATATCGTACAATTTTTTTAAAGGCTCGTGAAAAATATTTAAACGTCAAAAATGCTTAAGTTATTAAGTTTTATAAATCAACTGATATTTAAACTTTGAAATGGTTTAGCTTTTTGTTGCCAAAAAATATTACATATTTAAAAATTCCAACGCAGAAGTTCCATCATTTGCTGGTTTCTCAAATTCTTGCAAAAAGCTGCTTACGAAACGCACTCATACTGTGTAGCCACGGCTATTATGATTTATATTTTTAAACAGAATGATACAACACATCCTATTTAATGAAAATTAAGAAGCCGTTCCATAAAAAGTACGTTCGCTGTCAAATAAAAAATCGTTGAAAAAATTCTACGATATATCGTACACATTTCCGGATAGGGTTAAACTGTAGCTCCCCCCTTCCCTCAACCGATTGAAATGTTTGTTGTAATACATGTTGAAAAAATCAGTGTTGCATACACTTTTCAAATAGGTGGAATATGTGGTATCACAACGGACCCATGTAAAGACCTAAGTGTGTCTCATACAAAGGCAGCTTTTACAACCAACCTATGGTTTGGACAAACGATTTTTTGCTCAGTGTATTGACTTTTTTGTTGGTTCATAGTATTGTCTTACTAAGAAAGTATTTACTATTTATAAACAAGATTGCATAGAAATTGAAAGTTTCCATTAGACCGAAAAAACAACCAAACTCACATTAAGGATGACATTGGATGAAAGCAAAAACGAAACAAAACGAAATCGAACCAGTTTGGCATATGTATGTATGACATACATATGTATGTATGTATGTCTAGTATAGTGTGCTAGGGGCGTACTGAAATTTCATCAAGGAGTTTCTCACACAATTATTACAGTGTTCCAACCAGTTTGGCAACGATCATGCAAAACTGCTCACAGACCATTTGGTATGTTTTTTATCCGATTTAGATTTTTTTGTGATTCGTACCCAACTTTTTAGACACGATTTTTTAGGCACCAAATATTGTCTTATACGATCACTAGATACCGTGATTGGTGATATTTTAATATTTTTTTTAACCCGGTCATGAAGTTGCACGAAAACAGCGGCAATGATCTGCACATGAATGCTTGAATACGAACATTGTTTCAAAGTAGCTCATAAACACTTAGTCTTAAGACTGAAGCACACTAATTCTAGTTCTAAATGTTAAGCCAAGAAAAAGAAAA
This sequence comes from Melieria picta, assembly GCA_964056695.1. NCBI lineage: Eukaryota > Metazoa > Arthropoda > Insecta > Diptera > Ulidiidae > Melieria > Melieria picta. The sequence continues at coordinate 105,700,869 of OZ057398.1, read as the reverse complement.
TAATTATAATAATAAATAAATAAATGCGTACAAATCAATCCATGCGAACGAGTACGTGTGCACTCGAAAACATGAACTTTCTGCTTTGCTATGAGATGTTTTATTTTGCATACACATTTTAATTTTAAATTTTGTTAGTTTGAACGTCTTGCATAATATAAATCTTAGGTAAAGCCGCTAGTAGCTAGTGGCCAAAACCCCTCAACGGCTAACTGGATTATCGAACGAAATTCAAAACTAGTAGCGCAGAGTTAATGCGGCAACGCATTTTGTCTTCCACTTCTTCATTTTGAAATGTTGTTCTTGCTCACGTTGTCGCATTACCCGTCACAACTGAATATTCACTTTGATTAAGCCAAAAAATACAATATCCACTATAGACAAGTGCAAAAAATTTTAAGCAAAATATTATAAAAAAAGTCTATGAGTTTTGTTTTAGATATTTTTTGCTTTGATCTGCCTGAGTAGCAGTCAAACCGATGTGATCAAAATAAATTAATTGCCTTCAATTATATAAATACGAGTAGTGTGATTATGTAGCACTAATGTGCGTCAAGTAGAAATTCGACTTCATTAAGACAAACTTATATCCGACAATTTGTATAATTTAACAAATGATTTGACCGTTTTGATGCTCAGTCTGAAACTAACCTCCAAAGATTGCAGTTATGCAGCGGTGGACTCTGTGGGGCGCACTCTTCGCACTGCTGGCAGCTGGCCACGCAGCTCAGGACTACCTGAAAGAGAAACGTAAGCAATCTTCAATGTTTCTCTGCTGCCAAGTGAAGAAACAACTTCAAATTCCTGCACTTTTCAGCATCATTTCTCAAACCTTGTCATATACATCCACCGACGGAGGAAGCTTGTTTGAGGGTTGCCTTCGAGAGTTTGTTCACCAACTGGCGCGAAGGTTAGTTGCAGTATCATATTTCGATTTTGCTTCGACCAGAGTTTGTGTAATTGTTTCCCCGATATGACTTTAGGTATTCCCGGCTTGAAGCACCTCGGTTCCATTGATCCGTTCCATGTGAAACGTTTGCAGCTCTCACAAAGCACACAAAATCTGGCGGACCTTCATGTGGATATGCAGAATGTGGTGACACATGGCATGAGTGCAACCAAAGTGGTCAAGGCGTCGTACGTATGAACAGCCTAATCAACTTAATCCAGTATTATGTATGTTAACCCCATCATAGTGTCGATGAGAAGAATTACGTGTTTAGGCTGCAACTGCACACACCATTAGTGAAGATCGAAGGTGATTACAAGCTCAATGGACGCATTTCGTTATTGAATCTGAATGGTGCAGGCACCTTGAAAATTGAGATAAGTACGTTTCTCAGACCGTTAGGAGTACTTAACGTACAGAGCTAACTGAGTTTCTAACTATCTGCAGATGATGTCGCGAGCACGATTGTGGCCAAGTCGAAACTGATAAAAGTTGACGGCGAGTATTTCTTCGATATAATGTCAATGTCATCGAAAATCGATAAGATTGAAAAATTCCAAATTCATCTGAAGAACTTGTTCAATGGCAACAAGGAGCTGGAGGATAGCACCAATGTGGTATTCAACGACAATTGGCGCGATATGTTCGAGATAATGCGGCCAGCCGTTTCGCGAACCTTGGACACACTCATGCTCGATCGTTACAAGCGCATCTTTGCCTATGTACCGGCGCGCTTTTTCGTCGATGATCTGCCGTGAGCTGGACGGACAGCAGAGAAGGGCTGTAGATTCTGTTTAGCATCTGACGTAGAACTTTATTTATTAAGTGGTTTGTTTAAAGTTGTAAGTGTGTTGTGTTTGGTCGGCAATGTATGTCGACTGTATTGAATTGTTGAAACAAATGTTAATAGGTATAAGCGGACTAACTACAGATATGAATAAAATTGGTATATACCTGGATCAGTGTTACGTTTGCAAATAGTATAAATTACTTCTTATACAATTTTCTAGAAAGTTTAGTTTGTTTCATTAACCCTTTCCGGAAATTTGTACGATATATCGTACAAATTTTTCGACGATTTTTTATTTGACAGCGAACGCACTTTTTATGCAACAGCTTTTTAATTTTCATTAAGGAGGCTGTGTTGTATCATTCTGTTTAAAAATATAAATCATAGTAGCCGTGGGTACACAGTATGAGTGCGTTTTGTAAGCAGCTTTTTGCAAGAATTTGAAAAACCAGCAAATGATGGAACTTCTGCGTAGGAATTTTTAAATATGTAATACTTTTTGGTACCAAAAAGCGAAACAATTTCAAAGTTTAAATCTTAGTTGATTTATAAACCTTAATAACTTAAAAATTTTTGACGTTTAAATATTTTGCCCGAGTCTTTACAAAAATTGTACGATATATCGTACAAATGACCACAAGGGTTGCAAAGCTTTGTACGATATATCGTACAAATGGAAAGCAAAGGTTGTAAGTTATGTTTGCATTTTTTTAAAGTTATAGGTTTGGTAACAGATTTTTTGCGTTTGTATGCCTGCCACGCCCATCTGCAAACCACGTGACTAATCAATTTCGACTATTCCGCAATTATTGATTAAAAATAAGAATTACTAGACGATTTTGTGTTTTACTGGGCAGACACGGGTTATGTAACGTTAGACATGCGTTCTTGCCACTCCCACTACGATAGTAAGAATCGGCTATATTCAGTATCTTTCTGTAGAACTGTACGAATTTTAATTCATTCTGTGTTGTATTGAGAGGAAAAGGGCTTTGCAACAACAACAACGGTTATATAAGACCGAAGAAATGTTAATGAATTGTTTATATATATAATTTATCTAACTTTCGATCAAATTTTTTGTTGTTATAATTTATGTTTTCTATCAAAAAAATCAATGAATTGTTCATAAAACTTAAAAAACCTAAACCAAAAATTCATGAATTTTTACTCCTTTGCGAACCATTGTACGATATATCGTACAAAATGTATGAAGCTGTGATTCTCAACCAAATTGATTTTTTTTAAATTTTTTTGTATTTGATTGCTATTAAAACCCTCTACTGCCCCATACGGCCTTAAGGCACGGTCCACTTTCAACTTTCAACTGATAATATTGGGAAACATGTGATGCTTACAGCCTTGCAACATTAAAGAAATGACAACTTAATTTATCTAAAACATGCCCTAAAAATTTAATTAAAAAAAATGAATATTTATGTGGACTTTTCTAGGTTTTTGTGGACCGTGCCTTAAGGCCGTATGGGCAGTAGAGGGTTAATTTTATGTTCAATAAGAGTCAATATTTTGGAGGAAAAATTTGTATCTTAACAAATGTGGAAATTGACCGGAAAGGGTTAATTCATAGCATAATTTCACTATGGTCCGCTTTTCAACACTTTTTGTCTGTGAAACATGAATTGTTTTTAATGCTCTGAAATAATTTCATGTCATCATGAAAACATTTCTCCTTCAGTCCTTTTGCGTGTCAGTTAAGAAAACGTAAACATTTCGAATACTAAACAAACAGAATGAAAAGTCCAAAAAAGAAACGAACCACCGGAGAGTCAGATATTGCAAGTGATCCGCTTGGGACAGAGCCATCAATTAGGTCACTCCTATCGAGTGCTTCAGTTGAACTAACGCCGTCGGTAACGTCAACCTCGCCCACACCGACAGCGCCACGTGGTCCGACCATAGAAAAATACAGAAAGAGTCGCAACATCAAATACGACAGTGAAGAATCGGTGCGTTCGGCGCTGCGCGATTTTCTTGTTTATCTGATCTTTCTGGCAGTGACCATTATTGGTATGAGATGTGGACCATCTGAATTCCGAGATACTCTAAATATTTTCTATTTGCATGCAGTGGCCTGCGCCTCACACACTCCGTACATGTACTTCTTTAATAAAACTGTCAAGGATTTGTTTTTGAGCCGCACCAATAAGAACTCGGCTCACGAGCCGGAAGTGCGATTCACCGAATTGGTAACCACAGCAGACTTTTGGAGTTTTCTCGAGTTGAAATTTCTGGACGATTTACATGGCGCTATGGTGAAGCCACCGACCGAGTCGGTTAGTCAAGGTGCCAGAAGAGGGCGAGAGGCAACTGCTGCACCGTCTGCCGACTCAAAGGGAAGTTTGCTATTTCTGGATGAGAATGTTGTGCTGGGACCACCACGTTTGCGGCAAATACGCGTCAAGAAGGACAGTTGCCATGTGCACAGCATATTCGACAAGTATTTCAAGGAATGTTATGCAGAATATTCGAGCAGCGTGCAGGACACCAAAGGCAGTCATCAAGGGTAGGCCATGAAACTAAATCAAGTCTGTCCCATGTCCCATGCGGAGATCGTTTCAAGTATCGTAAGAAATTGAGACTTTTATGTGCAACTTTTTCTACACGTTTTCAGCACTTCTTACAGCACTTCGGAAGAGATATATTCGCATCGGGTTTGGGGTAAAATTGCCTCCTATGGCGGCGGAGGCTATGTCAAAGATTTGACGTACGATATTGCCCAAAATCGCGCCATAATAAAGGAGTTGAAATCGGAAAAGTGGATAGATCGCGCCACTCGTCTGGTGCTCGTCGAGTTTACACTCTACAATGCCAATATGGATCTCTTCAACAGCATTAAGTGAGCATCTCTCTTATGTGTTATGCGTCATTAAGTGCAAAGTAAATTTCAGATTTATTGGAGAGCTGCCGCCCACCGGTGGTGTCATAACCTCAGCCAGCATGCAAACAGTAAAGTTGACATCGATCTTTCTGGATGGGAATTTTTTCTATTTGATTGCCGCTGTTGTATTCTATGCGATGGTTCTGTTCTATACGCTGCAAGAGCTCGCGGAAATGCATCAAATTGGCTTGTCAAATTATGTGTGCTTGTTGTGGAACTTTGTGGATCTAACCATATTGATTGTAAGTTGTCTGAGTGCAATATAACAATTATTATAATTTGCAATTTAAATGACTTAAGCTGGCTTATGTCTCATTGGCCTACAACATTTGGCATCCCTTCTATGCAAAGCGACTGATTGAACGTCTGAACGATAGTCCCGAGAAACATTTGAGTCTGGACAGTTTGTGCTTTTGGAACGAGATCTATCAGGATGTGATTGCGATGGGTGCATTCTTGGTTTGCATTAAAATCTTTAAATATATAAGTTTTAACAAGTCAATGCTGCAGTTCAGCACAACATTGCGCCGGGTGAGTGATGACTGGCAGTTGTCAATAGGTACCAATTACTGAATTTAAGTCACTGGAAGTGAGGGTTGTAGAGATTCATCATCGAGTTTCCATAATTCTCAGGACAATAATTTAGGGGCGCCGCACAGTGCTTCGACTCCATACAAAATTGGGGCAAAAATATAAGGAGTACTTTAAATTCGCTGAAAATTTGCAGTCTAATTCAGTAATTTTTAGTTGCTAAAATCTAAAATTTTCTTTGTTTCCACAAAAAAAAATATAGTTAAAAAAAATCGAATATAAATAACCGATTATTTTAACATCACCGAGCCCAAACCGCTGAAGCTATAATGATGAAATTTAGTCTGAAGTTGTATTTTAAAAAGTCAACCCTTAAAAAGAAGCGATTTTTTAAACGTTGACCTTGAAAGGGGGGAAAGTAGTGGTGAAGATATGGACGGACTTAATTTTAAATTCCATTATAATGAAAAAATAAATAAAATGACTTATAATGGATTAAATAGGCATGCCAAACCTATTTTTATAAAAAACATTCATAATTCGCGGCATTGACTTGGTTACAAATTTTGGTCGCAATTTTAAACGATTTCTGTAAAAAAATTAACATTAATAGTTTCGAAAAAATTGAATATTTCTCAATTCTCATTTTGGGCCGTTGGAATTTCCGCAGAATTTGTTTGGCGGATTTAAAAGAAGAAAGTCCATTTAAAAAAGTCGTAGAAAGAATTCACGCCAGTTCACGCCATTCGATTTTAATTGCCTTTCTAAATTTGCTTGTGTTTAATTTTCATTGATAAAAAAACATTCATTTTTGAAAATTCGTAAAAAAAAATTATTTATGCAAAAAAAACCGATCAGCGGTCTCGATCCTATCACTGTAGTTTTAATATTAAAAGAAATTGGTAGCCTCTCTACAACAACACATTTTCTAAAATTTTTTTTATACAAGCACATAAATTTAATTTTTCCCCTTCATAAATTTTTGTAAACATATATCCGACTTTGACAAGCTATATCTCCTAATAAAGACAATTTTTTGATAAAATGTTTCGGATCCAGCTTAATTAAACAATTAACTTTAACATGATACTACTTTCGTTAAAATCCGTGATAATTTTTTTTTTTATATTTGTCCACTATTGAAGCACTGTGCGCCGCCTAGTTGTAAAATCACAATGAGTGAGGATTGCGAGCATTGGATTGTTGTCATGCCGAAGGTCGCCACTTCAATTCAACCTAATATAAAATAACCTAACCTAACCTACAAACTAAAGTCAGATATTGGTTTTAAGTAGTGTCCGACCGAAACCACTTTTTTGGGCCGAAACCGAAACCGAATATTCGGTTTTTTTTTAATATTCGGCCGAAACCGAAACCGAAACTTTCTAGTTGAAATAAAAATCACCATATCAAACACTTTTTTCAACAAACGAATTTTACATTAAGTAAATAAAGAACAAACAAACAAACATAGCATAAATAAATAAATACTTATTAAAAAAAAACAATTTATTCATTTTTTAAAAACGTAAACACGAAAAAATCACCCTTTCCTACCTTACTCGCTAATATTCAAAATTAAATAATTTAATATTATATGCTAAAAAAAGAAGTTTATTTACATTGGTGTCATCCAAATTACTCCTCCTTTCACTATATATCTGCTACACAATAAAATGTAAAAAATATTCTAGAAAGTTTCGGTTTCGGCTATTCGGCCATTTTTTGGCCGAAACTGAAACCGAAACCGAAACCACTTATTTGGGCCGAAACCGAAACCGAAACCGAATATTCGGTCGGACACTAGTTTTAAGTTAACAACAAAGTTTATTCAGTTAAATATGGTCGCTCTCAGTGACGCATGCAAGCTTAGTTTTAGGGGTTCAAATCCCCTAAATATCTGTTTGTTATAAACATTTCGGGTGGCAAATATGATTTCAAATTGTAAAGGGTTCGAAAGTTGTGTACGAAATCCCCCAAAATAATATCCTGTGCGCGTCACTGTTCACTTTGTTCGACCACCTACTGACATATTTTTTTTCAGTATCAAAATTTCTTTCTTAAAGGACATTTTATGTTGCTATGTAGTTCACTCTGACAAGTTGTTTTTATAGGCCCTTCTTTTGGGTAGAGGAAGACATGGTTCAGGGAGGTCTAAAGTGACTGCAAGAAATAGTAATTGGATGGATACGGAAAAGTCTGGGCTATATGAGAAATGCTTACACAGGGTGTTCCATCTATACTTGACACATGAGAACTATTTATGAATAACTTAGTGAAAAATGCAACAATTTCGATTTCCTGCGGTTAAAATTTCCTTTGATTCAATACAATTTATTAGTTCAATGAGTGTAAACAATATCGAGAAGATGCTCACCATTTCCAGTGACGCGCGTTAGGGGTCTTTTCCCCGAATTTTTCATTTCATTTGCAGCCTTGCATTATCCTGATGGAGAAAAACATTCTTCCCCTTAAACAACTCATATTAGTCATTAAATAGGCTTAGTGGTTGCCAGATGCATCAACAAATTTTCTAGCAATCGAATTTTAAAGTGAACTTTAGCAAAATTTCTAAAAACTTTTGATACTTTCTAATCCAACCGTAACGCAAGACGTAACCTCTGTTTTGCTTTTCAGTGCTCGAACGATCTGCTGGGCTTTAGTGTCATGTTCTTCATTGTCTTTTTGGCATACGCCCAACTGGGGCTGTTACTGTTCGGCACCGTGCACAAGGACTTTCGTAACTTCAAGGAATCGGTGCTGACCATGATTCGAATGGTGCTGGGCGACTTTGAATATGCAGAAATCGAGCGCGCAAATCGTATGCTCGGTCCCATCTATTTTCTAACCTACATTCTGCTTGTGTTTTTTATACTCTTGGTATGTTTTTTATTGGCTCAAGTTGTTGAAAACTCATTGAGACTCGTTGAGTCATTTGGAAATATTGCAGAACATGTTCTTGGCCATTATTATTGACACATACAGCGAGGTGAAGAGTGAAGTGGCCGGCGGTCACAACTATCTGCAAGAGTACGTTGTGCGAATTCTGGGCAGAATGTGCGGTCGCAGGATGCCGCCAACTGAACGCAGACGCGAATCGCCAGCGAAGCCAGCACCAGCAGCAGCTGCTGAGGCGGGCGCAGGCGATGAGTTGCACATGGGCGCAGGCGACGAGTTGCACATGGGATCAAGCGATATACTGAAGGAGTGAGTATAAGATCGGTGAAACAAGACATTGGGGATTCTAATAATATTACACATTGTTGATATCTCGGTATCATAAAAACAGCACATGCCATAAGATCATGTGAAGTCTTTTAGTTGGTTTGAAATTTATTTTCTTGTCATTCTATCTACTTCAAGATACTTCGAGGAGATGCCACAGGGTCGTGATACGGCGCATATAATACGGTTCGTGTGCAAGCAATATGTGACAAACGTTTTAAGGCTTATTGAAAATTTTGTGCAATTTTAAAATTTCAATTTCAGTTTAACGGCGCGCGTTGCAGCACTGGAGGATGTGTTGCAGCAACTAGTCTCTGATATGGATACACTGCTGCGCAGAGTTGCCCCAAAACGACGTATATAACCTAACCTACAAAAACCATAAGAATGTTGTTGCTTTGTTTATCAGATATTTTTGTCAAATATAAGAAAGAAAAACAAAGAATTGAACTTTAACTTTGTAAATCAATGGAATAATTCCAACTTTTATTCAAAAACTTAGCTTTGTTTAGTAGATATTCTTATCAAATATAACTTGTCTGATCCTTCCCCAAAGAATTGAACTTTGTTACTCAGACTTATAAAATATATAATAAAAATACAAAAATATTTTCTTCTAACTTCATTAACTTCTGCTTTAAATACGTTAATTAAGGGTTAAGCTATGTTCGCTGTAAAATTTCGTGCAGAGCACTGAACTTAAATGAAATCAACAGCACAAACTTTATGAGCTTTTCTAGGCTGCAAATAAACGAGTAAAATTCAGCACTGCACAGCCGCCCCGGCTGGCCCACATTTACCGTATTGACGGTGCGTTACTTTGGCGCGAGACCGGTTCGACTATGTGTGCGCCGTCATTTAAATACAAAGCATGCAGTACAACATTTTTATGCCGGCACATATTTTACAATTATTTAAAGTCGGAATGCAGTAGAGGAAGTGAATAAAAAAAGTAGAATTTTGCATACCGAATGCAATGTTTATTGGTTTATATTGGTTGAATATTTCACTTCCGAAAGTTGAAACATTCCAATCATTACACAAATGAAATATTATTTTATTGTAATTTGCCTACATATCAAGGGAAAATTTTAAGTTTTAAGTTGAAAATATAGGATTTTTTAACAAAAAGGTGTCTTTTTGAAACATCATAATAATGCTATATTTTCGTAAAATTTTAGGATATTTTTTACTTTAATCGAAAGAAGAAATTCTGAGGTTAACAGTGAATTACTGGCCTTTCAGCTCTCGTTTGCGAATTGCCGATTCTCCTTTTCACTTCTTTTCTTTTGTTAAACTATTTTAATACTGTGCGACAGTACTTTTGACCCATCCAAAAGATGATATAGGCGTGAAACTAGAGGTCAACCTTAGTAACCTGGCATACTCAGTTTTTCATTTTCTGATCATTTCAAAGATTTTGTTAAATATTTGTGGTTATGTCTTAAAGAAGATATGGGTATAAAATAAAAGAGGAAACTCGTAGCTTTTTGACTAAATTATCTATTCAGGATCAAAATATGTCAGTATCTTAGTTACCAAAATTTTATTTTTCTATCACTAATTTTATAGACAAAAAATTAACACGTATTCCATACTAATTTCTTGCTTATGGATGGAAAATTTAGCTCTAAACCAATAAATATGGAACAATAAAATTTTGAGGTATTATACTGCAGACCGAGTTCCAAAACATATTTTTTTCAAAAGGATTCGTTAAAAAACTTCAAGCATATCGATACATAGGATACATATTTGAAAGAATCTTCCTGACACATTGTGGCCTTGAAAGTTCAAATTAGGAAATATAGTCTAAAGGTGACAATTTTTCTCTTTCATTTCATACCCATATCTTCACCATTGCACAGCCATAAATATTTAAATAAATTCTTTGAAATATGTATGTTCTCAAAACCTTAAAGTGCTTTTAAAAGGACATTGGATAAGAAAATTAAAAACTGAGTATGCCATGTTACTACGAATGACCTCTAGTTTCCCGCCTATATCATCTTTTGGATGGGTCTCTAGAAAAGCGGTTTTTTGTTGCACAGTGTAATTTATCTACATTATTTTTAAAGTAGAAGATAAATCGCCTCCATTACTTTCCTATTTGATTGAATTTGCGGTTTTTTGATTGCTCATTTTTATTGAAGTTTGTGCACTTTATTGTTATGGCAAGAATTCTTCGGTTTGTTATTTGGTTTTCCATCCATGGTGCTTGGAGCTTGAATTATGACTGGAATGGTTCCATATCGGAAACTATGGCTGGATTTTGGAGTTGTGAGTCTATAGATAGGTATGTGTCAAAGTCAGGTAGATTTTATTTATTTATTTTATTTATTTTATTTATTGAATTATTTGTACAACTTAAGATCATGGATCTTTTATGAGTACATCCACACATTAAATTAAATTTTAAAAAAGCTTTTCTTGTTATCTATTTATAGTTTGCTGCTTTTTAAGATCTCGACATAGAAATAAATAAATAAATGAAATTAAATGAAATATCTCTTCCTACAAACATAACATAAGTAGAGTCCGACCGATACCAAATTTTTTGGCCGATGCCGATTAATCGGCCGGAAGGGCGAGTTTGGCCGATGCCGATTAATCGGCCGAAAGGGCGAAAATCGGCCGATGCCGATACCGATTACATAGAAAAAATAACACGAATGAATTCAATCAAAAACACAGTCTATTTTATAAAATAACAAAAGGAACTATTACATATTGTTTGTAATATTCATCACAAAATAACAAAACATCGAGAAATAATTAAAAACTAAATAACAACCAGAATAATTAAAAACTAAATAAAATAACAAGAGAATTCAGAATTCTAATACATTAACATGTATTAAAAGAAATAATATATCACATTTATCCACTGAGAGAGAAACAAAAATAGTGACGTAAATATTGCATACAAATTCAGTTTTTTATTCAACTTAAAATTACGATTTTTATATTAAAATTTGTACTCTCAAATTGCGTTGTACAGATGCAGTGGGAAGAAGTCAGAAAACAAATTTGGAAAAAAAAAAAAAAAAAAAAAATGCTTCCAATTAAAAAAGAAGGATAAGATTGAAAAATTAAATGCCCCTTCTTCTGATATCCACATTAAGAGATGAAATGCATAGACATTTCGAGAAAATCTGTATTTTTAAGAATACCTAGATTTAAAAAAAACATTTCTAGGAAAAATTTATATTAAACAGTATCTAAAAATACATTACTGAAAAGGGGTATAAGAACCCATTGGTACAAAAGAAGTGGCAAAAATTCGCCAATAACAGCTCTAAATTTATTACTCGTTACTCAAACTGCTACTCGTTGTGTTTGGAGAGATTACTTCACTATTAGAGATCGTGTTTTTCATATTTTTCCTAATTATTTGTATAGCATTTACACTACATATTTTAGTGCATTGCACGAATGTGTGTCGACTCATATTTGAAAAAGTCGAGTTTCTTCTTGCCAAATGTTGTTGTAATTATAGTTGTACGCTAAAAGTTCAAAATAGTATAAAATTTAAAAAATACAGGGTTCTAAAAACGTCTGGCAATATAATATTAAATCTATTTTTTAAGGAAAATGTCAAAAGCAAAGCAAAAAATTTCAACATTTTTGGTCTGACGAATTCTTCGTGTTTGATTGTCACATTTGCCCAATATTATTATTAAATTAAATTAAAATTTAATATTATATTTCAAAAATCAAAATAGTTTATCAAATTAAGAGTTATTTTGCAAAAAATTGCCAATGATTTCGAAATCATTAATTTCGCATCTGAAATTATTTAAGTATTTATTTCGTGTTCAAACATTTATCAAATTTTGTAAACCTGTGCAAATAATTAAAACGTCAAATTTAAGCGCTTGATTGTAATTAAATTGAGAGCCGTAACAATATTCACACCAGTACAACAACAACAATGCCCAACTGTACGCACACATTTCGACGCCAATCAACGCCAACAACGAACGCTTGAAACGATTTCGAGCACCTGTTGCTGATTGTGTCATTTCGGTTCAAATTGCTAAGCACAATTTGCCTGCACCGTTGTTCGGTATCGGCCGACGGCGAGTGCAGATCTGGAAGAGAACTTTCAGCGCTATAAAACTCGCTCAAATCGGTTTTTATGAATAAAAGTCGGCGTCGCTGCAACGCTGCCAAGTGGCAGAATGGTTGCGCGTTGTTTACATTAAGGAAAAACCAACATTTCAGGCCACGGCTTCAATACTACCAACAACAATGGCAGCATTGACGACATCACCTACATTGAGCAGCGGCAGCATTGTCGGCGACAATAACAGCGACAGCGGCCGCAAAGCTCGGCATTTTGTCGCTGCCAATGTTGTTCAGTTTTCTTCTGTTTCTTAACGTCACAGCCGATCGCCGATCGCTGATCGTTTACTATAAAATTGTGCTTTACTTCACTTACGGCTCGCTTATGTTACAATTTTTTCACTTTGACTTCTTTGGCGTTTGTTTTTGTAGTCGACTGTGTGTGTGTTTGGTGTTTGTTGTTGCTGTTTTTACTCGAATTGTAGTGGCAACATTTGCGGTTGGTGCGCGGTATAAAAGCGTTCGACTCTTTGGTTTTCTTTTGAGTTTGTTGTTTCGCAGAGTCTCGTGCAAGTGCAAATTTTACAAATACCGCCGACAGACAACGATTCTAACATTTGCAGTGCATCGGTTTTGGATTACAACACAGTCAATCGACTTGCAACCACAACAATTCAACTGGAGATTGGTGCAACAACATTCGCCTAAGACATAAATATTTAGTTTTAGTTTTTCTCATATTTCGTTTTGTTATCACAACACACAATCGAAGGATATAAGCAAAGTGTTTGCATTTGAAATTAAAGATTTGCATTACTTTTAAAAGTGAAAACAACAAAAATGTGCAAATTGGTAAGACAACATTTTTAAATATTTAAAATCAGTGACATTTTAAAAATAATTTATTGTGTAGATTAAGTGATTAGTTGTTGCTGTCGTGTGGAATACGATAAGAGCTCGTGTGTTTTTTTTTAAATATTTTTTTCAAAGTGATTTGTGGAGTTGAATTAAAATGATTTTAAATGCTTATATTTGCCATTGTGTGTGTTTTGATTTTAATATTCACAAGATCGCCTGAAAGCTGTAACCATGAAGTGTGAAACAAGGTTGTCTGGCCGCAGTGTTTTAGAATGTTAAAATAAAATACCACACATTGAAAAAAAAAAAATCGGCATCAAGGAAAAGCACATTTGAAGGGGATACAGTTTGTACTGAATGAAAGCCCAACAAGCTAAACTAAAATTGTGTTTCAATCTTTAAGTGCTATGTGCTTCTAGGAGTGAGTGCTTGAGGAACTACCTTACATAGGTTAGGTTTTGGGTTTTGGCTCTTCCTGATAGCAGGGACCAAAAATAACTGTTATTTTACAATTTTCAAATAAAAAAGGCATAACGAAAAAATTGTCGGTGGACTTTTTCAAATATACCATTATGATCGTAATGGCCTCAGCTTCACGAATATTAAACGCCTTTTAAATTTTAGACTTTTACTATAAAAGTTAAAATTAACTGTTATTTTGTGCCTTTTATTATTTCAGGCAAAAATAACTGTTACTTTTGACTTTTATTTTATCGGTCAAAAATAACAGTTATTTTTTTTACTTTTATTTTTTCGGTCAAATATATCAGGTATTTTGAATTTTTTCAAAGGCCGTTTGACCGACTAAAAAACTATTGATACCATTTTTTTCGTCGCACAAGTCTTACAGCTCAGAATGTGCGGTCTGCTGAGACGAAAAAAATGGTATGAATAGTTTTTTGTCGGTCAAACGGCATTCGAAAAAATTCAAATTGCCTGATCATTTGACCGAAAAAATAAGTCACAAAATAACTGTTATTTTTGACCGATAAAATAAAAGTCAAAAGTAACAGTTATTTTTGCCTGATATGATAAAAGGCACAAAATAACTTTTATGTTTGTGGGTAAAAATAAAAGTTAAAAGAGAACAGTTAAAATCTGACTTTTTTGATAAAAACCATAACCGGTACGGTCCCTGCCTGATAGTCATCCATGAAAACTAACACATAAAAACGTTTATTTGTCATTGGACGTCATTTGGCTATAATAAAAAAAGTAAAAACAAAACTCAACATTTGCCTAATAAAACTTAATTTGAATAAACATTTTGTAAACAAATTTCATTTTACCAAATAAAAAGTTCAATTTTCACCTTATTTTATAATTTTCATTTAATTTCAGTACTGAAGATAATGTTTTTTTAAATGATACTTAGATGTCAAAAGGCATAAATATTAGTTATTTGAATTGTTAGAAATGTTTCGAATACTTTTGAATATAATAATTAATTAATTTTCTTGCACATTTATGATCGTTCTAAAAAACTATTAAAGTCAGCAGTGGCGCACACAGGGGGGTTTGGGGTTCAAAACCCCCAAAAACAAAAATTGTTGGTACAAACTATGGTTTCGAATGGTATTCGGCTCAAAAGTTGTACGCAAACCCCCCTCCCCAAAAATGAAATTCTGTGTGCAGCCAGTCTTTTCGCTAGCATCGCCAGTGAGTTTGAAATTTTTGGCTTGAAAAGCTGAAACAAACAGTTTTATTCGGAAGAGTTTTCATAGGCAATGAAATATTTTGCTGCCTTTTATTTTGCTGGATTACCGGGTTACGGCCTGCCGAGAAAAATCTCTCCAGGCCTTCTTTAGTTGGTCATATCAAGAGATGATAGAACGTTCTCAACTTGGTCCTTCCACATCTCATCTCACTAAGTTTATCATTAATTTTGTGGTGTCAACGTGATGTAATAATAAGAAATTATGATATCTCTAAGAAGAAGTTTTAAGGTTGAACTTATCGCAACCTACCGTATTGTTTCTGTGACTTTATGCTTGAAAGGATCAAACAAACAGATTAAACAAATAGCTGTATGCTGATTCTGAAACTGTTTTCAAAGCTTCTTTACAGACAATTAGCTATTTACTCTCAGAGGTTTGCCATTATGTAAGTACTAAGAGGGCAGAAATATCAATTTTTTTTAATTGTTGCTAAATGTAGAATGCGAACCAATGTCTGTTTGACTTGTGGTCTAACTTACTGAGCGCTGAACCACACGTTTGAAAAAACATTTTATTTCTTTATTTAATCGATTATATACAAAATTGACATTCATTTTACAAGAACTGCTTTTGCTGAAATCTGGCAGCACTGTGCAATATACAACTTATATATAGCACGATCAGCTATTAATTTGGTGTACAAATTTTACTGTTAATGTTCTTGAACATGGTCAAGTTTCATGAGTGTAGCTTTAAAATTTGGTCAATGGCAGGAATTGGACTTTAAACAAAAGTTGTTGTTGGAAGTTAAAAGATCAATAATACAAAATGTATGAACAAAAATGGCAAGGTTGAAAAAAAACTAGAAAGTCAGACACGAACAATGAGAAAATTGAGAAAGATAACACTACTCGACACGAAAAATGCTCCTAAAAATAAAAGTATTTTTTAGACTAATCTTCAGCTGCTGAACACGAAACTGAAAATCAAAAAATTTTCTTAAGAAGCGTTTTCGAAAAATCTTTGAACTTCAGAACTTTGAAATAGAAAAAAATTTAGATGTATGAATCTACAGACTGAGATCCAAAGCATTTATGTTTTGCATACCTGACATATTTTGGTCCTGAAAGTTAAAAATAGAAAATTTAGTTAAAAGCAGAAAAATTTTCTCTTTCATTTGATACCCATATCTTCATCATTGCACAACCGCAAATATTAAAAAAAATATTTGAAATGTGTATGTCATTAAAATTTTAAAGTCCTTTAAAAAGGTTTTTGGGTAAGAAAATGAAAAACTGACTATGCCAGAATATTATAAATGACCTCTAGTTTCACGTCTATATCAACATTTGGATGGGTCTCGGAAAAATTAAAAAATTTGTTCGCACGGTGTAATAAATGAAAAGTTGGTGTTTTCACTCCGTGCATCATAACTTTGTCATTTTTCTTTCAATTCTATTGATGTTAGGCTTAATATTTGCTCAAATAATATATCTTTCATCTTAGATTTTAAAACCAGAGGAGATCATTTATTTTATCTATAAAAAAACCATTGGAAAATGTATAATTTTTGAAAATTTTTTCAACTTTCATCGTCAGTAACTTCCCCAAATCTTATCTGATTTGGACAATCGATATATCGTTGGAAAGGCTAGTTAATTGCCTTCTGAACGACGGACTTGTGTTAGTCGGATGGTTGGTTTACGAGATATGTGCTCATAACTGAAATAAGAGGGGAAAAAGTGTTTTTCGAAGATTTTTCGAAAACGCTTCTTAAGAAAATTTTTTGATTTTCAGTTTCGTGTTCAGCAGCCGAAGATTAGTCTAAAAAATACTTTTGTTTTTAGGAGCACGCGATGAACCCATTTTTTGTCGAGTAGTGTAATTTAAGCGATGCAAACCTTGGAAACTGTACCTTAAAAGACACAAGAATATCTAATTTTAGAATTTTTTCTCCTTTCTATTAACTTTTACGTATTACACTGTGCAACACTTTTGTCGAGACCCATCAAAATGTTGATATAGGCGTGAAACTGGAGGTCATTCATAGTAACATGGCATACTCAGTTTATAATTTTCTTATCCGGTGTCCTTTTAAAAGGACTTTAAAATTTGAAAAAATTTTTTAAAAATAATTAAGGCTCTGCAATGATAAAGATACGATTAACAAATGAAAGAGTAGAATTGTCGCCTTTTCCTTAAATTTTCTATTTTCAACTTTCAGGACCATAATATGTCAGTAAGGTCCTTTCAAATATGTTTCCTTCAATATCCTTGAAGTTTGTATCTCGTTCTGTAGTATGAAATTTCGAAATTTTATTCTTCTAATTTTATGGGCTTAGAGTT
The DNA here is from genome assembly GCA_964056695.1 of Melieria picta. Taxonomy (NCBI): domain Eukaryota; kingdom Metazoa; phylum Arthropoda; class Insecta; order Diptera; family Ulidiidae; genus Melieria; species Melieria picta. Next base: position 105,683,545 of record OZ057398.1, on the reverse strand, counting down.
AAAAAATAAGTTTCCATCCATAAGCAAATATTTAGTATGGGATACGCATTAACTTTTTGTTTATAAAATTAAATAGAAAATAAAATTTTGGGGTATTATACTAAATATTACTTACTGACATATTTTCGTCCTGAAAATTCAAAATTGAAAATTTAGTCAAAAAGCGACAAGTTTCCTCCCTCATATGATACCCACATCTTCATCATTGGACATCCGCATCTGAAATGTGAATGTTTTTAAAATTTGAAAGTCCTTTTAAAATGACATCGGACAGAAATTGAAAAAATTAGTATGGCATCTTTCTATGAATGACGTCTAGTTTCACGCCTATAGCATCTTTTGAATGGGTTAAAAATACTGTCGCACGGTGTTATAATAAAACAAAAAAAAAAGAAGCAATACAAAAATGATTACAAATTAATAACACAATTATTATTCTTAATCCTTTCGCTACAGGTTTTTACTGGGGAAAGTTAAAATTTTAAATTTTTTTAGGCTTCTATGTGGTTATATTAGCAACATTTCATAAGAAATGTTTTAATTTTTATACTCGGACCCTGTATTTTAGAGTGTTTTTCTATGAGAGCAACCACATCGTTGTGGTTGTAATAATTACTTAAACATAAAACTTTTTACGCATAACGCAAATTTGAATATTTCTTCATTTACTTCAGCCAAAATTAAAAAAAAAAGTATCTAAATTGAAAGAAAACGTCAAATTAAAAGGTTCTCTAATTTTTTCTGCTTCTTCTTCCCTTACTATGTCAAGATATACCATTAAAAAAACGTGTATACTTCTCTTCTTTAAACTTAAATATTCAGTTTATTATTTTCGGATTTTTCCTAAAACTTCAAGCTATCCTAAAGAACAACAAATAAATGTATTCTTGCAACCATTGAGACATCCTCACAAAATAGCATGTTGCCATATGGCAACAAAATAGCGAAAGGGTTAAGCTCGTCTCTTCTCAAGAAGCAATGCTACGGTTCGTAGTTATGGCTCGACTACTAATACTTTACTGATACTAACACTGCTCTGAGTGTTAGATTTAAAGACAACTAACTATTCACTTAATGCTTAATTTAAATACCACAAGCAGTTTAATCATGCAACAATGATGTAATTCATAAAATTATTATATTATATTATATAGTAAACTTGTATATAGAGTAAACACACAGAAACACAACCCCAGCAGTTTGCATTACAATTTTACATTCAAAAATATTTGAAGCTTAAACTTCAAATTCCCAATGCTGTAGTTGTTGCATGCGGAAATGGCAACATTCCTTGGCAAAAACAAATTGCTTGGAATGTTTGCATTGTTTGTTCTTTGGGTTTTGGTTTTGGAGCTGATACCAAAGCACAACATGTGGACACGCCCACATGCGCATTGTTTGCGCCAAGCACCCAAAACTGGTTTAACGGTTAGTGCCAGAAACTTCCACTGAGTTCACATTGCGCCAGGAGCACGCGAGACGTTTCGCAACAGCGGACGCAACAATTCAGTGCACTTTAATGCGTGTCTAGAACGAGTACAACAACTACACAGGCCGACCTTGAGAACAAGTCAGTCGATCTGGCATTTTCTGTAGCTATTTCACTTTCGTTGAATACACAACAACAAAGTGGAAATTGCAGCGGTTGCAGTTAAGTGTCGCTTAGTTTGCCAACAACAAACTAAGGCGGCCACTTCCAATGTGGTCGGCTTTGTGTTAAATGCGACCAATCACCATTTGCTGCACACATTTATGGAAATTGCTCGACAAAGTTGTCTGCGCCGCTCTCCAAGTTGGCCATTGGCTGCAGTGGCGGGCGAGTGTGGGAATGTGCCACACCTTTGCGAGTGCAGCATTCAATCGCTTTGCCGCCTGGGCGCCTGCACAACTGTGGAATTCTGCCAAACGAACGCAGCGCCCAATATTCAATCTCTCAATTGCTGCAGCCGGTTTGTTAATGGCTCTGGGTGTCGATTTCATTTGGGCTGCTCGGAATGTTGCGAATTACACAGTCCACGCCAGCTGCGTATCGTTTGCACATGTGTTGCGCTCATTTGCGGCGGTTAAGTGCTCCACTTTCAAGGGCGCCCACATTGCTTGCCAGCTGCGTCATTCACATCACCGCATTTTATAAGAATTGTGTGTAATCATGCCAATTGTCTTCTGCTCTCACTCCACAGCTCGCGGTCGCCTGTCTCGTCTTGGTCATACAAATTCGAGAGTCACAGCAGCAGCACCACCAACAACAACAGTACACAACGCCAGTGCCGATTCTGAAGCAAATCGATCGCCACAACGACGATGGATCGTACACGTACGGCTACGAGGCGGCCGACAAGAGCTTCAAGATCGAAACGAAATACCCGAACGGGGAGGTGTTCGGCAAGTACGGCTACGTGGACGATCAGGGCAAGGTGCGCGAGATCGAGTACGGCGCCAGCAAGCGAGGCTTTGAACCGGCCGGTAAGCCAACAATGCAAACAAATTCGATTTCGAACAAATTATGAAACATTAAATGTTGAACATGCAGGCAGCGACATCAATGTGCCGCCACCGACGCTCACCAACAGCAACCCGTACCCGTTAGGGCCCAACGAACTGGACGACGGGCAGTATCGCGAGGACCCCAGCGTCTACTACAAGGACCAAAAATACAATCGTCCCATTGCGGCAAGCAAATTCAGTCTGAACAACTATCAACAGCCACGCCCACAGCCGGCTTATGCGCCCGCGCCGCAGTACAATGCGCCCGCGCCGCAGTACAATGCGCCCGCGCCACGATACAACCCGCCGGCGCCCCAATCACAGCCGCGCTACCACCAGCCGTCCGCCTACCAGCAACCCTACTACCAGCCGCAACCGCAACCGCAGTCGCAGTACAATGGCAACCCCTACAACAGCCTGCCCGCGCACCATCATCCGGCGCTCAAGAGTCTGGACATCTGGAGCGGATCCTACAGCATCGACTACACGGGCCGTCGGAAGTAGGTCCGAGCGCGAGTGCGCGCTGTGTGTAGGGTGGCTTTGAAATCTGAAGAATCATTTCTGAGAATTTTGTATCAAGTTCAAAGACTTTTGAGATGTTCAAGTCAGCTACGAAATTGTACGAGGCGAAAAGGCTCCTTCGACAGGGAAGGGAAGACATGTGGAAATAAACGATTATTTATATTTTTTTGTGTGTGATTGCAATTCAGAAGAAAATATGAAGAAATCTGTTGCTTGTTTGTTAAAATGCAGAGTTTAATTTAATGTTGTCTCACAACTTTCAATAGTTTAATGTAATAATGGAACCCTGGTTGCAGTGGCGCACAGGGAATTTCACTTTGGGGGAGAGGTGGGTTCTGTACCCAATTGAAGCCATATTTGTCACCAGTAATGTTTGCAAGATACAGAGAGGGGGAGGGTTTGAAAATTCCACAATTCTTCTCTTGGGTGCACCACTGCCTGGTTGACACCAATACTAATGATTTATGATACTAATTGTTTCTACGGTTAGCCATAGATGTTGCAATCTGAATGGGTAAGAATGTTAAAGTGGCTTTTAAGTTTAGAAGCACCAACGTAAAATATTTGTATTATTATTTACTTAGTGCGTACTAACTGGTGTTTTCTACATGGTCACCTAAACTGTTATTAAATCAGGTTTTGCAATGAACATCAAAAAATTTCTATATTTGAATTTTCAATCAACTGACAGATTTATCATACAGAAGCCAAATCATCACTTGGTTGACTTAGAGTTGACTTATTCTGATGTCATAGCAACTATTGACCCCAAAATAAGCCATTTCCTAGATAACCATTTTCCGGTCAAACATTTGGCTTTCTTAAAAATCTAGTTCAATCATGTATGACAACCTTTTCGGATCACAAATTTCAGAAAAGTCAACCAGGAGTGGATAACCTAAAGATACACGGATACATAAAGATACACGGATACATAAAGATACATGGAGTTTTCTGCGAGAAAAAGGGGCAACAGTGATACAACAAATATAGGGCGTATTTTCTAGTCATCAATCGATCGACTGCGTTGACAGTTGTCTTCCAAAACAAAGTCAAAACATTTGTAATTTACTGATACATTTCATGGGTAAATATCTGAATCAACAGTTAAAAGAATTGGAGTATAATAAAACGAACTGTGGTGACAGGAAGCTTTAGTATATGATTCAAGTTGGCAGTACCCGTAACTCGTTACAGTCGTTATATGTGTGATAGACAAAAAATCGGCGGGTATATTCACAAATTCCAAAATACAAAATATGGTAAAGTGGTACACTCGCATATATTGGAGATTAGAAATAAGTAAGTCGATCAATACTGAATGAAACTCTGACATGATTTTCACAAAATGAGGTATTTTTTCAAACTCTATGCTTTAATTTATTTAACCATTTTGCTACAGCAGGGACGCTGGTGTTCACTGGTGGCATGTCCAATTAATTTTTAAACTCTAATTTCTATTACAAACTCAAGAAAAAACGGCCGCAAATAGGTTAAAAATGAAGTTCGTGCAAAAGCGAAAAGGTTAGAACTTTTGATTCATCATGATTCAATTGTTGCTCCTACTTTGCTTTTTCCCTAAAATAGAGTTGCCTCGTGCGTCAATCTTTGCATAAAATAAAACAGTGAGATTGATTCAGGTCTTTCGCATTATATGTGAGAAAAATGCAATGCGACTTTCGAGATCTATTTTTAAGAGTTCAAAGTTCTCCTTTGAAGCATACGAAAACTATTTCTTCCTTGTGATTCATTGAATCATAACCATGAGCCTACCGGTCATCTCTGTTTGGTTTATTCCTCGGAATGGGGCTACCAATTGTGCTGATCTATGTATCAAATAAAACTGTGAGATTCATTATTGATTTATGCCCATTTTCTATCACAAATTTAATTGAAACAGTTTATACCTCGTCCAACCATTCATACAAGCCTTCAAATAAAAGATTAATTATTATAATACCTTATTGCTACATTATTGATTTATGCCCAATTTCCATCTTTACTTTGGTTCTCTTTACTGATTTGTTGTCTCTTTGGGTTTGCATGCATTCTAGATGTCTGAATCAAATAAGATAACACCGTGCGACAAAAATTTAAAAAAAATTTCACACCGGAAAAAATCCATATGGGCGTGAAACTAGAGACAAAACATAGTAATGCTGCGTACTCAGTTTTTCATTTCTACATCTTTTGTCCATTTAAAAGGACTTCAAAATTTTGAAGGGGATACAAAATAAAAAAAATATAAAAAATACTTGACCTCGTTAGAATATGGCGATATGTATATCAAATGAAAGAGGAAAGGCTCAAGAATTTAAATAAAACTGACTTTTTTATCTATTTGTAAAAAAAGGATATGAAAAAGGTACTTTGAAAATTTTAATCCTTTTTAGCCTTGAAAATTTGTAGAGAATTTTCTTGAAAAGTAAGTATGTTAAAACCCAAAATTTCCTTGATCACGTGTCAAAATGTCATTATTCTCGCTTCATTGATTTTGTATCTTTTTATTATTTAAAATACTAATACTCAAATAAATTAGAATTTTTGTACTTCATTAGAATTGCAGCTTCCGCCTTTTTTTAATAACTTTCGAACTAATAAAGTTAGAGTAATGAAATTTTGGCACGTGATCTGGGAGATTTTGGGTTTTAACATACTTACTTTTCAAGAAAATTCAAACTTTCAAGGATATAAAGGATTAAAATTTTCATAGAACCTTTTTCATATCCTTTTTAACAAATAGATACAAAATTAGTTTTATTTAAATTCTTGAGCCTTTCCTCTTTCATTTGATATACATATCGCCATATTTTAACGAGGTTATGTATTTTTATATTTTTTATCCCCTTCAAAATTTTGAAGTCCTTTTAAAAGGACAAAGGATGTAGAAATGAAAAACTGAGTACGCAGTATTACTATATTTGGTCTCTAGTTTCACGCACATATGAATTTTTCCCGGTGTGAAAAATGCTGTCGCACGGTGTAATAAGTACGCACGCATTCATGCTTCGTCATTTTGATTAAATATTACTAAATTACTGAACAGGAGTAAAATTTTGTCGCATGTGTTGCTTGGCCTTGAACATACGACAATGTTTCGTCGAGTACTGAAAGCACTGAATTTGTATGAAAAAAATGTCGCATGTGCAAAACGTTGGTACATACGACAAAATGATGACTGAAGCGGTTGTGATCTTGCAAATGCGACAAATTTAGCCTGAATATTTTGGAAACTAAACTAGATATCGAAATACAGACAACTTTAGTCGAAAGATTTCATTCAATTTTGTATAACTCCATCCTCAACTCAAAAAACCCACTTTTCACATACGACAATAATTTATCCGGGCGACGATTTATCTCCTTCTCGGTATAACGTTCGCTCGTATGGTAATTTCTGAATCAAATTACGTAGTGAGTATGATGCATGTTTGATTCATGTCATTGTTATTTATATTTTGCTTCTTTTTTGGGTCAACGTTTCCTTGTAATCTCTGTATTGAATCACCTGTCATCTCTGTTGTAAGTAATCCAACAGCCAAGAAGCAATGCTTCTCTTGCCACGTGAGTCGTTTACTTATTTGCTATTTGAACGATGATTGATGGTTTGATTGAGTGCAGTGCTTTCCACCTGTTTTCTTTTGAAATGTGTGCGCGTCTTTGTGTGTCTGTGTGCATCTTCTTTTGCAATCATCGACGCCACGACCTCCCATCGAGCCACAAATGCATTTTTATTATATTTCAACAATTGCAACGTCTTTTATGCGTTCCACTTGAATTGTGCAGCAATCGCACAACGCCAATAAAATAATAACAATAGCAAATTTTTTGTGGCGCATTACGCTAACAAAGCACACGCTGCGGCGGCATGGCGAGCGTTTGATTGTTGCGCTTAAGAAATTCCAAGTGAACCAGTTAAGAAACAGAAATGCGCAGACATGAAAATGGAAACATTTCGATCGAACGGGCAGAGTTGCGCTTCGAGCGTGTTACAATTATTCGAGTGGCCGAACATGGGCTACGACCGCCTGGCGATAGATGCCATTGCGGCCAGGTGCAGCGAGGAGGCGCAGCACCGCGCTGGAATTTCGTCTACGCGGGCTGGCCGGCGCACTTATGCAATGCGCCGTGCGCCACTGGCACCTTTCGAAACGCGCACAATCGAATCACCTTCCAGTTGCTGCGCTCTGGCCAGAATCGAAATGTGTTGGGTGTTGGTTGTTCGACCGACTGTGGCCTGCCTGAACTGGAGTTTATAAGTAAATCAAGTCGATCGGCGAGTGCTTTTCAAATACCAATTGACGACTAAGAGTGCCGCATGACGGCGCCACCTTCAACTGTTTTCTGTGCACCGCTCGAAGTGTTCCGCCCACACCACAACGTGCTTCCGCTGCCATTTCGCAAGCGTGCATAGTAAATTAATTTTGGTTTTGCAGTGAGGATCACTTTGACGCATCCGTGTGCAGTTTTCTATGCAGTGTGGTCGCCCTACAAAAATGCAAATTGCATCTTTTCATTGAAAAAGAATTGCATTGCTTTGAGGGCAGCTTTGCTCATTCGTTCATTGTCCGAACAGTGGGCAATCACATGAAAAATTCAAAAACCTCTAACTGCAAATCAAACACCAACTAGTGCTGGCCACGTTAGTTGTGGACTGTGGCGCGAGTGCACCGAACTAATGCAATTACGACCGGTGTTTAGCATTGTTGTTGCACTCGCATCGATTTTCAAAGTTGCTATTTGCTCAATAATTCAATCTGGCAAGTGAAAGCGTTCCAATGAAATTTTTATGCTGTCAATTGGGACAATTCATGTGCAAGTACATAGCTGACAATTATTGATTGAATGCAATTTTGTCGTTTATATACAAAAGCAATTTAAATGATGAGAGTTAAATGTTGTATAACTCTTTAATTGGCGAACGTAGAAATTTCCAGCATAAATTTTGAATGTGTTTTTAAAGACTGTCTTGGCTAAAGAAACGAATCCAATTTCAAGCTCGCAAAGAACGAGTAGAAAAATTTGAGAGTATAGGAATTAACCCATTTTCGGCCGCTGGTCGATTTTTCACCAGCCACTTTGAAGGAGAGTAGCTCTGCACTTAGACATTATATCTTTGAACTTTTGATGCATAAAATAGCTTTGGTCTTTTGGTAACCCCTCGAAATAATAATTTTTTTTTTAAAAGATAAATTTAGAGATGTTGGCGAAGGCACGAAAAAAACATTTTTTTAGTCATATTTTGAATATTCTGAAAAATATATAACCTTTTCAAATTATTGATTTATTATTGATTATTTACGAAGCCTAAAGACCAAATTACCACAATCAATTGATATCCATAAGATTATGAAAATATTTTTACCTCTCAGCACCGCGTACTTTTCAGTGGTCGAAAAATCGACCATTGGCCAGAAGTCGTCATGTATGTACATATGTAAGTCAACAATTGTTTGTTTTCATGCTTGATTATTATTTGACTAAAACTATGTACATATATATTTGTTTTTATTTGAAATTAAATTTTTTTTATTTATAAAAAAATTATGTAAAAAAAAACACAAAAAAAATCCAAAAATATTCTTGATTAAGGTCCTAAATGTAAGTCCTTAAAAGGAATTAAAAAAATATTGGCTATTTCTGGTAGCGGCCGAAAATGGGTTAAAGCACTGAAAATGATTTAATTTTGGGATTATTCAGATCGCTTAACCCTTTCGCTACAGGTTTTTACTGGGGAAAGTTAAAATTTTAAATTTTACATCTTAGGCTTCTATGTGGTTATATTAGCAACATTCCATAAGAAATTTTTTCATTTTTATACTCGGAGCCTGTATTTTAGAGTGTTTTTTCTATGAGAGCAACCACATCGTTGTGGCTGTAATAATTACTTAAACATACAACTTTTTACGCATAACGAAAATATGAATATTTATTCATTTACTTCAGCCAAAATTAAAAATAGAAAAGTATCAAAATTGAAAGAAAACGTCAAATTAAAAAGTTATCTAAAGTTTTCTGCTACTTCTTCCTTTACTATGTCAAGATATATCATTAAAATGACGTGTATACTTCTTTTCTTTAAACTTAAACATTCAGTTTATTAATTTCGTATTTTTCCTAAAACTACAAACTATTCTAAAGACCAATAAAAAAATGTATTCTTGCAACCAGAGAGGGTTCAGACGTCCACAAAGTAGCATGTTGCCATATGGCAACAAAATAGCGAAAGGGTTAATTAAAAGAAGACTGCAAAACTAACTGACAAGAACATTTCATGGAACAGAGTTTTGCAGCAAATGAATGCAATTTTGCAGTCCGCCAAATGTCTACGACAATGACCTCGCAGACATTGGGCTGGCCGCTGGTGATTCAAGTGCAAGTGCAGGAAATGTTGGCAAACAAGAATAACTGCAATTCGTGCGTAAATGTTATGCCGCCACGGTTCACGCACACGTTCCACGCGTTTGCACCAGTTGTGTGTGTGTGTGTGTGTGTGTGTGTGCGTGTGTGCATAGTTGGTGGCTAATTGCAGTTGCATGCTGGCTGTGCCAAAGGCGGTGACCGACGGCGCGTTGTAACCGCAACACAAAACGACACTCAATGGTGACAATACGAGGCGAACACATGCGTGTACATAGTTCAAAATTCTTTTGCAACAAGGTCAACACCTGAGATTGTACGTAAATTCAATAAAAATAAAGAAACAATGACTGTGATATGAATGGAACAGTCGGCCACAAACGAGGGTTTATTGCAGAAGAAATGCGTTTTGGGGAGGAAGTAGTGATTCAAAGTCATGAGAACTCAAATTCGATTCTTAATATCATTCTTTCTGTGACAGGATTTCATGCTTCAGATATTTGATGGACAAGAAAAATCTTAGTTTCATTATGCTTTTAAATCGGTTAAAAGACATAAATGTTAATGTAGTTAAACCTTAAAGATGAATTTCGTATAGGTAAGAAAAAAAGTCTTGTAGTTATACTGTTTTAAGAATTTGTGTTTCAATTCTCCTGCTAGTTGGATATGTTGATGAGGCATAAAAAGCTAAAGGACTGAAAAATCAGCTAAATCATACAAAACATCATGGAAGTGGTGATCCAGATGGAAATTGGTTGAAGAAGAAAGCGTAGGATGTGGAGTACAGCCTCGGTCTGTCTCTATGGTTCTCTATTGAGCCTATTGAATCCCTTAATGGATCCAATTTGATCTCTTCTTAGACTAATTAAGGTTAAGTTGTGACCGAAACTGATGCTACTACTACATTTAAATTATGTTTTATCGGTTCTACTTGTGTAGGTAATGTTGGTGAGGAGATTTTGTATAAGGAGAGGTATCAGAGTTAGCCAGATTCAGATTAAACCTTTTTGCGATGTCCTTCTGTGGAATGCAAAAACTAAACGTTTGAACGTCAAATTTATTTTAAATTTATTTTATTTTATTTTACTTTATTTTATTTTATTTTGTTTGACTTTATTTTATTTTATTTTATTTTACTTTATTTTATTTTATTTTATTTTATTTTATTTTATTTTATTTTATTTTATTTTATTTATATATTTGATTTGATTTTATTTGATTTGGTGTGATTTGATTTGATTTGATTTGATTTTATTTTATTTTATTATATTGTATTATTTTTTATTTTATTTGATTTTATTTGGTTTTATTTGATTTTATTTGATTTTATTTGATTTTATTTTATTTTATTTTATTTTATTTTATTTTATTTTATTTTATTTTATTTTATTTTATTTTATTTTATTTTATTTTATTTTTTATTTCATTTCATTTAATTTCATTTCTTTTCGACTTTGGAATGAAACATTTGCTTCACTGAGTTTGCGAAACACTGCCTAGATCATTTACCTTTCCGCACAACAGCGACGGCTTTAATTCGAAATTAATTTATGGTAACAGCTGGCTCGGCAAAACTTTTGCACACATTACGAGCAAATGCAAACTGGATTCAATGCAGCCCAATAGTAAACTTATTTTAGCACCAGTTCGGTTCTATTGAACTCGTTTTGCTGGTTGACTGTGTGTTGTTATTCATTCGCCATGGAATTCCATTTCGTTTGAGCAGGAAGAGGAATTTCTAATGGCTACGCTGAAAAGTTGTAGGCGCAAAAATTCCTTTCATAGTCAACTAGTCAATGCAAATATTGTTGCAATGTTATGTTTATGTGCATGAAAGATTTTTACAAATATTGGGGATATTCACGAACTGAGGTGGAAATCTCGTAGGAGGCAGGTAAATATGGTAAGTTATACTCGGTTTTCTCGGTTTCATTTCTTCCTCATCGCCACAGTTTCTACAGATGTCATTGAACCAGAGGTGCCATTTTATACGGATGGATCCAAAGACATATCAATCAGTGATGACTCCAAGAAGCTACTTGATACAATTAAGACTCAGAGATAAGAACCAGAGGACTTTTAGACGGCCATGAAATATATTATATCTTGAATATCTTAAATAAAATTTAGTGTCTTGCTACTCTTATATTTTTATATATTTTTGATTTGTAATTGATGAAGTATAGTAAGTATAATTGATAGTTTGACATGAATTTTATTTAGTAGTTTCATCAGGAAATTGATTCCAGAAGGCGTTGTTGTCCTTTTTGAAGAGTCCGACACGATCAATATCACTTTCTCCTTGTCTTTGCAGCTACTGCAGACATTAGTAAAAGTGATATATTGTTTTGGGAGCATATATCCAATGGCAGGCTGCCTAGTGAAGACACTAACAAGTTACTGTATGGAAGGAAGTTCGCATCAAGGACAGCGTAGATCGAGTTCTGCTCATGGAGAGGGTGAATCAAACTGCCCGGAAGATGCTGCATTCAGTTCCACTACGCCATGAGAATTCAGTGTTCGTTCAGGGCATCCATTCAATATCTGTGTGAAGAATATAGTAGATAATACTGCAGTTTTTTTAGTCCAAATTAGTACAAATTTATTCACTACTCGGAACTAGTCTCTTCTTCTAACTCAACAGTCAGTAACTTTAAATTAAAGTGTAAGTAAGTAGATTGCAGTTTTCATAAGATCCATTAACTATTATATAAAAATTCAGATTTTATTTTCTTTGACCAACACTCGGTGAATGTCTCCCCATGAGTCATTAAATTTGTGTTTAGTACGAATAGAAATAAAAGAGTGCGAACTTTGTTCCTGTTGCTATCCGCCGAAATGCGTCAAAGGCCAATCAGCAACTTTGGTGTTTGTCCGCATGCGATATGCTTTAGTGAGCAATTCGAATTCATTACACACCCAAGTGGAGGCGCCGACCGCCAGCGTCAGCCGCGTTGCATGTGCGTGAACGGCGCACAGTACGCGCTGGCGGTTGAGCGTTTTTCGCTACCGGTAATTACGCTAATCCGCCTGCGGTCATAATGCGCACCAATTGACGTAATGTGTCAGTTGAGCATTTGGTCGCTTTTGTGTGTTTTTCTTTCCCCGCTCGCTAAGCTCCCGCGAGCTCAGTCCAGCCATGCCACACACACACACACACATGCGCGTGTAATTGATCGTGGAAACCGGTTCCTGGCCATGTGGTGTCCGGCACTGTGGACGGCGAGATTCGCTGACTGGCCCCTTTTCCATTAGCCGAGTGACTTGCGCTTTGGCTCCACTTCTCCTTTCGTTTGTGCGCCACCATTTTTGGCCATTCGAAATATGAAACGCAGACGTCAACCTTTACTTATTTGTTTTTTCATTTTTTTGGACGGGCTTCACTTGTTCGTGGCGCGCTGCAGGTAAAGTCATCGTGTGGCGTGTAATTGAGTGCGACAGTTTTCAATTACGACCAAAGTGCGAGCATGCCCCAACCGTCAGACCTTCTGTGTGTGAATAATTCGACCTGTGTGCGGCGGTTGGTTGAATTTAATTGGCTGTTAATCAATCTAATTAGTCTTTAAATTTTTACATTGCTCTTTCAAGAGTTGAGTTTTAAAATGTGATTGTCGCCGAAATAATGTGTTGATTGCAACATTTATTGCCAGCTTGAAGGATAGTCGTGGAGTTTGCTCAGCTATTACTTGAAAGTTATCTCAGTACATACTAAGTAATTATAAGTGTTATATTTTTAAGTATATATGTGAACATAGTACCAAGCAATTACCACCTGTTTGTGTCTATGTCGAATGATTTTGCTGATGAAAAGTTTCCTCAAAAGAAGCTTGCAAAAATCGCCTTGGCTTTGTTGCCAAGAGAAGCGAGAGTTTCTATGAGACAGACATAATGGAATTTCCTTCAAAATGACAACAAACTATAGAACAAAACGATGCATATTTAACCTAAATCGGATCATTCTAAGTAGCCTTTAATTTCAGTCAAATAATGGATTTCTTTTTACCAGAGACTTAAAATAATTACTACCCATATTTTTGGAAATAAAAAAGTTGCCCTAATTTAAGAAATTTCTATAATTATTTCTTTATAATAATTACTCCCAATAAGACATTTTTACGTCGTCTGTAACTATTATCATGTAATAAATATTTTTGAGTTGCATAATAACTCTTATAAGTAACAAGTATATTTTTCGTTGTCGATAATTACACTGGTTAACAAAATTTTAACTTTTTTTTGTCACATGAAAACTTATATCAAATTTTGAATGTACTAGGGCCACTAAACAATAATATGTGAATGAAAAAAAATTGACACGTCAGGTTTCCTTGTGACATCAAAGTAAAAAAGTTTCTTAAAAAGTACAAACATCAGCTACATTTAGAGAAATTATTGCTTAATATAGAAAAAATACTTATGATTTTCGTGAATATTTGGCTTCTGGAAGGTCTTTTTTAAGTCTCCAACAATAATCTGCTAGCATTCCTGCGCTCCATTTCCCTTGATAGCGCTTCTCCATTAAGGAAATGTCCTGATGGAACCACTCGCCTTGTTCGTCACTCACTACACCCAAATTTGCGGGAAAGAAATCCAGATGAGAGTCCAGCATATGCATTTTTAAGGACATATTACACCCCAAAGCTTTATATGACATTATAAGTTCATATATTAAGTCTTTGTAATTTTCCGATTTTTGGTTTCCTAGAAAATTTTGAACAGCGTTCACAAAACATTTCCAGGCGAGTTTTTCCTGATCATTCAGTTTTTCTTCAAAGTTCTTATCCTTTATCAGTTGCCGTATTTGTGGACCTACAAATATTCCCTCTTTAATTTTTGTCTCGCTGAGTTTGGGGAATTTCTCTTTCAAATATACAAATCCACTGCCATCTCTAGGCATAGCTTTTACAAAATTTTTTATCAAAAAAAAATGTTTTTATTGTTTTTTTTACGTTGCTTCATAACTTTTATTTATGATTTTTTTTATTTACGTTACCAATAACTATTATTTTGAAAAAATTTTATTTTTACGTTAAATTAACATTTCTTTGGTATGAATTGTTTGCTAATTATTTAAAATTGACGAACGCAAATTAACTGCAGAAAACCAATTCCAAAATGTGGTAAGGCAACGTAAAAAAAAATTTCTTTCATAAAAGTTATGAAGCAACTTAAACAAATTTTTCTTTGAAATAATAGTTATCGGCAACGTAAATCAAAAAAATCATGAACCAACGTAACCAACAAAAAAAATTTATGTTACATTGTAATAGTAACATTGCAATTATTTTCTTATAAAACTTATAATAGTTAAGTCCCTGCTTTTTACTACACCTTTTACTAGCCAGATAAGGTTAGGTTGAGAAAGATGTGTTTGTGGGGAATTATTTTCTTATCCAAAAGTTCCATATTTGACGTAATCCGTAAACTAGTTCCACTTCTTTAAGAAGCTTTACTTACTCACATATCGGAATTCCATTACTTAACTGGCCAAAACAACCCATTACCCGATTACAAAGAAGCTTCACTTAGATTCGTTCAACTGACTTCTGTTGCGTTTGCCAGACTGGTTAGAATCATTTGCCCAGCGAGTGGAGCGGGGAAATCATTTAGAAAGTGTTTAATTGTCTCTGTTTTACCTTCATTTTCAGAGCTTCTGCAGACATCACCGGATGATAGGCACCGTTTTATGTGTACGAATCTATGGTTTAGAGTCTAGTAATCACCCCAGCTGCCTGATAGAAGTACTTAAGTACTTAGAATACCCCTTAAGAAATTCGAAAAAAATCGATTTTTTTTACTTCTTATTTTCACAGTTTAGACCTTTCAGAAAAAGAGGATTAAAGGAAATTCGAATTATTTTCGGAGTTATAGTTAATTTTGTGACGCACCACTGAGACTGACCGAACTGAGACTTTAAACTTTAAAGACGTTTTTCTCGAAACTACTTTTTTCGATACAGTTGACATGATATCTCAAGTTCTAATGCACCAATTTACTTAAAAATTTGTAACAGACTTTCTTAATACTATAAAAATTGGCTCGACGTAGGGGTTTTTGTAATTTGTTTTTTTTTACTATTTTTTTTAATTACCAAATTTGAAAAAAGGAGGCAAAAAATGACCTTTATTTTCAAAAAGACGCCATTTTGTGCAAAAATATTTTTTTTGCAAATCGGCTACGTCCAGCTAATTCTACATCTTTGTTTAATAGGCATTATCCTTATTTTTATGTTTCAAATCACCAGGAGGATTGGAATCACGTCAACCAGGAAACACCTTTTTTTAGTCCCCACTTTGCCGGCCTCTACCGACTTCAATTTTGCATTTTTTTTCAACTATTATACATTTTTTTTTTTAGTCTTCGGCTGATCGTCGCCTGCACTGGTTGTGTACCGCCGCTCTCCGTCGTGCTTAAATTAATAATTACGTACAGCAACAACAAATTAAAATTCCAAAGCGTCGTATTGAGAGTAGTGATGAAGACAAAATGTCTTCATCAAAGACTAGAAAAACTCTTACTCATAATTTTTGGGCCCCTCTTCAGATGCTTTCTGATGGGGAGGACGATATGGACATCGCCGATCCAGTTAAAAGTTCGAAAGACAAAAAGTTTTTGATTTCTCCAATCAAAGTGCTTACACATAATAGTGCTTCTGTGCTTAAATTACTCGATGATAAAAAAGTAAAAAAATTCGTTATAAACAAGATTTCACTTGGAATGAAAATACTTTGTGAAACAATTGAAACGTTCAAATTGATTGAATCAATTCTTAAAGAAAATAACTGTCAGTTCTTCTACCACGACCAAAAACACGATCGCCCTTTTAAACTTGTGCTCCACGGTCTCGACAGCAAGTCAGGTGATGAGGTTAAAAAAGAACTCATTATGCTCGGTTACAAATGCAAAGAAGTCAAAGTCGTGACTAAAAAGTACAACAACTATACTGACACTATCTATATAATCAGCTTCGAGAATGGCTCTGTTAAACTTCATGAGCTCCGCGCAAATGTAAAATCACTCTTTCGCACAATAGTAAGGTGGGAGTTTCAAAAAAAACTCAAAAACAAACCTGTACAGTGCCGAAACTGTCAAATGTTCGGACATGGGGAGAGAAATTGTAATGTGAGACCTAACTGCTCAACATGCGCTGGAAAACATAAGTCATCTGAGTGTAAATCTGTAGACAAAATTCGCTGCGCAAATTGTAGTGGCGACCACAAATCGACTGACATTTCATGTCCAAATCGTGAAGCGTACTTACAAATAAGACATAGAATCAACTCTAAAAATGAACAAACTACTCCTCAGCAGAATCGAACTCAGCAACAGCCTCAGCCTCATGTGTATAATGCTTCTGCATTCCCATCATTACCTCTCAAAAATCACTCACAACATATTGAGAGAACAAATCTACCAGCAACTTCTGACTGGCAATGCCGTTCGAGTCTCGAAGAGCAGCCGAAAAACCTATTCTCTGAGAAGGAGATCACACAACTAACCATAGATATTGTTTCAAATTTAAAATCATGTAAATCTAAAGAAGATCAATTTAATGTTATCGCACAGTTAGCCATAAAATATTTATATAAAAATTGTTATTAATGCCTCTCACTACTCTTAATATTATTATGTGGAACTGTAGGAGTATCCGGAATAAAACCACTGAGCTATTTGACTTTCTTGTGAGGAACAAAACACACGTCTGTTTGCTTTCCGAAACCTGGCTAAATAATAGTATCAAACTTTCTCACTCACACTATCACTGTGTCCGAAGAGATCGTGAAAGTAGGAACGGTGGCGGCGTTGCTATACTGGTACACAAATCAATAACATATAACATTATTCCAAATATACTTACTTCTGCTATTGAGAACATCGGCATAGAAATTTTGTTAGAAGACAAAACAAAACTCAAACTATTCAGTGTCTATTTTCCAGGTGGTTCAAGGACTGATGACCTGAGTAAGAAATTCAAATCTGACCTAAGAAAAATTCTAAATTCAAATACGAAATTTTTGGTCTGTGGTGATCTTAACAGCAGGCACAGAGACTGGGGGTGTCTAAGAGCCAATGCATGGGGAAATTTATTGCATGAAATATGCACATTCTTGCCAATAACTATTCTACATTCGCAAACCCCAACCTACATACCTGCATCAGCCAGAGCTAATCCTTCAAATATTGATTTAATAATATCCAATAGTCCTGAATTTATCTCGCAGCCCATAGCAACATACAGTCTAAGTTCTGACCATTTGCCCGTTAAGTTCGAAATTTCTACTCTGGTACCATGTACAGCTCATCTTCAACTGGACTTTAAAAATGCTAACTGGAGCATGTACAGAAACAAGCTCAAAAATTCACTAAAAAATCTTCCAACAGACTTAAACACAATAAATAGCAAAACTGAAATAGATGAAAATGTTAGCCAGTTTACGACCAAAATTATTGAAGCAGTCAGACTATCTGTACCTTTGAAACCACTCAAAAAGTTTCATACAAAACTACCTCCCCACATTTTGAACCTGATAAAAACTAGAAATCATTTCCGTCGCCAATGGGGAAGATATCGAATATCGTCGGACTATATGATTGTGAAAAGGTTAACATCCCTAATTAACTCTGAAATTGCTCACATCAGGAACAAATCTTGGTCAGAAAAGCTCAGTAAACTTGAAAAAGGTTCAAACCCGTTTTGGAATTTAACAAAAATTCTCAGGAAAAAATACCAAGGGATACCACCTCTTGTCTGCGGAAATAATATATTGTATACAGCCGAAGATAAGGCTGAAGCTTTCACTGGTAATTTCTTGAATTATCACAAAGTATCCGAAAACCTAGGAATACAAACAAATCATGACAGGGTTGCTTCCACTATTTCCCACTTTGAAGGGCTTCAAACAGAGACGCCGAGCTCAGTTTACGTTGATTACGAAACTGTTTTTCTAATCATTCGTGAGTTGCGCACTAAAAAAGCAACAGGTCTTGATGAAATTAAAAATATGATGTTGAAATACTTTCCCAAATGTGCAATAAATTATTTAGTCTTTGTTATAAACTCGTGTTTAAAAGTTCATTATTTTCCCGACACATGGAAAGTAGCCAAAGTGATTCCGATACATAAAACAGGAAAACCTAAAAATCTAACCACTAGCTATCGACCAATTAGCCTTTTGAGCAGTCTAGGTAAAGTACTGGGAAAAGTATTGAAAGATAAAATTTGGAACTTTTTAGATACCAAGGAAATTATACCCAATGAACAATTTGGCTTCCGGAAATTCCATGGAACCACACATCAACTCAAAAGATTGCACAATCACATTAAGCTGAACTTTAAAGCAAAAAAATCAACTGCTCTTGTTCTACTTGATGTAGAGAAGGCTTTCGATTCTGTGTGGCACAATGGTTTGATTTTCAAATTAATTACTTATGATTTTCCTCCGCATTTAATCAAAATTATAAAAAGCTTTCTATCTGATCGATACTTTTGCGTACAAATCGGTGACGAGTACTCTGACCTTACTGAAATACCCGCTGGTGTGCCTCAGGGTTCAGTTATTGGGCCACTGCTATACATTATTTATTGTGCAGACATTCCCATGCACCCTAATTGTAATTACGCTTTGTATGCAGACGATATCGCTATTTTCCATTCAAACGAGTTTGGCCAACGATCTGTTACCGAGCTGCAGTATGCCATAAATTTAATTACTGATTATTTTTATAAATGGAAAATTAAAATCAATGCTGGAAAAACGCAAGCACTCTTTTTCACTAGAAAAAGAAATTCTTGCTTCTATCCCAGCTCGAACTTAAATATCTGCAATGGCGATGTGCAATGGTCTGACAAAGTCAAATACTTAGGAATCGTCCTTGACAAAAAGTTATTGTACAGGGATCATATCCAGTACATAATTTCAAAATTTGATATTGCTATTAAGTTGCTATATTCTCTCATCAATAGAAAATCAGTGCTGAATCACCATAATAAAATTATAATTGCAAAAGTTATTTTCCAGTCAATAATCTTGTACGGGTGTCCTGTTTGGGGTGGATGTGCCAAGTCACATGTTACAAAGCTGCAGATCCGGCAAAATAAATTATTAAAAATGATGTTGAATTTGCCTTGGCACTTCTCCACGAAAGACCTGCATTCAGACAATAAAATGCTTCTGCTGCAAGACCGCATTAACAAAATCACTGATAAATTCAACCGATTATGTGTCATATCAACAAACCCTCTAATCTGTAATTTAAATGCCTCTTGAAGCTATCATATTATCCTGATATTGTTACATATGTTGTTATTCATGGTTACCTCATGGTTCTCTTTTTGTTGTTAAGGTAACTCCTATTTATATAAAGGTTTTTGTTTATAGTTTTTCCCTTTAAATGTAATCTAGTTTTAACTCTGTAAATTATTTGTAAATTCACAATGCTGTAGTTGTAAGGTTAATTGTAAAACCGTATCCTCTTAACTGTGCGATAACATAAAAATATTTTATAACGATTTGACTATATAAAAAATAAATTCTATTCTATTATACATTTTTATACTTTTCAAGTATCAATAAAAAACTGATAAAAATATGGATACTAAAAATTATAACTTTGTTTTTTTACTACGCCCGTAAAATCACCCCAAAATCGAGCCTTTAGACTAGAATACCTTCTTAAGACTTAGACAGCATTATATGCTGTTCTCAGTCTTTCTAAGCCAGGAAGAACGCAGTATTCCTGCATTCCTTTTTATCGATTGCCAAGTATAGTAAAATTCTAAGCTTTCTTCTTTTATTAAATGCTTTTTGTAATATCTTATTGTCAAAATCATTTCCTCCCACTCTACAGAGTCCAGACTTATAGAAGAATGTTACCCTGCCCGAAGCCTGTAGAGAATCACAGCATCTCATATCTGCTTTTAGCGCCTTCAGAGAAGTCAGATTGTCAATGAAAATTGTGACAAAACTAGATTATAGTTTACTTTGCAGTGTCAGCTCCGTTGCTGTTTTCATGCCGTAGATGATCGATTGTAAACATCTAGAAATAGTTTAACCCTTAGCTGCATGGCATTGCATATTATTTAACAGTCATTCTTTCTTCAGTTGTGTCTTTAATGTTAAAACAGTTGAAGTTGAACGGAATTTTGTGAATAACATTGAAAGTATGTGCAAAAGAATCGAAAAAATAACAAATGTTTCGATTTGGTGCAATAATTTTGGTTATTCATGGCGATGGTGATATGGCGGTCGCCGTCGCTCAGCTGTTTAGCCCGTTGAATTACGAGTATACAGTGACGCCTGACCTCTGTTCGACTGCCCGTAGTAGCCAACACTAAAATATAGACAAAATCGACTTTCATTTCGGCGGTAGCGTTCTCACCTGGATACGGAAAATGTCCGCAAAACTTCTTTCATAGATACAGCAATTCAACAAAATTTAATTTTTACTATCAGAACTTAACAAGCAACAATAATTATGTGACACAAATGTTTTTTCTTCACGGAAAATAAATCATGCAACCTTTGTAATCCTTTGTAATATATTAAACTTTTGGTTAATCTCTTCGTGGCTCTGTTACAGGGCAAAATTGGTTGAGATGTTCTGAAAGTGACAACTTTAAATATTTTTTAAACCGTTTTAGTGAAATTTTACGAAATATTTGTCTAAAGCACTTTTAATTGTCAAGCACTAAACTATTTTTAAAATGTTAGGGTGCAAACTGCCAAAAAGTTTAATGTTTTCCCTTTCCTCTGTCCATTGGAATAATTTATCAGAACCCCAATCGGTACTAACAAAAATAGATAATCTGACAAAACGTCATCTGAAATTCAATCACGCAATTTAAAAGGAGAGGCTAAATTGTTTTCCTTTTTCTCTCTACATTAGAATCAGTTATCAGAAACCCATAAGTGTGGATACAGTCGGGAATTGTTTGTTCAGTACTAACAAAATTAGATAATCTGATCAAAGGGTATCTGTAATAAAATTGTGTAGTAGTACGTGAGTACATGATTTAGTACTTTAAAAGGAAAGATACAATATTTTCCCTTTTCCTCTTTCTATTGGAATCATTTACCAAAACCCCATCAGTGTAGAAAAAGTCGGAATTGGTTTTTCAGTACTATTAAGTACTATTAGTACTAATAAATAAATAATAATAAAGTACGAGCAGCTATAGGAGCTTTCTTTTGTACGCTGACTTATATTGAAATTTGGTATTTTAGTACCAATTTTGAATAAGTACGAAATTTTCACTAAAACACATTTTCAGGTTTGGCTTATTTCTAGCGTTCAAGTTAATTCGTGTGCTTGGGTGTATTCAGAAACCTATAGTAGAATTTTATGGCAAATATTTTCGTGGTATATTTCGTCCTTAAATAGTCCTGTTTCAAAGGAAATTTTTGGCATTTTAGAAAAAAGGGTCTAATTGATCCATTAACTGGGAGCTAGCGGGTTAAGGTGTTCCATAAAAAGGCTTACCGTAGTGTTTTACATAAAATTGCTGAACATGTCATATACCTAAAATGTAAGATTACATGGTTTTCGTATGCCGATTCATAGCAAGAATCTGCAAAAGGGAAGAAACTTTGACCAACTCTAAAGAAAAATTAAAGACGGAAACAAAACGCCCATACACGTATATTTTTTTAGCCCTCTCTACCAGAATCTTGTTTTTAGAATCTTGTTATTTTTCTTTGTGCTGTACAGTGCTATCAGACAAATCTGACAAAACGTCATCTGTAATGAAATGGTTTAGTTTAACTTTTATTAACACTTTCGACCCCAAAGTTGCCTGAGAGCACCTTCACCTATTTGTCATCTTATAGCAAATGCTACGACCCATAAATCGATTTAATTTAAGTAGGCACCAACAAATTAATATTTTTAGAAGTGAATTCAAAGCAAATTACAAACATTTTACTGTTATCCCCAAAATAATTTCCAAGTTTGTGTTCTAATTGAAGTTTACGAATTGAGCGTGTTTGATCAAAACCCTGTTTCTTTAATAATGGTTAAATAAAATCAAAAAGTAATAATTTTGTATTTTTCCATAAATATTAAATAATTTTTCTGTAATTAAAAAATATTGATACAAAATTTATTTAACCCGTTTTAAGCTAAAATTGTTCAAAAGTAAACTAGCTCTAGAACTCTAACAAAGAGGCGTGTCGACTTCAAATGTCTGCACACTTCTTAGGGAAGTATTTCATGATTTAAATACCAAAAAGTAATATCGAGACACAGGGTAAAATTCGGGTACGAAAGTGTTAAAGTGGCCACATATGATTTGTGTAAAATATGTGATTTAAAAGGAACGGCTCAAAGTACTGTTTGAGGAAATTCAATTAAACAATTGGCGTACGTTAAACACAATCAATGGTTGGGAGCTTTTATTAGCGTTTCCTACTTCATTCACAAATACACACACACACACACACACACACAAATGCATATTTTTATTTTGTTCACACGCCATTCCATTCCACGGAGCGCTTGCAATTCTTTTGCGGCAAGCAAAAGCTTCCAGCCGGCGCGCTTCGTCGTACGTGTCGAACGCGTCAAGCGCCGCAACACCGCAGCGGCTGCGAATCGAGTTTTCACCACTGCTGCGCCATTTGAGCGCGAAAAGAAACTTCTTTCGTTCGAGGCGTTTTGAAAATTCGCCACAACGATCGCCAGTGGCGTTCGCCGTTTCGCGTTCAGCGACTTCAGTGCTGGAGTCAGCGTTCGTTGCCGCTCTGGTGAAGTTGCAATGGTGAGTTGGCTGCCTGGCCCTGGCTGGCGCTGCGGTACGAACGGTGGCTTCAAAGAGTGGTTGGGCTGTGCGCGGCGCCGCTCAAAGGTTGGCGCTTTCAAGCTGCGAGTTGGCTGCACGAGCGTGCATGGCACTTCGTTGGCCGCTTTTGTTCGGCATTCAAGTACGCGGTATAAAAAGGCCAAAACCACTCGGCGGCGACTCAGTTGAATTACGCGCTTATTGCCCACAAAGACATTGAGAACGGGATCTGGACGCCAGTGCCAGCGATAGCACGCAAACGGTTAGTGGCAGTGAAACGCGGTGGGTGGCTGCGAATGGTAAAGCGGAAACGCGAACCGAACAACAACAACAATAACAATACGTGCGCAAAACAAAGGATTAGCAATTAAAAAATCACACTAAGCTGTTGAATTTAAACAAAAACAAAAAATTAAGAAAATTAATTGAAAGGAAAAAATAGACCGAAGGCGGATTTCAAATATCAAAGTGGAATTTTACAAATATTTGCAACAATGAATGTGGTAGGTTATTAACAATAATTACAAATACAAATATAAAAATATTATAGCAACAATAAAGCCAACCAACCGAAAGCCACAGCCACAGTGCTGACAGTTCAAGTTGCGCTCAATAATGTGAAAACAATTGCAGTCATCGGCGTCGAAAAGGTCAGAGTTGAGTTGAAATTAACGTTGGCGTCAACGTTCGATTCCCACCGCAGCCGCCATGTAAATTGGTTTGTTGTTGTTGTTGCCTACATGTGTTGCAGCTACATGTTTGCGCATTGGCAATTTAGTAAATCTTATAGTTATCTATAAAAATTCGACATTATATCACGAGCCGACTTGGTGCACTTTTTTTGTTAGGCAAAAATGCAGCAAATGTGCGCACTGCATAATTTTCTATGCAAATTGAAGTGGCACGCTGATTTAAGAAGTAGCAGTCCAAACACAAACACATATACACACACATCAACATGAACACACACACACATTTGCACATGAATTTGCATTTGTTGCAGCAGCTACATCAGCGATTTGGTGGCTACGATCCGCTGGCGCTGTGGCGCTGCGATTGTTACAGTTTTCCACCTAATTTGCGAAACCGGAATATGTCGAGTTGTTTGTTTTTTCTTGCAATTGGCCGGTTTTTACTTAATACTATAGGACAGCTATAACGGTTAGTTGTTAAGCTGTTCAAACCGCACCAAATCTGGGTGACTCAATAAAACTGGGCGCTGGCAATGGGTGGGGTTACTTAAGAAGCAATCGACCTCATATGGATGGCCTTCAAGACTTTTGCACTTCAATATTTTAATACGAGAGAACGAGACCTTTTGATTTTAATTAATGGAAGCATTATGATTTGATTGGCAGTGTTATTGTTCTGAGAAATAAATGTGGGTTTGGTTTCGAATTTTTTATATTGCGAAACATTTGTTGTATTGTTCCTAAATGCATTTGAGAGTTGTTTTTCAAATATTTTACAAAATTTCGAATAAATTTGTTGTTTTAATTTTTTATATTTTGCATTTTCTTTTCATTTCGTTACTTCATCTACTTCATTTTATTTTGTTTGCTTTGCTTTGTGTTTACTGTTGACTGTTGGTTAGCTCCAGAAAACCATAAAAAGGGATTCACAATGGGCCATTTTGACCTCCAAGTGGAAGTGCGGTCCTGCCGCACACACCCTTCCCTACCTAACCTAACCTTTGTGTTTTCTTCTACATTTTACACTCTTCCCTACCTAACCTAACCTTTGTGTTTTCTTCTACATTTTTATTTTATTTTTTTTAATTCTTAAAAATATAATTTTTCCTTTTTATTCTCTTTTTATTCACATTGTTTTCGCACATTTTTCGTATTTTTTCGCTCAACAAAGTTTTCTTGTTCCAAGCTTTTTTGTTCACTTCTTCACTTCAAATCTCTTTTCTTTTTAATCTTCGTTCAATTTATCTGCATAATTTTATTTCTTTCTCTGAAACGTTTACTTCTTTAACCTTTTACTGCTTATTGCTCTTTATTTATATTTTCTATGATTTACTTTTTATTTTCCTTTTATTTACTTTTTCATCTACTAATACTTTCCGCTTTCATCTAATGTTTTATATACATTCATCTTCTTCCTCCATCATACTTATGTTCTCCTCATCTAATGTGATTGGCTATTTATTATTATCAATAAATTTTGTTGGAAATGTCAATGTCCGTTGTTGCTCAGCTCTTGCCTCCCCCTTGACTATCAACTGCCCGAGCTCACAATTGTTTGAAGTAAATCTGGCCAGTCCCACTGTGGTTGCTTTTCTGCAGCGAAGGATGTCTGGCAGCACGAATTCCAATATCTCATCTTCCATTAGAGTCATCCTGGTAAAGCACATGTGCCGAGAACGTCCCTGACACCTGGTGAAGAATCCTAAGCATCTGGCAATCTGCAAACGCAACGTAGGGACACTGCCTTCTAGTATGGGTTACTGAGACAATGAAAGTTGCAGATATTAAAATATGTTCTCTGCTTCTACCTCATCATTCCAAGAATTCATGAATTCATGAACATGAATTCGCCGGACTGGATAAAGTGGCAACACTGAGCCTGAACCGCTTGCTGAAGTTGGCCAGTGCTTCTGGATTACTTATACAACTCATAAATGAATATCCATCTACTTACTTAGTGTCGCTAAGAATCCTTAAAGAGTCTAAAATAATTTCTATCTGGCATCGTTAATAACCCAACAAGGCCAGCTGGTTACATCTACCTTCCATTTTATTTGTAGTTTTTCATAATTTATATTCACACTCTTTTCTTAATGTACCTTTTTCTTTCTCATTTCATACATTTCTTCTACATCTGCTTCACCATTTGTAATTTTTTTTTTACCTTCTTATTTTGTCTCTCTTATCTCTTATTTCTTATCTCTTATTCTTATATTCTTGTTTAATCATATACACTTCTATTTCATCAACATTAGAACTCTGTTAGTAATGTTGTTAATTTTGAGTTATTCGTTTTCTCTCTCACTTTAACTCATACTTACACAAGTTTCAACATTTTCATCTATTCTATTCTATCTATTCTATCTATTCTATCGTACAAATGTATTTCCTCTTCATCTGGCTATCGTATATATGTAAGTGTTTAATTTTCATATTTTGCTATTTGTCCACCATGTCTCTTTCCCTCTTCCTTTTTGCTCTCTTATCATTTTTTATCATATGAAGATTTTTTTCTTATGCACCCGTATTTATTATCTTTTACTTTGTTTGATCTTTTTCTTTTTCTTATATAAATATAATTTTCATTTTGGGATTTCCTGCAACTACATTGAAAAAAAATTCGAAATTCGAATTCACAGCAAGTTCTGGCAGCAATCAGAGAACTTAAAACATTTGGGTCAATCGAAGTGATTGTTTTCGCAAAAAGGTTCATTCGTTTGGATCTTAGTTTTCTCTTACTTCCGGTAGCGCACACTATGAGGCTTTTGGAGGTTCATACCTCTCAATTTTCTGTTAGTGACAAACATTTTTGTTGGCAAATACGATTTCAAATGATATTAGCTCTAAAGTTGTGTTCGGAACTTCTCCAAAACGAAATCTTGTATGCGTCACTGTTTACTTCATTTGCCTAATATTTATAGATTATTGATTTCTTGTTAGTTTTGGTTTCTTACATTTTCTGATTTACATTTCCACTTGGGGTTCTTTTTTAAGGACTCTAGTCATTAAGTTTATTCTTCACCTAAAAGTAACTATTTTATTTATTAAGTATTTATTTCAATGACCTAAAATAATTATTATCAATTTTTTTGGGAATAAAAAAATTGTCCTAATTTAAGAAATTTTCATAATTATTGCTTTATAATAATTATTCCCAATAAGAAATTGTTTACGTCGCCTATAACTATTATCATGTAATAAATATTTTTGAGTTGCAGTAACAACTCTTTTAACCCTTATTCTCATACCCAAACTTACTAACGTCGTTTGACACCCGGGGTACCCGGGTACCCATTTCATGAAATTTTTAAGTTTTCAATATAGAAAACAAAATTTTTTAAATATATGATTTGTTCGCTTTTCACCTAAATAACGAGGATCCGGAAGGTAAAAAAAAAATTTTCATTATTTGTCAGTTTTTTTCACGAAAATACATCGCAGTGGGCACCCGGGTACCCGGGTATGAGAATAAGGGTTAAGTAACAAGTATATTTCTCGTTGTCGATAATTATTATTTTGGGATTTTTGTTTTTTACATAGCTTCATAACTTTTATTTATGATTTTTTTTAATTTACGTTACCGATAACTATTATTTTGAGACATTTTTTTTAAGTTGCTTCATAACTTTTATTTATGACATTTTTTTACGTTGCCGATAACTATTATTTTGAAAAATAAAATTTTTACGTTGAATTACCACATTTTGGGTATGAATTGATTTTTAATTGTTTTAAATCGATAAACGCAAATTAACTGCAGAAACATAGTTTCCACCAAAAACTAAACAATTAAAAATCAATTCATACTCAAAATGTGGTAAGGTAAAAAAATTTCTTTTATAAAAGTCATGAGGCAACGGAAAAAAATTTTCTTTCAAATATAGGCAACGTAAATAACAAAAAATCATTAATAAAAGTTATGAAGCAACGTAAAAAAAATTTTCTCAAAATAATAGTTATCTATAACGTAAATAAAAAAGTCATAAATAAAAGTTATGAAGCAACGGAAACAAAAAAAACTCCCAAAATAATAATTATCGAGAACGAAAAAAAATTTGTTTCTCATAACAGTTATTAAGCAACGTAAAAATTAATTGTCGCAAATAATAATTATAATCAACAAATAAAATTGATGTTGCATTGTAATAGTTACATTGCAATTATTTTCTTAAAAAACTTATAATAGTTAAGTCCCTGATTTAATTTCCATTTATTTCTGATGTTCATAGTCTTTTTATGCCCTTTCAAATCCATATTCCTTCTATATTATATTCTTCTTTCTTTCTTAATTTTTGTTATTTGGTATATGCATGTGTCCATATAGAATCTACTTTGCTCTACAATTTCAATATTTTTTAATTTTTTCCAATCTTTTTTTTATTTTTGTATTTATTATTTTAAGTTTTTTAAAACTGAAATATTGCCCAAATGTTTTTAGTGTCTCATCGACTTCGTTATTTGCCTACTTACGACCAACAGTCTTCACACACACACACACACATTCTTTAAAACGTAACGTACGAGTATCTATGAATAGTTTTTCGAATATTCTCCCAATGACCCGAATTCTTCGCACTGTGTTAAGCTGTTGAATTTAATTTGCTATGAAACACAAAAAATTTGAGCAGTAAATATCAAAGGCGCATGCAGCTTTTCACTGTTTCTTCTTGTTCGCTTACCAAACGCGCTCGGCTGGCGTTCGATAGTCGATACACAGTGCACCGATTCGGTGGTCACTGGCGCAAATATTTGGCGCAATTGAGTTGCAACTAACTCTCACACACACACGCACACACACACATATATACTGCGCCCATAGCGTACGATACCAAGGCTATAGATTGTGTAATTAATTCAACGCTGTCCAGCAATACAGTCGGTTCGCTGCAATGTGCCGTCGCCACACTTACCGCTTATATAGTCTACGAGTATGTATGTATATATGTGGCTGTTGAGTGAAAGGTGCTTGTTACACCAAATATCAAATCAAATAGAAAAAACCCTCGCCAACTAAACGACCAATAAGGAAATATAAAGACAAATTTTTTGCAAGTATTTGTTATTTTCTTTGTGCTGTTTGTTTTTGTATCGCGTATTTGACAATTGTTGGTGTGTGTGTGTATGGGTAATGCAAACGTTGATTCTTGTCAGATGGTTGCACAATTGTCAACGCTATGCTTGGCAATTTTTTAATAGCTCAGGTTGTATAAATAATGGCAGCAACAATGATTCCCCCGCGTCCAGCTGCGTTCGATTTCGAGAATGACTAACAGTTCGTACTTAATAAAAGCAAAGTGTTTGCTTAAGTAAAGGTGAAAGATCAACTACTGTAATAAATTGTAAATAAATTATAAATACTGTAAAGAAGATATTTAATTTCGATTTAGAAAACCCAATTCGCACTCAGAATATTATTTAGACAGCTATCGCCTAAGAGTTTCATTGCATTATTACTTTTTTCAAGTCATAAGTAGTGATTAATAATTTTGTTTTTTTTTTTATTTTTAGTAGATACAACCTTGAAACATACTTATGACTTGAAATATTCTACAATTGGTGGTATATTTAATTATATTATTTCAGTGCAATAACAATTAATGCATTGGAATAGCTTTAACATTTTGTCTTTTGTGGTTTGGTTAGGTCGCTACTTTTATTTAAATAATTATTTTTGGAATATTATTGGGTTCAAAGTAGCTTTAGTATATACCTAAGTATATTATATAACATTCAAAATACTTTTAAAAATATTATTTATTACTAGTGTCCGACCGAAACCGCTTTTTTGGGCCGAAACCGAAACCGAGTTTCGGTTTTTGTTTTTAATATTCGGCTGAAACCGAAACTTTCTAGTTAAAATAAAAATCACCATATCAAACATTTTTTTTCAAAAAACGAATTTTACATTAACCCTTTCGAGCCCGAATTTTACCCTATGTCTCGATATTAATTTTAGGTATTTAAATCATGAAACACTTCCATAAGAAGTGTGCACACGACATTTCAAGTCGCCACGCCTCTTGGTTAGAGTTCTAGAGCTAGTTTACTTTTGAACAATTTTAGCTTAAAACGGGTTAAATAAATTTTGTATTAATATTTTTTAATTACAGAAAAAATTATTTAATATTTATGGAAAAATACAAAATTATCACTTTTTGATCTTATTTAACCGTTATTAAAGAAACGGAGGTTTGATCAAACGCGCCCAATTCGTAGACTTCAATTAGAACACAAACTTTCCCTGATATCGCTGCAAACTATTGGAAATTATTTTGGGGACAACAGTAAAATTTTTGTAATTTGCTTAGAATTCACTTCTAAAAATATTAATTTGTTGGTGCCTACTTAAATTAAACATATAAATCAATCGTAGCTTTTGCTATAAGATGACAAATAGGTGAAGTTGCTCTCAGGCAACTTTGGGGTCGAAAGGGTTAAGTAAATAAAGAACAAACAAACAAACATTACATAAATAAATAAATACTTATTAATAAAAACAATTTATTCATTTTTTAAAAACATAAACATGAAAAAATCACCCTTTCATACCTTACTCGCTAATATTCAAAATTAAATAATTTAATATTATATGCTAAAAAAAGAAGTTTATTTACATTGCTGGCATCTAAATTACTCCTCCTTTCACTATATATCTGCTACACAATAAAATGTAAAAAATATTCTAGAAAGTTTCGGTTTCGGCTATTCGGCCATTTTTTGGCCGAAACTGAAACCGAAACCCAAACCACTTATTTGGGCCGAAACCGAAACCGAATATTCGGTCGGACACTATTTACTACATACTTTTCACAAATCCAATACCATTAATCAATTTGGATTAGACGTTTAAATTCGAGTTCCATTCTGGGAATGTGGAAGTGGAATTGAAATTTTCGGAATGTTAAATCTTAATAAAAAAAAATCGTGGAAATAATATAAAAATTTGAAAAAGATCTAAGTACATAAAAGTAGCCGTAACTGGGCTAATAATTTTATAACTAATGTTAAACTGGAATTAACAATTTGAAGAAGTTTGGCTACGGAAACAAACTCAACATATGGACTTGTCCGAGTTTCAGTCTGTAAATCGTTGTTGAAATGATAGCAAATGGGATCGCTTTTCAAGGGAATCATTAAAGGCCATGGAAATTGGCTTACATATGACAATTTGTGAAAGAGAGCTTCTTTAAAGCACGAATTAACTACAAGAAAAGTAAAATAAGCAACAATAGAGATTGGTGACATTTTAAAGTTCGTGTGGATCATCAGCTGGTGCTGCCTGTCATGTGTTGAATAAACTCTTATACACTCTATGAATAAATAAAATTCGAATTATTTTCAAGACGATTACACAAATATTAACAATTCATCAATAAAATGAATACTGAATATATTCGTGTTCACCACAATTGCCATCTCACTGTTCACACGTTTTTCTAAAATAATCCATCATTGATTTTCAGTTAATTATTCCATTTTACTACCACCACCCATTCAAATGCCTCAACGATTCAATATTTCCTTGTTTTAAAATTAGACAAAGTCGCTACATGACTTGTGGCAATGCAAATTGCTTTATGGCGTTCCCAAGCCCAAATGGTTAGTCATGTTGAACATTGTTGCTTTTGTTGTTATTGTTGTTGTTGTTGTACATATTTTCATTCATTCAGTCATTCATCTTCATTGTTTTGTGAAGGTGATTCGGCGCTTGCGATTCGCTACAAGCGAAGGTTTTCCATTCGAAGCGCGTAAAGGCTGCTCAACACATCAACAATGCGCGCACATTTTTGAAGAATTAAATTTTTCCAGCCAGTCCGATAACAGCCCACGGATCACACAATGTGAAAAATGATAGTCACCTGAGGGCGTTCACTCACTTCTTGGTTCATTGAAACCCTTTTCCATTGCGTTCAGTGCAGTGTTGTGTGCTTTGTTAGAGTTGTGCGGTTATGGTTTCGTATTTTGCTTCCCCTCGCTCCGTTTGTTCAGTATAAACATTTCTTATAATAGTTGCATTAATATTAACATTTAATTAACTAAAATCTTTGCTATGTTGCGCTGTTTAGCTGGTAATTTTTATATCTTCCCAGCCCGCTTTGCAGTCTTTGAATATCTCATGTGACTGAAAGCGGCATAACGGCACGCATGTCTTTGCAAGTGTGTGTGTGTGTGTGTGTGTGTGTGGTATGTTGGCTGGATTCCTGTCTGGCATTGAGCTCATTTTAATTAGCTCGTTACTTCGCGTATATGTCGGTGTCATTGGCCAAGAAAAGTGAAAGGGATTAGTGATCTTTCGTTGTTAAACATCCGCTGCCATGCTTGACGGGGCAATACTCGCATGCACTCGCACAGAAGCCTGTGTGGCACTTACTTTAATTAAGTTTATATACACACATGTAGTAAATATAAGACAAAGTACCCATATTTGCAGTGTGCGAGACATTTTGAGGCGAGTACACAAGCGAGAACCCATATTCAATGAATTCTTGCTATAGTAGAAAAATCGTTTTTAAGATTGAATCTCCGGATCTGGACGTGGTTCGAATAGCAGCTACTCGTACTTTCAAGTGTCTAAAACAGGAAGAACTAGCAAAAAGGTCCATACTCTGTGTCCAGCTGGACCGGTAGGAAGAAGTGACTGCTTCGAAGTGAGCAAGCAGGCCATAGAGATCCATTGTGATACCACAATTGAACGGACTTTGATACTTTTACCAGCAGAACCAGTTTCAGTACCCAACGAAGCTAAGTAGACTGTGAAAGTTCTATAGGCTGAATCTTCTTGATTGGCGATATATGATGAGAAAATATCAAATTGAATTGTCTGTTTTCTAGAGAGTTAGGGACAAGTAAGGTACATAGAATATTTTCAGCTACTGTAGACATCAGTGATAAATACTTCCAATTTATCTGCATGAATACCTACCAGACAAGCAACATAGACTCTGTGTTCAATTCAATTGATATCATCGCTGAAGGACTATGAATGAGTTCTGAATCAAGGTTTTTTTTGGAGATTCTGCCCGTGCTCTCTTCCACTGAGTCCTCATCATCATCATTGGGTATGATATACCTACTCCTACTCATTGGAAGAGAACTCGCACAGGATCTCCAAAAGAAACCTCACTGATAAAGACTTTTCTGCTTTTCTTCGAGGATTTCTGCCGCATCTCTCGATCGAAAGAAGAACTCCATTGATAAAGACTTGGCGTTCCTTTTGACGATTATTACTAACTCCTTTGATCGAAAGAAGAACCTCACTGATAAAGGCTTGGCGTATCTTTCGACGATTACTGCCACATCTGTCGATCGAAAGAAGAACCTCACTAATAAAGACTTGGCGTTCCTTTCGACGATTTCTGCCGCATCTGTCGATCGAAAGAAGAACCTCACTAATAAAGACTTGGCGTTCCTTTCGACGATTATTACTACCTCCGTTCATCGAAAGAAGAAGTCCATTGATATAGACTTGGCGTATTTTTCGACGATTACTGCCGCATATGTCGATCGAAAGAAGAATCTCACTTATAAAGACTTGGCGTTCCTTTCGACGATTACTGCCGCATCTGTCGATCGAAAGAAGAACCTCACTAATAAAGACTTGGCGTTCCTTTCGACGATTATTACTACCTCCGTTCATCGAAAGAAGAAGTCCATTGATAAAGACTTGGCGTTCCTTTTAGACGATTATTACTACCTCCGTTGACCGAAAGAAGAACCTCACTGATAACGGCTTGGCGTATCTTTCGACGATTACTGCCACATCTGTCGATCGAAAGAAGAACCTCACTAATAAAGACTTGGCGTTCCTTTCAACGATTACTGCCGCATCTGTCGATCGAAAGAAGAA
Organism: Melieria picta; assembly: GCA_964056695.1. NCBI lineage: Eukaryota > Metazoa > Arthropoda > Insecta > Diptera > Ulidiidae > Melieria > Melieria picta. Next base: position 105,649,863 of record OZ057398.1, on the reverse strand, counting down.
CCTCACTAATAAAGACTTGGCGTTCCTTTCGACGATTATTATTACCTCCGTTGATCGAAAGAAGAACCTCACTGATAAAGGCTTGGCATATCTTTCAATGATTACTGCCGCATATGTCGATCGAAAGAAGAACCTCACTAATAAAGACTTGGCGTTCCTTTCGACGATTATTATTACTTCCGTTGATCGAAAGAAGAACGTCACTGATAAAGACTTGGCGTTCCTTTCGACGATTATTATTACCTCCGTTGATCGAAAGAAGAACGTCAATGATAAAGGTTTGGCATATCTTTCAACGATTACTGCCGCATCTGTCGATCGAAAGAAGAACCTCACTAATAAAGACTTGGCGTGTCTTTCGACGATTACTGCTGCATCTGTCGATCGAAAGAAGAATCTCACTAATAAAGACTTGGCGTATCTTTCGATGATTACTGCCGCATCTGTCGATCGAAAGAAGAACCTCACTAATAAAGACTTGGCGTATCTTTCGATGATTACTGCCGCATCTGTCGATCGCAAGAAGAACTTCATTGATAAAGCCTTGGCGTATCTTTCGATGATTACTGCCGCATCTGTCGATCGAATGAAGAACGTAACTAATAAAGACTTGGCGTATCTTTCGACGACTACTGCCGCATCTGTACTTCGTAGAAAGAACCACGAGGTATTTATCAGGAATTTCAAATTGTTCCATACTCACTTCCGCTGATAGGGGTTGTACTAGGTATGCACTTCAAGAGGCTTTCTGATGGCAGCATCTCACTAAGATGTATCTACATTATTTGATTCGTACAATTTTCACAGCTATTCAGATTACATTTCCGTTGTTGAATTTCAGTTGCAGTGTTTACTCGCCTTAACGTTGGCGTGTGCCTTAGCCGCCGCACAAGACTATCAGGACTATCAAGAGAACACACCGCGTCCTGCACCCATAAGACTGCGTCCCAATGCTGGACAAGTGGATTCCCCCCGGCCCACACCAGTGCCAATACTCAAGCAAATCAACAAGTATGCATTCCGGTTCACAGTAATTTTCCACACACACAAACACACACAATAATCCACATTGTTCGCAGACACAACGAAGACGGTTCCTACACTTACGGCTACGAGGGTGCCGACGGCTCGTTCAAGATCGAAACCAAACTGGCCACCGGCGAGGTGAAGGGCAAATACGGCTATGTGGACGAGACGGGCAAGGTGCGCGTCGTCGAATACGGCGCCAACAAGTACGGCTTTCAACCCTCGGGTGAGGGCATCACCGTTGCGCCGCCCACACTTGTCGACGAAACAGCCAAAGAGGAGCCCGAGTACGAAGACGAACCAGTGCGTCCGCAGCGACCCTATGTGCGTTACCCTCACCGGCATAATGCTGCCCAACTAAATACTAACTTTTATCGCTTTCCAGCGTCCATCGCGACCACAACAGCATTCCCGTCCTGCACCGGCACCACGTCCACAGCCACAGTACGTACAATACGAAGAAGAAGAGGCCGAGCCGGAGCCGCCGCGTCGAGTGCAGTACGCACCGCAGCCCGCACAACAGTCGGCACCGGCGCCGGCACAGCGCACCACCGATGTACTCTACTCGCCGCTGCAGCGACCCGCACGCCCCGAACCCGACTACTCGCAATCGCAGGTCAGTGCCACTTTCGTTTTCGCTCTCGGCAAATGTTGACTAAATAAATATGGGTTAATTCTCTGCACAGTCTTTCGGTGAGGGACCCTCGAATGTGCGCATATCGCGTCCCGTCTACGCGCCAGCGCCCACCAACCCAGCCCCGTCTAGCGCACGCGCTCAGGGCTTCCTCGGACCGCCTGCTGGCGGCCGCCCATTGCTGGAGCCGGTGCAGTTCGGTCCGCCGCCGCAGGCGCGACAGCAGGCAGCGCCGGTGCAGCAGCCGCGCTACCAGCCACAAATCCAACACCAGCCGCAGTCGCAGGGCCGAAGCGGCGGCGGCGGCAGTTTGCTGGACCAACTGGCACGCGACTACGCGCTGCCGCAGGGCAATTCCCAGCCACTGCACGACATATCGTTCGGCTACTACTGAGCCAGTCAACATTAGCCGCCTCACTTTTAATTACAGCCACATCGATTTTCATTCATTTACAATTTGAGACTTTTGAATTCGTTGCTTGTAATGCGGTGCGAAATTGTAAAATTACTTCTGTGCATTTCTGTAATTACACTTTAAGATTTTTTTGAATGAAATAAAAAATCAATTATTAAAAATAATTACGATTAACAAGTGAATTGTTTAATTAATCAAATGATTAAATAAATCATTGGAATTTCGGTTTAACTGCTATTGAAATTTTAGAATGACGTTTTCTACGGTAAGAATTAATTTTAGCTTGAATTATTTAATCAGCCTATTAAATATTTGCTGACTGACACCAGTGGCGCATACAGGGAGAGGCTTGGGGGTTCAAACCTCCCAAATACAAAAATTTTTGGTGCAAAATATGGTTTCGAATGGAATTGGGCTACAAAATTGTACGCAAGCCCCCCTCACCAAAATGAAATCCTGTGTGCGCCACTGACTGACATTATAGTTTTTTTGCTAGTCAACTTTTGGGATTTTCTCACTTTCTACATAAGTGTAATGTAATGTAGAATATAGTTCCAGAAGAAAACTTCCTACATTGAAGAGAAACGATACAGAAATACTGCATTAATTTCTTAATCCAATTATTTATAAAAAACTACTTTGTCTGAAAAATTGAAATTGAAAACAAAAATTTTTCATAACCATTTCTAAGTCTGAACAAAAGTGCTTTAGTATCCAAAGACATATGCTTCATTTTCATGTCCTGGGGATTGAATACGTTGCGCACATTAGTTATCTATTCAGCGGGTGCCAAATCGCTATCCAGGAGGGCCACAAAAAGGATTCGACAGGGATAAGGATCGTTGTGGCGTCTAAGGTCCATTGTGAGACATAATTTTAAAATACCAAATTTGCGACTATTTTGCTTATTCACATAGCCTCCGAGGTGAAAATGGGCCTCATCCAAAAAGACAATTTTTCGATTTTTCGACGATGGGTTGAAGACTCTCCACTTTGGAAGAAAGTTCTCAATATTTCCGAATTTTGTCCAAAAAGGTTTTTGTGTCTGACAGCCAGTGTACTTGTGGAACCTTGTCCGCTTCATCTCTGTGGCTTCTATACAAGTTGTGAACGAATAATTCTCTGAGTGAACGATTAAAAAATAACCAGTAAGAACTCCAGCTTTACTGTACTTTTAATTTGATTTCATCTTAAGCCCTTCGGTGTTGCATACACATTTAAAAAACGGGTGAAAGATGTAGTATCACAATGGGCCTCACAATAGGCCTCCGAGTGTGTCTCTTACAGAGGCAGCCACCATAACTTAACCTAACCTAATCCTTATAATTTTTTTTTTGTTGATTGATGGTTGAGATTGACGTTTTGCTTGTCAATGTTGGGGTTGGGGTTGGGGGAAGGCCGGCGATTCGCGTGACGTTTGGGGGAAGGCGTCAACCTCAACCATCAATCAAAAAAAAAAAAGAAAAAAAATTTTATAATAATTATCCCTATTATCAAACACACACACCACAAATAGCACGCGCCACAAAACACAATTATTCTTATCATTAAAATATATATACACAAAAAATACTGTCTCACGATCCCCTTATCATTTTATATACTTTCACACGACCTCCAAACACACGACACAACAACAAAATACACACAAATTCCCACGCTGAAACAACAACAAAATACACACAAATTCTCACGCTGATAAGCACAACAACAAAATACACACAAATTCCCACGCTGATAAGAAGTGCTCCTGCTCCTCTTGTTGCAGAAAATACAAATCCTACTTACTTGCCTTGAATGAGGCCCTTCCGGGGACGATGGCAGAATATAATTTTATCTTCAATGCTTAAATGTTACATTTAACACTAGAATGCCCGACAATCTGACATACCTAAAATGCCCATTGTAGTCATTTTGACTACATTATTGTTTACTGACTTTTTTTAATTTTATTGGTTTTTAAGTAGCAAATATGAATACATGTACACGAGATTAAACTAAAATAAGCATTTATTTTTTATTTTTTATGGTTTACAAAGTAAATTCATTTAAATAAAATAGCGTACTTTACACATAAATGGGATAAAATGAAATGAAATTTGGAATTTGAGAATGAATTTTATGAGTGAATTTTGAATTGAAAAACTTGGGAATTGACACAGCCTACTATGATATTATTTTTTTTTTAATATTTGCAATTATTTGAAATTTTCATATTTCGCAATTGAAGATGTATATTTGTCTATTTATCAGTAAGATTTCCTGAAAATTTTATATAGGCAGTCAAAATGACTACTTTTGGGCATTTAAGGTAAATTTTGCAAAATTGGGGTAAAAAATTTGTTTTTATTTATTCCATTTAGCTTTAAAAATTCATAAAAGTCACGTAAGATATCTTTTTAGAAAGCGATGCAACAAAAGTTATTTACAATAAAAGACCTCAATGTAGTCAAAATGACTACCTTGGGCATTCTAGTGTTAAATGTCAAAGCACTTTGTATAGTCATAACTTGTTATGTTTGTAATAACTTTTCTGAATAATGAAGATTTATGTAAATAAACGACAGAATTTTTTTGCTCATTGAATATATAATAATTGAATAAAAAAGAATGGAATTTTTAAAAGCGTTGTACATATTTTATCGCATTGCTCAACTTTTTATGCATAGATTTGTGCAATGAACGGCTCACATATTCTCCAAGACATATATTTTAAGAAAGCTTTCTTATCCATTATTAAGTTTTCTAGCTTCTAAATTTACTATTTGTGTAACTAAAACTCATACATGTTGAAATGCGTTTCAAAAATTTCCCCCTGGAAGTTGTAATTTTTCAGTGCCCACAACTGTACGAATTAGCTGTACTAATGTGTGCAGCCACCAGTGTGCCGTATTGCTACTTCCTCCAAACGTTGCATACTTTCAGGCGAACACGATTAATAAAAATGTCATGTTGTAAGCATTGTATTTCAGATTAATTTTTATTTTGCTCCGAATAACGAACATTACGGTTTAATTGCTACTTTTCACAGAGAGTATTTAAAAATCAAAAATTAAAATTGTAATTAAAATAATAAATACTTAAACCAATTGGAGTGAATGTTTGCAATTTGAGTATTATGCGCGTTCAACGGCGAAATAAAGAACAGCAACGGCCGTGGCAGAACCGCCGCTGGTTGTGCGAATGAGAGGGGGGAAACTTATGAGGTACTGAAGAGTTGAAGACCAATTTTTGCACAACGCGCTTGTTGTTGTGATATCCTTGAACCAATCATTCTTGTTGAGTTGTGTGTTGAGTCGGCGGCGACGGCAGCAATGCGCGCAAGAGGTGAGGATCTATTGATAGTAGACTGCTGCAAGAGAGCGTTAGGATTGTGAGGTTAAGTGCAAGTTTTCAAATTTTATTCTACTCGTAAACTTCAAATACGTATTTGTGAATTGAAATCATGAAATCGCGCGGTGAAAGCTACTCACACTGTATGCACGAAAAGGTGGAAGATGTTGAGGGGAAATGAAACTACAATGACAACTACAAGAAGACGGTGTGAAGAGAGAGAGTCAATACGTAAGCAAAGAATATGGAGAATTTTGGTATCCTTGAGTTCTGATGAGTTCTGAGACGCCCTAAACTTATGGTTCATAACTTACGCGCAACTTTTGTTGGGTGTTTTTTAAGTTTCGTTTTCGTTTCCGTTTTATTTTAAAGCTTACAACTTATGACTGCAGTGATGCTAAATAAATACAATAAATTACAATGAAATGCCATCGTGACTTAGAATACCGTCAAAGTCGAAGTATTGCCCTTCGCTCTCGCTGGCGTATTCCACAAAATGCAATAAACCTAGAAGCGACCAAAAATGCGCTGGGCGGCCGTCTCAAGGCATCAACATGCGATTGAACAGCAGCGGATCCTGGATTTCGTAGTCGTGCGCGCTGAACAGCGACGTCGTTTTGCCTTTGCGACTGGGCGCCGCGATCGGGTTGGCCGCCACGTGGCGCCGCACCTTGTACGAGTTGTTCAGGTAGTGCGGCGGTGGTGGCGGCGGCGGCGGCCGGTAGTTGACATCGTCGCGCTTGCTCTGCGCCGGATCGAAGTAGGTGTATTTGGTCTTCTGCACCGCCGGCGGCTGGTAGTTGTACTGTGACGGCGGCGCTGCCGGCACTTTGTGCACGCTCTTCTCCACCGAATACTGCGTGTTCACGGCGCCGTGCGTCTGCGCCGGGCCCCGACGCTTGGCCACCTCCAGCGCCGCTATTATGGGCGTCAGATCCTTGAGCGCATTGTTGGCCGCATGGTAGTTGTTGTACTTGTAGCCGCTGGTGTCCGGCAGGCGCGTGGGCCGATAGTCGTAGCCCTCGTTCGGGTGCTTCTGTATGTAGACCTCCTCGGGCGACTGTTTCTTGGCCATTTGCCGGTAAATGTCGGAGGGGTTCTGCTGCAGTTGCGATGGCGGTGCCTGCGACTGCGGCGGCGGTCCGTAGGCGGCCGTAATCGATTCGGTGTGCGAGAGCGATTCCAGCGGTCCGAGATCGTTGGGCAGGCCGTAAGTGCGCAAGTCCACGTTTTCGGGACTGATTTCGCCGGGACTGGTGGGCGAATTGGATGCGTCCAGCACAACGGTTTTCGATGCTGTGAATTCGGTTTTGCCTTTGGGCAGCAGGCCCAGTATTTCCTGTAGTTGGGCTGCGGCTTTGCGCGCCTCCGCGTCCGACAGTTTTTTGTGGCGTCCGTAAATGTTGAAATCATCGTGTCCTGTATGAGTGAGATGTGGTGGTGGTGGTTGTGGAGGTGGTTGTTGTTGTAGTGATTGTGTATGATATGGAATAAAAATTGAGAATTTCATATGCTGGCAAATATGGCTGTACTGCACGCACATCTGTGTTTACTTGGCTTATGTACACAACACAGAAATCGGTTGACCATGAAGAGTAATGAAGTGAACGGGTTTAATGCAAATGATTTGCTTTTCGTTGAACTGGTAGATTGGCAATTAATTTCGTGATGAGTTATGGCGGGTTATGTATGCATGTATGTGTGTGAGTGGGCGAGTGTTTTGTACAATGTGGGGGGTTAGGTGTTAGTTCTTGTGGGCGTTCAGTCCAGTTTGCAGCGGCTGCGCGTTTGCTGCACCTGCGGCGTTTTCTTTATGTTATCATTTACAAAAATTATTTAAATATATGTTGAGAAAATTCACATGGAACTGTTATACACACATTGCATCACTTGTTATGCTAATAACCTGATAAGATTTTCGTACAATAACGGATCGTAAGATAAAGCAGCCGTTGCACATTTGCACTGAATTCAAGGAATTCGAAATAAATTTAGTTCTAAAGGATTATAGTGATACCATAAATTGCTGAAATCAATTATTAAAAATGGAAATTATTATTTTAAAATGATTCTAAACGTTGTGATAAAATTTTGAATTTTTTTTAAAATATTTTCTTATATTTAAAAAATTTTTTTTAGTATCCAAATTTTTTTTTATTTTTGTAATAATGTAAAACTGTTTTATAATATTATTATTAATACTTTTTATATTATTTACATCTTTGTTACAATTTATAAGAATATTAAAAAATGTTACAAAAATTTTAAATGTGTTTGCATTAAATGAATTTTAATATTTTTCAAGTTTTTAAAATAATTTTTAAATTTTGTTCAATAATTTTTTAATATTAATAGTAATCACTTCTTATGTTGTTTATTAATTTGTCACAATTTAAAAATATTTATTAAAAATGATTTGTTGTTATTATTATTTTCATTATTTGTTATTATTTCAAAATATTTATGGAACTTTTTTAAATATTTATAAATCTGTTTTATAATATTATTATAAATACTTTTTATATTATTTACATCTTTGTTACAATTTATAAGAATATTCAAAAATATTACAAACATTTTTAATGTGTTTGTAAATCTTTTTAAAATTTAAACAATTTTTAAAATATTAGTAATAATTTTGAAAATTTTTTATTTATTTTAAAACTTTTTGTAAGCCATATGCCAGATATTTAGGAAATGTTTGAGTTCATTAAAATTATTAAAATGAATATAAACGTTGTACAAAAATTTCGAATTTTGTTTTTAATATTTACAAATATTTCAACAAGTTTTTTTTTAGTATTACAAAATTTTTTTTAATTTTTGTAATTATGTAAAACATTTAATTTATGCATTAAATAAATTTTAATATTTTTTTTAAGTTTTTAAAATAATTTTTAAATTTTGTTCAATAATTTTTTAATATTGATAGTAATCACTTTTTATGTTGTTTATGTTTTTGTCACAATTTAAAAATATTTTTTAAAAATGATTTGTTGTTATTATTTTATTGGTTATTTTTTATTTATTATTTTCATTATTTGTTATTAATTTAAAATATTTATGAAACTTTTTTAAATATGTATAAATCTGTTTTTCAATATTACTAATTATAATTACTTTTTTACTTTTTTATATTATCATATAATAATAATAATAATAATAATAATAACAATTACTTTTAATAATTTAATAATTACTAATAATAATTACTTTTTACTTTTTTATATTTTGTACATCTTTGTTATAATTTATAATAATATTAAAAATATTACAAACATTTTTAATATGTTTGTAAATCTTTTTAAAATTAAAAAAATGTTTAAAATATTAGTAATAATTTTGAAAAATTTTCATTTATTTTAAAACTTTGTGTAAGCCATATGTCAGATATTTAGGAAATGTTTGAGTTTATTTTAAAATATTTTAAAATATATTAAAAGTACTATAAAATATTTATTTCAATGAATGAAAGCAATTATAATGTTTTTTAAATGTTTATAAATTATTATTTTAATTTTTATTATGTCATATTAATAATAATTTCTTTTTAATTAATTTATTTTGTATTTTTATTTTCTTTTTTTGTATTAATATTAAAAAAATGATTTATAATTATTTATTTTAATTTTCAAATATTTATGAAACGTTTTTGAAATTATATCTAATTATTTATTATTAATTTAAAGCTTTATGACACTTTTTTAAATATTTATAAACCTTTTAATATTTATAATAATGTCAACACATTTATAATCATTCTAAAAATTTACAAACCTCATTTGAAAATATTTGTGTTCACTTAAAAAAATTTCGAATAATGTTAAGATTTTATAATAATTTTTGCTGCACGTTGCTTGAACTTTAGGATCAGGTATTGTACATTATTTACATCCATGTACAATATGCCTAACCTGTTTGTAGGTATATGTATGATATATATATTAGCCGCTTGAAATGTGTCTTGTAACACATGTTGGAAAAAAACAGTATTGCATTCATATTTCAAAAACGGGTGAAATATGTGGTATCATAATGGGCCTCTTAATAGGCCTCCGAGTGTGTCTCTTACAGAGGCAGCCACCATAACCTAACCTATATATATATATTTATATAGGTATATATATAATAGATATATTTATATAAAGTTCGTAATTTTTTTTACATTGTTATTCTATGATGTTAACAATATGTATAATTGTTATAATTTTCTAATATAGTATTTACATTATTCTTATAGATAGACTGTACAACAACTCAGCGTATCAAAGAGATGGGTTCGCCCATTAACTAAACTAAACTTCAGCATCAAGTATTCTTAATCAATCAACGGGTTTAAGTGGTGTTTGTGGTTTAAAAAATTTGTAAATAAGATCGACTCGAAGACAAAAATCAGGCCCGAAAGAATTCAAAAGGAAAATTTAGATACAATTTAGATGCTGTTCCTGACAACAAGACTTAAGAAGCACTCTCAGCTTCTCCTGGATGTCCGATCATGCGGGCATTCATGGGAAAGTGTCGGCTGATGAGCTGGTTAGGGGGGATCTGCTATGGACTCCTAACGCTATTGAGTTTCGCTAAGACTGATACAAGGCTAAGACAAATTCAGGAGTACTTCATGCGCATAGCGGACAATAGGTGCAGATATCTCTCCATCTGCGGGGTGGCTCGACTAATGGCTCGTGGTGGCTCGTGGCTAATTTTTGTAGGAATGTCTCTGGGCTGACAGTAATGATTACGGGTCACTGAATGATTGGTCTACATGCAGCGAGATTGGTGATTCCACTAAATTTTTTTGCTGAAGCTACAGCGAAGCAAATGAGTGTGTAACACTTTCTATGCAGTTACGTTGCCTTAGCGTTGAAAAGACTTGGGGAATAGATCTTTAGCCGATTTGTCGGAGACAATACTGATATGCAACGAGACCAGTGGCGGATTCAGGGGGTTTTGGGGGTTGAAACCGCCCCCCCGAAATATTAGGATCGACTTTAAAACTACATACAAATTAAAAGGAATTTTTTGACATTTTATGAATATTAAAGAATTACTTTTTGAAACCCCCCCGAAATATTTTTTTGAATCCGCCCCTAAACGAGACCCATCTTGACGATGCGGTTTGACTCTAATGCTTAGTAATCTCTCCCATGCAGGGAAAATCTATTCGATTTACTTGTGTTATTTGAGCGAGTTTAGCATCATTTGAGTCAATTTCACCCCCCTTGTTAGTTGTAGCGTTGCCACCCCATGAAGTTGTTTTACAGTTATAAATATATGCTTCTCGCGGTTATGATAAATTTTCATTGTCGATATTTTTCCATAACAAATTGCAACAAATAAGTAAATTGATATCATATTACTTAGTTCAGGGAATAATTGTGGGAAGCTTTCATAGTCACGGGCAGGGCTTGGACATTCAAATCTATCAGCTACATCATTGATATTTATTTGCATAATGTAATCAGCAAAATTTTCATATAATCGTTCTTAGTTTTAATCACATATTGAATCACATTTGAAATTCGTACACAAACTCGTAAATCGCCAAATTCACTGAACTAATTAAATTGCAAAAATCGAAGCTGCTTAGTTAAATAGTACCTAAAGCTTATGCCATACTCTCTTAATTACATTCAAAATATATACAAAAATAAATCTAAATCCGCTTAAGCTACGCGAACTGTAATTATGTGGTAAATGTTCCTATGAACAGATTTGATGGATTTTCTGCCGAAATGCGTGCTAATGATGGCCTTAAATGAAGCTATGTACACATGCGAAGCGAGTAGCGAAAAGTGATTTTTACAAAATTGCATAACCAGCCCAACGGCAGCGACAAACGCTGCGCTGCCCACACTGAGTGACAACAAGCGAAACAACAAAAAACAGCAAAACAACAACAGTTTAGTGCTCACAATTTTGATGACACGTAAATAGTTATCGTTGTGTGTGTTTGTGTGCGTATGTATGTGTAGGTGTGGATGCTCGAGCCCGAACCAGCGCACGGCATCAGTGCGATTTGATTGAATTTGGCTGACAGCGCAACGAAATGCTTCGCATGCTTTCACTTTCGGTTCGTCGAGAGGGCCGAAATTCCGATAGACCACGAATGTTGGCGCTGACTTGGGCAAAGTTCATCGCGGCGCGCACATATACGTGCACGTTGTGTGGGCCAAAGCAAATAAAATTATTGAAATTAACCAGCCTAGTCGGTGGTGCTGTGTGCTATCGGAAGTATGTGTATGTACATGCATTTGTGTGTGTGTTTGTTAGTTTGTGTGCGTGTGCAATGTGTTTTATGGCTAATAACGTTTGATGAAAATGGAATTAAAGCCGGCAATTTGAATGCGCGGCCGTTGGTCGGATGACAGTTTACCGAAGTGCTGCCGCGGCTGTGCACAGTGAACCCTACAACAAAACCGCCGACAATTTAATTACTTTTAATACCACGACGAATGCGCACACAACGCAACGAGCAGCCCACATGTCGACAAGTCGCTGGTAGTGAAACACTAAATACACACACACGCTTGCACATACATTTCAGCATCAGTGTAGGTGTGCGTATGCAAATATTTGTGCAATGCATTAAATTAAAGTCTTTACAGTTGCCAAAGTTTTCCGCTTGAATAGCAAATACGCCAAGCAGAAACCGCCACAATAAATAGCTCGCACCAGCGGCAGAACTAACCAAAACCACATACATACATACATACATATTTATAGCGAGATGTAACTCGCACGCTTACGCACCTTCATGTCCGTAGCCCGTGTGCAGGTAATTGCTCGGCGGCGCCTCGAATGCCGCATGGCCGCCGCTGAATGGTGCGCCGCCGCCCGAGTAGCCGCCGCCCGCCGGCGGCAGGTACTGGTGCGTGGCGCTGCTGTACGTCGGCGGCTTCGACGGCGGCCCGTAGCTGCTGTGGCCGGGCGGTATCTCGTACGTGGTGATGGCTGCAATGCACAGACAATGGGCGACATGTATTATTAGGAGGCCGATGCAACGGCGGCGCATCGGGCTGTGTGAGTGCCACGTTGTGCAACTTGTCTCGTAAAACCACTAACTACGCGTACTAACTACGTACATAGAGACATACGAATAACTACAGTGGTGCGTTGAACAGTTGCTGTCAAACGTATGTTTACAGACTTGTGCGTTTCCTATGGTTTAACGGTACAAGGAGTTTTATTGACAGTGGAATTTTTTCTGGCATAGGGAAATTGAGACGTTCAAGGGAAGGGGTTTTTTTGGAATTATGGTAATTATCGAAGATTTCGATTATAATGTAATACAGCAGCTGCAATGCTACATCGAACATACATACATACAATTTGTGTCGAAAGAAAGGGCACCCACACTAAATACAATCAGTAAATTAAAAATAAAATGAATGAAATAAAAATAAATTACAAAAATAAAAATTGAAAAAAATAAATATTAATAAAAAATAAAAAATAAAATAAAAAATAAATAAATAAATAAAAAAAGAAATAATTAAATTATAAAAATCCCAAAGAAATACAACTAAATAATTAAAACTAAAAACAACTGGAAAATAGAAACAAATTAAAAGTAAAAAAAATTAAATATCTATAAAAACTAAAATGGAATAAAATGAAAAAAACTCAAATGGAAAAGAAAAAATAAAAAGAAATATAAACATTGAAATGGATTAATATAAAAACAATTAAATTGGAAAATATAAAATAAGTCACAACTAAAATAGATTAAAATAAATATCAGCAAAATGCAAATTAAACACAACAAATAAATTAAATGGGAACAAATCAACTGAAAAAGAAATCAATTAAAATAAAAAAATAGAAATAAAATAATAATAATTTACGACAATATGCAAATTAAATACAAAATATAAAACTAAATGGAAAAACAAATAAAAATGATTTAAATTGAAATAAATAATATAATTATTTAAATGCAATAAAATAAAATGGGAAATGCAATTTAAACACAACAAATTATTTTAAATTAGGACAAAATAAATTAAAAATGAAATAAATTAAAATAAAAAAAAATAGAAATAAAAATAAAATAAATAAAATAAAAATAAAAATAAAAATAAAATAAATAAAAAAAATATATATGAAAATATGCTAATTGAACAGAGAAAATAAAATTTTAATGGGAAACATTTGTAATTATAAAATTTAATAAAATAATATGGGAAATGCAATTTAAACGTAAAAAATTATTTTAAATTAGAACAAAATAAATGAAAAATGAAATAAATTAAAATAAAGAAATAAAAATAAAATAAATAAAATAGAAATAAAAATAAAATAAATAAAATAGAAATAAAAATAAAATAAATAAAAATATATATATGAAAATATGCAAATTGTACAGAGAAAATAAAATTTTAATGGGTGAAAAAAATTAAAAATGAAAATAAGTTAAAATAAATAATTCAAAAATTTAAATGAAATAACATAAAATAAATGAAATAACATAATATGTATTAGTGGAAATTAAGAAAAATAAACTAAAAAAATCAAGTAAACTAAAAATAAAATAAAATAAAATAAAATAAAATAAAATAAAATAAAATAAAATAAAATAAAATAAAATAAAATGAAATAAAATAAAATAAAATAAAATAAAATGAAATAAAATAAAATAAAATAAAATAAAATAAAATAAAATAAAATAAAATAAAATAAAACAAAATAAAATAAAATAAAATAAAATAAAATAATTAAAATAATTAAAATAAATAATTAAAAAATTAAAGCAAAAAAAAATTGCAAAAAACCAACTAAAAAAATTCAACATTACTTGAAAATAAAATAAAATAAAATAAAATAAAATAAAATAAAATAAAATAAAATAAAATAAAATAAAATAAAATAAAATAAATTAAATTAAATTAAATTAAAATAAAATAAATTAAAATAAAATAAAACAAAATAAAATAAAATACAATAAATTAAAATAAAATAAAATAAAATAAAATAAAATAAAATAAAATAAAATCAAATCAAATCAAATCAAATCAAATCAAATCAAATCAAATCAAATCAAATCAAATCAAATCAAATCAAATCAAATCAAATCAAATCAAATAAATTAAAATAAAAAAATAAAATAAAATAAAATAAAATAAAATAAAATAAAATAAAATAAAATAAAATAAAATAAAATAAAATAAAATAAAATGAAATAAAATAAAATAAAATAAAATAAAATAAAATAAAATAAAATAAAATAAAATAAAATAAAATAAAATAAAATAAAATAAAATAAAATAAAATAAAATAAAATAAAATAAAATAAAATAAAATGAAATGAAATGAAATAAAATAAAATGAAATAAAATCAAATCAAATGAAATAAAATCAAATCAAATAAAGTAAAATAAAATAAAATAAAATAAAATAAAATAAAATAAAATAAAATAAAATAAAATAAAATATCCATATCTGTGATAAATTACTAACAGAAAACAAACACAATAGTGCTGAAGTGGCTTGCGGTTAGCTTACTGCCGCCATATTCAGTTGTAATGGACCCCACCTCGCGCGGTATGTGGGGGGGGGGAGAGAGGCCGTGGGAAATAAAATAAAATAAAATAAAATAAAATAAAATAAAATAAATGAAAATAAAACAAAATTAAATACAAATGAAATAAATAATATCAATTTTTAAATTAAATGAAATAAATAAAACGTAGTGAAAAGAAAAAACTGCGAAATATAAACCAAACCAAAAAATTAAACGTTAAATTACTTGAAAATTAAATAATCTAAAAATAAAAATAAAAAATTTAAAATTAACTAAATTTTGGTGGAAAGTAAACAAATAAATAAATTGCAAAATACAAACGAAATAAGAAAATTAAAAACTTAATTACTCGAAAATAAAATGAACTATAAATAAACTAAATTAAAATAAATAATATTAAAATGTAAATGAAATTAAAGTAAAAATATAAAATATATATAAATAAATAAATTAACATGTCATAGAGTCTTGGGTTCGAAAGTCGTCAATCAAAATTTTAAATCTCTCGTAATTGTTCCAGGGTTATTTTTAATTTTTCCACGTTTGAAAGGCGATCAAGTTAAGGAAAAAAATTTCATAAGAATCTACCAGAAAATTGTTCAACATTATATTCACTACGAGTTAAGCAATTTGTAACACTTGTACAAATAAATCTCCAGAACAAAATAATCCATGTTTTCCACATGAAATGTGAATAAAGAAAGAAGAAAATAACAAACAAGTATTTTCTATACTTAATACCTCTCTTTTTTTAGACAAAAGACAACCAAATATCGTTGTAATATAATGCAAATTTAAACAAAATATGAACGTTAATACCTCAAGCAGAAGTAATGTGGCGTTCCTTTAAGATCACAAATGTTGGTATGCGATAGGAAGAAAAAGAGCCCCTGAGCGATGGCCAGATTTCGTTCTACCTTAACGCCAGCATTGCCGAAATATGACTAAATATCGAAATCTTTTTACAAAGAGTGATTAAATACTCGAAAGCTTTTTACAATGCAAGAGTCTTGAGTCGATTTTGTATAAAAAAATTTATTATAATACTATCACTTCATGATTGATATTAAATTTATCTGCAAGATTGATTGAAGTAGAGTTCTGACTATGTACGAGTTTGTTTTTTAGAATTCCAGCTAAATTACAGATCACAAAAAAATGTCTCTAAGTTTTCTCTTTGCTTTAAAGATAATCTTGAACCATTTTTTCGTCTATCGATCAATGGTGATCTATCTTTCTTTAAGTATATCTTTCTTAAGGAAAACTTTATAGGCAGAAATGAAAACATTTATTGAATCTTTCAATTCAAATTACCTCATTTGAGCTTTAAATAAATAGCATTGAAATAATAAAAAAAATTAAATGATTAGAATCACATGACATATCATGAACGCTCTTTCTAAGTTTAGAAGATTTCATTGTCAAATCATTCCAAGGCAATGAAGTAAGTAAGTTTTTTCGTCTTTTATTAAAATGAAGACCTTCGCTTGTATTAATTTCATCATCAAGTCATTCAAAGAAGTAAGTAATGAAGTGGTAATTCTTTGTTCCTCTTTTATTAAAACATTCTGTAATAGAAAATTGTCTTTTGACCTTCGCTTGTATCCATTAGAGAATTCATTACTTTAGCCAAATGCGGCAGCCAAACAATTTCGGCTTTTTATAAGAATTCTTTTTCCAAAAAAGTATTTACTGAATGTGGCAGCTGGACAGCCACAAAGACTTTTGGCGTGCAAACACGTCCACTTCGGACACTAATTTGGAAACTGGTTGACTGCGCGTAACTTTGTCAGTCAACATGCAAAAAGCAAACACTTGATGGAATTTTCGAAAATGAAAGTTGTTTCAGTGGCTGCAAAAGCGTCACTGCGCAAAGGCGGTTTGGGTCAACGTACGGCACAGAGCGCGCAGCAATCTGGTTCGCAGCGTATTGAGCTCAATTGTTCAACTGTATTGAACTACGGCGCCGAGGGACTTGAACCGCAACAGCAAAAACAACAACAACAATCCGAGTCAGACAGCGCCTCATCTCAAGTGGAAACGGCCAACTCCAGCGAGACGCAGCGCAACTGCTCGCGTGTCGGCGTGCTGGAAGCGAATATGTGCCGATGGCTCAATTGCTGCACTGGAGCGTGCGACGCTATCGCTGGCATGCCATAGTTTTTCTAACAAAATCGCTATTATGGCATTTCATAATGTGCACCGATGGCTGTGAATGATATTTATTGGTTGGCTGTTGTTGTGTAGCGTTTCATTATCAGCTATTAAGTGTGATCAGCTTCGCATGCAGCGAGTCGATTTTGTGCTGGCGTTGCTTTGCTTCGATTTCTGGCATTTGTTTTCGTTATGACATTGAAATGTTCCACTTCATTTGCATAGCATACTGACTCTGGTCATTTGTGGTGACTTGATTTTGTTAATTACATACATTTAGCGCTGTTGGGAAATGGCTTAGCTGCATTATGCAATGGTCGCAGCGAACGTCTTAAGACTGCATTTTATTTGTATCTTCATTAACATCGAATGTGTCTGAAAAGTCGATGTGCGTGGTTTCGAAATGATTTATTTCAATGAAAATTCGAACCAGTTATTGAAAAGCCAAACGACTTTGGAATTGATGGATGTGCACAAAAGTATGAAATAAAGAAATATATAAAAAAATACAAATGTGTTGTTGAGGGCTTTAGGTCATTCATTAAATTGAATTTGGTTGGTATGAATATTTGTAAACTGAAAATAATTTTAGCTATAAATTAATTTAAAAATAAAGCAAATTAATGGTTGTTATAAAACAATTTCTGGTAGATCTTTATGAAAAATTTGTTCTCCCATTTTAACGCGCCTACGAGTTGCCCATTACTGCTCAGTTCAAGACTCACTCAAGACTCATTTGAACGTCACATAACACCGTGCGACAGCATTTTTCACACCGGGAAAATTCCATATGTACGTGCAACTAGAGACCAAATATAGTAATACTGCGTACTCAGTTTTTCATTTCTACATCCTTTGTCCTTTTAAAAGAACTTCAAAATTTTGAAGGGGATAACAAATAAAAAAATATAAAAATACTTAACCTTGTTAGAATATGGCGATATGTATATCAAATGAAAAAGGAAAGGCTCAAGAATTTAAATAAAATTAGCTTTTTATTTATGTGTAAAAATAGATATGAAAAAGGTCCTTTGAAAATTTTAATCCTCTAATCCTTGAAAATTTAGATAGAATTTTCTTGAAAAGTAAGTATGTTAAAACCCCAAATCTCCCTGATCACGTGTCAAAATTTCATTACTCTAACTTTATTAGTTCGAAAGTTATTAAAACAAAGGCGGAAGCTGCAATTCTAATGAAGTACAAACATTTTAATTTATTTGAGTATCAGTATTTTAAATAATAAAAAGATACAAAATCAATGAAGCGAGAATAATGAAATTTTGACACGTGATCAAGGAGATTTTAAGTTTTAACATACTTACTTTTCAAGAAAATTCGATGTAAATTTTCAAGGATATAAAGGATTAAAATTTTCAAAGGACCTTTTTCATATCATTTTTTTACAAATAGATAAAACATTAATTTTGTTTCAATTCTTGAGTCTTTCCTCTTTCATTTGATATACATATCGCCATATTCTAACGAGGTTAAGTATTTTTTATATTTTTTTATTTTTTATCCCCTTCAAAATTTTGAAGTCCTTTTAAAAGGACAAAGGATGTAGAAATAAAAAACTGAGTACGCAGTATTACTATGTTTGATCTCTAGTTTCACGCCCTTATGGATTTTTTCCGGTGTGAAAAATATTTGTAATTTTTGTCGCACGGTGTAATAGTTTTATTTTTCTGTTGTATTAACTTGAGTAGAGGGATTTACAATTTCCATTGTCAAATGTGCATAAAGTAACGAAAATTCAACTACTTCTCACCGCTAACTGGCTGCAATGAATATTCAAAACCCCTCTTACCACAAATTACTGAATACTGTAAGCATTTTTGCAACAGACGAGAAAGGAATTTTCAACTTGCATATACCATTTTTTTTCTTATAAATTTGTGCATGAAAGATAACTTTAACTTGTCTCACAATTTTGTCGCTCATTTCACATCCATTTCCTCGCCTGTCGCAATTCAGCTTACAGTCTCAACTGATTTTCCCAGAAGGAATGCTATCTACTTGCAGCTTCCGTCACTTGTTGTTGTTGTTATTGGCAGTCCAAAAAAACGTTACTCACTTTCCGTGTGCACCACCGGACCCGACGATTCCTTACCACCACCACTGCTGCCGCCCGACGAGGCGCCCGACAGCGAGCTGAACTTGGCGAATGGATGCACCACCGGCCCGCTCTGGACATAGGCGTGCGAGTTCAGTTGCGCCGAGTTGATGATGGCCTTGCCCACATCGGTGACCTTGTCGCCGGAAGCGGACACCAAATTGCCGCTGGCGCTCAGCGCATAGCCGCTGCCTTTGATCAGCTGGCCCTTGAGCGCCGTCACGCCGCCCGTGATGGCCTTCACCGCCTGGAAGATGGTGTTGAGCACCTGCTTCTTGAACGACCACGGATTGTACTCCACCGAGTTGCCCTGTCGCGGCGAAAAATCAAACATTTATTTATTCAAACAACTGCCATGGCGCGAATGTAATTGAATGCAATGGCGTTACATGATGGCCGGTCTCGTATTTGTAGCCGCCGCCACTGCTGTGTCCCGAGCTGCCCGATGCAATGGAGGCGGACGCATGGCCAATGCTGGACAGCAGGCCGGACTTGAGGTGCGCCACATAGTCAAAGCTGCCGGAGCGTTTCTGTAGTTGCGAGTCGCCGCTGCTCGACTCGGCGTGCTCGCTGTCCACCTCGTCCTCCAGGGAAACCAGCTTCTCCTCGGGGGCCGGGTAGCTGTGACTGAGCAATGGCAGCGTGAGCAATAGCACATAGAAGAGCTGTCAAAATAAACCAGAAAAAACAGTGAAAAAATGTAAGAACGCGTTGGTTAAACAGCAAGAAAGTTTAATAATCTACAAAGCAACAAGTATGATACAACAAATTGTTCAAGTAGCGAGTGAAAAGCGTCTTAATTGAGTGCAGCGCGTTGCGCCCGAGTGCACTTTTGCGGCCGCGGCGCGCTCGTGTGTCATTTGTTGCATGGCCAAAACTGCAGCCGCTTATGTCGTCGTGCCGTCGTTACGTCAGCGCGTGCGCGTAAGTAATTCGCGCAGCCAATTGCAGTTTTAACAATAACAACCAAG